>CM020180.1:27267707-27291667 GCA_009805545.1 Oryza longistaminata | reverse complement strand
GGGACATTGAGCCAGACGAGGCACGTGAAGCGAGCGATTGAATGAGATCAATGCAGGTTAAGTGCGGTTACGCTGTCTCCTCCAAACATACATATACTATATATGTATAGACACCAACTGAAACTGATGCAGATGATGTGCAGCTGCGAGGCTGAGGATGGCTGCAAACGAGAAGGCAGAGGCAGAGAAGATCGTGGCAGATAAAGAGAGCGGAGGGAGAAGCTGAAGCCGAAGTACCTGTCGGCCTTGTAAATCCCATATCATCTCAAAACCACTTCGTGAAATAAATTCCAAATAACAAAACCATAAATCTCTAATGCCCATTGTTCATCACAGAAGAATAATCAAAAACACCTTTGATTTTAACGACGAAGACACGCGCTGGTAGGGATGGGCAGCAATGCGTCCCTCACTGGCCGGAGAAGATCACAACGACGCACCGGACTGACGCGACGTTATGCCGCCGGTTCGCGCGACAGTCCCATGTCCGCTATCTCTTTTTTTTTTCCCCATGGAACAAGGATGCTTGTCAATATTACGTAAATTTTTTTTCATAGGTAATTGGATCCAACATGTAAATTGTGGGCTATTAGATAAATGTTACTATATCGTTAGTTGTACACTGAAATTTTTATAAATTAGGTTTGTACCATTGTCGTCATGTTTTCCTCCGTTCTCCTCCTTTTCCGTTCTATTCTTTCCCTCTTCCATTCTTCTGCTTGGATGATGGGCAGTGGTAGCCGTGCGACACGCAGACATCGACGTCTTGTGGACCGACAGCGAGCGGAATAAATCCCCATTAAAACTCTATTACTCCAATCTTTTTAAACTTGGACTACCAATCCAAATCCAGTACGAAGTCGTACCAATTTAACTCACATCGCACACAATAGTATCGCTAGAAAAACCATCTAAAATCATAAGCATGAAGCAATTCTAGAAATCCATGAAAACAAACCCGAAATTGATTCAACCCGAAAGTCCGTGTCCATGACCAGTCTCGGCTACCCAATCAGACCGATATCACCCACCGGTTTAAACCAGCCAGCACCTGTCCGAATCTAATCGACCTCAAGAGACGAAAGCAAAAGTATGACTTTCTTATTCATTATGTAAGAACATGGTATCATGAACATAAAAAGAAAAACTAATTGGACTAATTATGAGCTTTCTATAAACATTCTTCACAGGTTGCACATAAATCACACATATGTGGTTAATTAGTCGGCATAGCAATCAATGCATGCATTCCAAGATACAACATTACAACATTTCTCCTTCGATACAATACTATTTACACTATTATTTCTCCTTCATGTCCCTGCAGGGCTATGTAGACAACATCAAAATGCGGTGTTGCTCACTCATTTTAGAGAGAGAGAGAGAGAGAGATGAGAGAGAGCGCGCATTTAGCTTTGCTCGAGTAGTCCCTTACAACTTTACAACGACATATTACTGTCGTTGGTTTGATGCTGCACTGCTAGCTATTGCCAGTAAAAACACACGCCTTTGAAGATGAAAAAAATGCTTCCTCTTTTCGCCCCTTCTACATACCTAGGAGAAAGTTTATATAGTAAGCCAACTACTGGCTCTCCAAATCTATCTTTAATAGTCATGTTTAATAGCTAATTCATATAATAGTTACTATCAATACATACCTACACAATCAATACTATTTTCGGTCACATCTGCCATTACCACACATGTATCTTGAAGTGTAAACGTGCTGCAGCTGGCTTATAAATCTGATAGGCCCGCTCTCGTTATCATCTCAAAAGTAGGTTATTTATAGCTGGCTTATAATTCTAGTATGGTACCTGCTATAAGACGATTAGCCTTTTTTTTAGTCTTAAGAGTTAAAGTTATGCATAAAGCAAACCACATCGATTGGCAGTTAAACACAAGCTAGGCAATGCACCTTTCTCCTATTGCAATTCCGTTCTAGAACTATAGAGTGAGTTACATGCCTCCTTTTTTTTCTTTATGTTTTTAACCTCTCCCATGCAGATTGATGGCGGTGTGTTGTTGGTCTGCCATTATAATACTCATAGTATGTAGAAAGACTATATTATAAGATGTTGGCTGCTGCAAAAACACCTTTTTCATCTCCGGCTGCGTGCGTGTGTGTTTGTCTGCTCCACTGTGTGGGGAAAGATTAGCTAGCACAAAAACTCACTTAATTACTGCCAATGCATGCATGGAAAGTCTTGTGTATCATCAAGATTTAGTGGCACTTGCTAATCAAAATGTTACTGCTGCTGGAGTATATTTGTGTGGATGGTGTTGTAAAAAGGGAAGGACTTTTTTGCATCTAGGTGTATGTGAGTCCTAGCCTAGTTGCCGTTGGATCCAAACGGTGAGATCCGTGAGGTGTAACGAGTTGTTTTGTTCTGTACTTTACCCCCATTTATAAAAGTTACTAATAAACAGACGGTGACTCTTTTTTTTTATCATTTCTATATGGACAACTCATACATATTAAGATGATGACGTTAAGAACATACGACATAGGTTAACGAGATTAAGTCAAAACCTACATCTTTCCAGAATTTTGATTATAAACACTCCTTCCTAACCAAAATATAGCACAGCTTAACCACTACGAATCATATGGTATCGCCATCATCCTCTTCGTCATGCACGCGGGCCTAGGACTACATTTCATTGACATAGTTATATATTATTGTTGTCCCTCCATTCTATATTTAAAGGGTTGTGTCGGTTACAGATCTAGTTCAAAACTCTATCTTTACCTCTACAACCTATATATAACTTAAATCAATTATAGCTATCAGGGCTGGTATATTTGAACACTTATCTAAATACTATCTTACAGGCAGTGGTGGATCAGCCAGTGATGTCGCAAGCCCCGGTGACTAATAGTGTTTGTTCATCTTCGCTGGTGGCCCACGTCACCGGTCGCTAGCGAATATTTTCATCTTCAATTCCGCTGGCGGGTGTCTTAAGTGCCCGCCGCGGGCAAAAAACTGCAGCCATCTTCGCTGGATTAGTTTTCACTTGACGGTCCATAGCCCCACACCCTCGTTACGTTGGTTTTCGTGTACGGTTTCGCAATTATAGCCGCAAGTGAAACTTTCTGGATTTTTTTTTAAGAGAGGGTAATGTTCATTCCAGTAGACCACGGTCGTTCATAACCATACGCGCGCGGCGACGTCACGTGCCAGTACAGCACGGTTGCCAGCATCGATCGATCGATCAGCAGGTCGACACTAATGACGTACGTACGCTCGCGCGCGCTAGGAT
Organism: Oryza longistaminata; assembly: GCA_009805545.1. NCBI lineage: Eukaryota > Viridiplantae > Streptophyta > Magnoliopsida > Poales > Poaceae > Oryza > Oryza longistaminata. The sequence continues at coordinate 27,288,403 of CM020180.1, read as the reverse complement.
CGCTGTGTAGCGACAAGCTTTCACCGCACCTAGGAGAGTTAGTACTAAGCTATAGCTCTACCGGCCGGAACATCCATTACAACCAGTAACACTGTCTGTACTCTACCAGCCTAAAAAATAAACAAGATGATAGTACATTATAATATCACGAATACTCTTCCGTCTCTAATATAAACGATTTTGACATTTTACTTGCCACTCTTTACATTCAAAGTACTTTAAGCATATCCTTTTCAATTTTTATATTGCGCATATTTTTTAAATTAAGCAAACAGTGGTTAAAACAGTGCAAGCACAAATATCAAAAATCCCTTATATATAGAAAACGGAGGAGTATTATATGATGGTTCTATTTGAATGCATGATATAAGACGTGATATATTATTGATATTAAATTATTTATTTTCGGGTAGACGAAATAGGAGGACACTATAAAGAACATTTCCCCTATGCGTTAAAAGCCAATTTTGCATGTGGTGGACCGTCCGTTTGCCCGAAAATTGTCTATAAAAATCACGACTATTGGCTATGCTTAGTTATCTGCATGCGACAAGAAAAATCACAAAAAAGGAAATCCCAAAAATGGAACCCCCTAGCTCAGTGGCGAACCCATAACAATAATTTACCAGCGGTCCCAAACATACTATATTATTAATTATGACCGATTTATACTAATTAGCTATACATAAACTAGCTAGAATTAATAGTCTACCCGCGCGGTCCTAGGGCCACCTGTAAACTACACTATAGGTACGCCCCTGCCTAGCTCCCATCAATCGGCGACTTTATCGCCGCTCGTCAGCGGTGGCTCCTATTGCGAGGCCCAATAGCTCATTCAATCGCCGAGGCCGTCGTTGCCTCTTCTTCGTGCCTCCCACCACCTCTAGCACTGCCCTCCGATACCCCGATGGTGACGGTGGATCCGTCCATTGTCGCAGGGCTACTGGGGGCAGATCGAATCCCATTCGCAAACGCCGCTGTAGAGGATCCTGCGCAGAGGGAGACATGCGGCTGGATCCACGTCGAGGGGAGTAGAGAGAATATAGAGCTGCCGTAGTTGTCGTCGCCGTGTGCTAAGTCCTCTTCCTGCTCGCATGTCCCTGCCAGCGCCAAGGTCCTAGTTGGTGATTCGTATCACGAGCTCGAGCCCCACGCCCACTGCACGGGAGGGAGAGCTCGAGTGAGAGAGAGGATGAGAGGAGATAGTACCGAGGAGGAGATTGAGGTGAGAGAAGGTGTTGAGATAAGGATAACGACTTGAAAAAAAAAGATGATGAAAGGGAGAGACATTGTCGATCATATTCGTATTTGCCGCTTAAAAATGTCTGTATCGAAAATAAGTATTATTTTCACAGGACCTCGAATACACATTTTTATACGAGGCATGAATTGATCCAGAACGATTTTTGGTTATGCCGGGCACTTATATCCGTCTGTGATCCCATTTGCCGATAAAACTTTTCTACACACACAAACTCACAACTTTTCCAATACATCGTTTCCAATTTTAGCCCAAAACTTCTAATTTTAATGTGTAAACTAAAACACATCCTAGTTAGGCTGTGTTTAGTTCAGGCAAAGTTTTGGATTTGGTTAAAAATTGGAGATGATGTGATGAAGTTATGTGTGTTGACAGCGTGAATGTGATGGAAAAGCGACTGAAGATTGGATCCAAACTTTGGATCTAACACAGCCGTAGCAGCGGAAGTAGGAATATCTCCACTTTCAATTCCACCTTGGAGCACTCCTATTCCATCGGATACCCTCCCGTACGGCTGGGCGGCCGGCCGCCGGGCAGAAATCACAAAATCGGCAGAAGCGTTACGTACGCCAGGATGGCAGCGCTCGTACTTGACCAACTGCGCCGAAACCGCAAAGACGCACGGAGACACGAATGCTAGACGCAGCGATGCGATGAGTTCGAGGATCTCGCAGTACTCCATCGCGTGCAGCGAAGGACACGGGTGGAAGGCAGCGCAAGCAAACGTCAGGCTAGCTGCAGCGTCGGCCGAGGACATAAAGGCAAAGAAAGAAGGACGGCGTTGTTCGTGCTTATTCCCTGACTGTGTCTGCTTCTGCAGGCGCCTTACCGTCCTCGCAGTCTGCTCCTATTGCCATGCATGTCCTTCCTTCTCGGTTCTGAGCCATTATGCTCTTTCGTTGTCGCTATGGCGTTCTTCTATGCTCCGTTCGTGTCCAACTCCCGCGATTACGACATGTAAGGTATGAGACGAGAGCGAAATAAGATCATCCTATTCCACTCCAAAAATTTTTCAGCCCATTAACATCGAACCGTTTGACACCTCATGAAATATTAAATATAGGCCTAAAAAATAACTAATTGCACAGAATGCGACTTAATTTGCGAGACGGAATCTTTTAAGGCCTAAATTGTTCCATGATTGACAATATGGTGCTACAGTAAGCATTTGCTAACGACAGATTAATTAGGCTTAATAAATTATCGTCCGGTTTTACTGATGGATTTCTGTAATTAGTTTTCTTATTAGTGCCCAAAACACCCCATACGACACCTATATATAATATCTGATGTGACACGCCAAAACTTTAAACTCTTGAATCTAAAACTCCTCTATATGAGATGTGAGTACACACTTTAAGTCTCTCTGTTACATTTTGTATTCTTCATTTCTTTCTAAAAATATAATAATTTGTTCAGTCTTCAGATTGCGTAAAAAATATAAGTAGCTTTTCCACTAACCATTTTCTTCTCACACAAATTATAACCCGTGCATCATTCATTTTTCGGTACCTACCTTCATTTCTCATCCAATATATGAACATTCATACCATTAATGTCGACATACTTTCTTAATAACGTGTTTAATCTAAAAAAATCTTATATTTTAGATGGAGATGATTAGATGATTATTATAGGACATAGAGAGATTTGTAGAGAAGGATTACAGCATCTGCCAGTCCCCACATGTGGTAGCACCGTAGCAGTCACAGCCAAAGCCACCCTCCCTAATTAACTCTACAGCGGTATGCATGCACGCATCCAAAGTTGGAATTTCCACCTCTCTCTCTTTTTTTTAAGACAGTTAATTTCAGCTTGATGCACATCAGAACTGATGTGCAAACCCCCAACACGTACGTGTGACAACCAATTGCGCCAAAGTACACTGAGGTGGTGTTTTGGATCCAGGGACTTAACTTAGTCCCTTATTTAGACACTAATTTAGAGTATTAAATCATAGGACTAATTTACAAACACTAATTATATAAATGAAAGCTAATTCACGTTGACAAATTTTTTAAGCCTATTATCCATAATTAGAGAAGTTTACGTAGCATCACATAGGGCTAATCATGGATTAATTAGGCTCAATAGATTCGTCTCAGCGAATTAGCCAAGATTCATGGATGGGTTTATTTAATAGTTCTACGTTTAATATTATAATAATTTCAAACATTCCGATGTGATAGGGACTTAAAATTTTAGTCCCATCTAAAAACAGGTCTGAACCTGATCATAGACCCTGAAGAAAATTAAAACGTGACCAAATATATATAGTCCTATTTCATCTTAGCTTTTGCCACACTGCACGATCGATAAAAACACTTCCCACCCCGAATTTCGCCCTGAGGATGACATGCATCTGCGTGACAGTCATCGCTAGCAATCTGTGGAGAAATTTTAATTGCTCAGGTCGAGGAGTAAAGACCACTCTTTTTTTTTGACATTTCTGATGACTGTCCATGAAGGATTAGCTCATCGTCTCCTGATAAGTAAACTGCAGTGTTTGTCAGATTTGGACTGAGATAGCTAGACCACACTATTCCATTTTAATTTCCCGACATGTTCAGTGCACCACCGAGGTCACCACCACTGCTAGTGCTTCTTCCTCCAGTTTTCAGTTTTCTACACCCTCTATATAGTATTTAATTAGTTTTTTTTGAAGTTAAAGCTTCTTTAATTAATAAAAATAAGCAAAAATTTCATCAGAATTACAAAATATATGAATATGTACATTTAATAGTGGTCTAATATATGAAATTAATTTGGAATTGTAGATATAAGCCGCTATTTAATTAGAAACGCAGTGTCGTATGACATGGAACATTGGAGTTCTAATGGTTAGTAATGTGATAAGTTCATGTTACAGATCTGAGAAACAGCCCAATTAACACGATAACGGCGATGCAGTTATCTGCGATCAGTTTCGTCAGTTAATTTTCTCTGCAACTCCTGCAACTTCTGTTTCATTTCGTCATTTTCCCTGACCCAAAACCCAACCGATCGTCCATCAGACATCAGTACGTTCATCACGGTCCGGCGTCTAGAAACACGTGGATATTATGCTTTAGAAGTACAGTAGTAGCTATAGGCTTGGCGTCGATCCCAACTAAATCATTCCCCAACCTGACGCGAGGAAATCCAGAGACTAGCAGTTCGTTCCCAGGCCCTGTCAAGCAACTGCAGCCATGACCATGAACATATTCAATATATATATAATGGCCCTCCATAGATAGATGCAGCTACAGCTAGCACCGCATGTGTGCGCACATGGAGTGAAGTGTTCATCGCGGATGAATCAAGCGACGCCCAGCATATATACGATTCATGCATCTCGGCCGGCGCTCTCGGGTTGCCGATCATTGCGTTTGTCAATCTCAACCTGATAAGAGGAGCTCTATGGTTGTCATATCCGACCGGCATCCAATCAGTAAAGACAAGACTCAACGATTTAGGTCGGATTTCAAAGTATGGTTTTGTGGAGCAACGTCTTTAGAAGAAAATGTTGCTCCAGAGACATCGCCGTCGAGTCGAAACGGATGAATGAAGGCTAGATTCGGAGGAAATATACCACTACCTTCGTTTATTTGTATAAGTTTATATTATATAAGTTGTTTGATTTTTCTAGTAAAAAATTTCTAAGATTCCACCTTAATATGTTAAAACATTTTAGCAACGTCTATAACACCAACTTATTTTATTAAAACCAATGGTTTACTATATCTTTAACAATAATATTTGTTTTGTTGTTAAAAAATTGCTTACTTTGTTTTTTACAAAATTTAGACAAACTTAAAATGTCTGATTAGAAAAAAAGTCAAAAACAACCGGACTAACGTTACATACTACCACAAATTATTGTTTAATAACAAGCACCTCAATAGGTTGCATACGGTCACTATTGACCGCGTCTGCAAAAAATCGACCCCTATTTGCGCATATTTTTGTGAAAAAAACTATCTTTAAGAGACTCGCACAAGAAATCTATTTTCTTAATCGCCCTCTTAAGGAGCCGTATGCAAAAATAGGGCTATTTTTCCAGACGCGGCCGTCTTAAGTGGTGGACGAAAAATATATATTTTCACATAGGGTATTCTTAAAGGTCTACCAAAGTCTGAGTTACCTTCCTCTCTCCCTCCTTAACACTTCAAGATTTTTCAACTCACACCATCTCTCCCTACTTCATCTTTATCTTCCTCTGCTTCTCGTTCATACTCCCCCCTCTCTCCTCAAATCTCTTCCGAGCTCGACCGAGTGGCTGGTACCGGCGGGCTGGGTCGAAGTGCTAGGGGCAATGCCAGGCGCGGCGCCCCCCCCGCCCAAATCTGCGCGGATGCGGTGCGGTGGCGAGCGGGCGGGCAGGGTGGCAGGGAGATTCAGCGTGGCGCGGCAAGGAGTCAAAAGCGCCGGGCTGGGCGTGCGCGGGTGGCGTGCGAGTGGCCGCGGTGGCCGTCCCCTGCGCAAGATCCGACGGCGGCGGCGTCCCCCACCAGAGGCGGTGGCGGTATGAGCATATATAGCGGAGTGGGTGCGAGAGGAGTGTGGCATGGGCGGAGGAGGAGGCGGCGGCAACCATCCCCGCGTGATCCGGCGGGCCGATGGGTGTGATTTGACTCTCCGGCGGGTGGTAGTGGCTGACGGGTGCGATTTTTTTTTGGATTTTTGTTTTCGTGTGCAGATGATTTAACCACTCGCATGCGAAAAACCGATTTTCGCGTGCGGGTGCGTCACCCGTATGAAAAAAAATAGATTTTCATAGACCCAAATAGGTCGGAAGTCCGCATGCAAAAACCACTTTTGACCCGTGTGAAAAAAAATACTTTTTTACTAGTGGGAGTATACTTATTTTGGGATAGAGGGAGTAAGACTTTACAATATAATGAAACCTTACTGTTTGATCCAACAAATTAAGTCCAAATCACCATACCATTGTCCATCATATGTGAACTTGACACTAATTTGTGACAAGGTGAACCTGACGACATGTTTATGGGGAATGTTTTCATTATCTGAAAAACACATATATGGGGCATGTTGAGTTCTTTGCCATTTGTAACCTTGTCTCCGCTCTCTCTCTCTCTCTCTCTCCCCTTCTTCTTCTTCTTCTTCTTCTTCTTCTTTACAATGGCAAAAATTGGAATTATTTTCTTTTTGGTACAAATGCGAAATTTGGAATTATTTTCTACTACCTACTATCTATTTTAGGTAGTAGAACCAAATAATTTTACAATGCCATTTTGTTTTTGCTACAACTAGATAGATAGATGACAAGGGGAAGAACCAGTGGTGTGGTGGTGGAGTTATGAGTGCATAACTCTACCCACCAGGGTTCAAATCCTAGTGCTCACGAATAGTACACACATGCAGGTGGACTTTCAACAGAATTTTAGTGATTAGGGATGTGTGTGAGGGGACAAGGTTAGGTGACGCATTCGTGGGGTGTGAGTGTGGTGTTGCATGTGTAGTGGTGTGTGTGCATGTGCGTTTTCCATGTAATCTAAAAAAAAAAAAGATAGATAGATGACAACATTTTCCGCATGCCAATTTTTTTTTGAGAGAATCCCTTATATGCCACTGAAAATTGGTCTGATCTTTTATATGTCATTGAAAATTGGCTCTTCCCTTATATGTCATTGATCCAAATTTGCACACCCTCTCATGCCAATCTTGTTAGTTGACCATGTCAACTCTCAAGGAAAAAAGACGTATTTACCCTTCTGAGTATAGGGCATGCCTAACAACTCAGAGAGGGCAAATATGTCTTTTTTACTTGAGAGTTAACGATCAACACACGGTCAACTGACGGTAGTGGTATGAGAGGTTGCGCAAATTTGAACCAATGGTATATAAGGGAAGAGCCAATTTTCAGTGGCATATAAGGGATCAGACCAATTTTCTGTGCATATAAGGGATTATCTCTCTTTTTTTTAGTTTGGTTGAGTTTGGCCACAAACCAAAGAAACCCTTGATCAGCTCTCTGAACAATCCCCAACTGCCAAGATCAACGCGCGACGGTGGTATCAACGATCAAATTGTGCCTTTTTTTTGAGTGGAAAGTCATGCCTAGTTGGTTCACTTGATTGTGATTAAATTTCAACCGATTGCAAGTTGGAATTAGCGGCGGCAGCAGCCGGAGAATCAGGGTAGTGGTAGCGAGAGACTTGAAGTCAACAAAAAGAAATTTAGCACTGCACGAGTGCATATACGAGGGGAAATCCTTTATCTTTTTGAACGTCCACATCGTTCGTTCTGATCGATCTATCATGCACGGCGGCTGATATCTGATCAAACGATGACATGTATAATCGTCTCACTGCAATAGAGGTTTGATGCAGAGAATGAACAATCCTCTACATTTTCTCTTGAGGGAAAAAAAAAATCCTCTAAGAGATGCACTTTCAAGTGCAGTGACAAAGAAACGTGTGGTCTCAAGTCTCAACCCTAAAGTCCTATGCTCATCAATACCTAACACGCTCATAATTTCTTCTTAAAAATGTTTGGAGGGACATCTTTCCCTACAAATCTCACTTTTTTTTAGAAAAAAAATCCTCTAGAATCTACATTGAGAGTATCACATAGCCATCCGACTAGAACCCAGTGACTCATATCTATGCTACAGTAAACTTGTTGCGGTGCATATATTGATTAGACTATTGTTGATATTTCCTCCTTCCCTCCCCAAAATATATATACTTCTGGTGTACACCTCTACGAAAAAAAATGCAGAGAATTTGCATCCACGTCTTCACGGATATTATTACAATATAGATTTTACCTTGATTTTTGTTAGCATTTATTTTTCAAACCATTTAACATTGTGTTTCATACGAAAATTTTTTATGTAAAAAATGTTTTAAAATATCAAATAAATCAATTTTATAAGTTTATAATAATTAAAACTCAATTAATCACACGCTAATATCTTTATTGTTTTACGTGCCCTAACTTCACCTTTGTGAATTCAAATGGACCTAGTCACCTAAATGGATCGATGGTATCTCCTCCACCGGGCGATCCGAGCAGGGCTCGCCGCACCACCATCGTCGGCGCCGGCGTCGGAACTCGATCGGAAACCATCCATCCAGGCGACAGCGTCGTCGCCATGATTTTGGGACGCCGGCCTAGCTACAAATGGGCTTTGGTTCGGTGCACAGCGCAAGCTAGTACACGTCCTTATCAGAGAGCACCTGGTCGATCATGGCGTGCAGCCGAGATGCTGGCTACTTTCTCTGTTTCCTTTTTAACTTGACACCGGCCGGATATAAAACTTTGAAGGATCATCTTTTCCAACGTGTTTTGCATGCTACATAAAACTATTACACTTACATTCACGGATTCACCAAAACACCGTAGTTTTAAAAGTCTTTATTGGTATAAGGTAAAATCACAAGTGAAAGGACATATAACTTAGTGGTTACAGTGACCTGATGAGTAGTATCCCAAAGTCCTAAGTTAAAATCTCCATAGGAGCAAATTTCAGATTAGGTTATTTAAAGGCTAAGTTCCTAATTTAAAAAATTATTTGCATATTAATCTGGTTAGATATAGAGGCCGGGTAAAAAAAAACCTTCTCTAAAAAAAAAGGTAGAATCACCTCGGATCAGCAGTGTCAAGTAGTAACAAGGACATGCTTTGAGAGCAGGGATTGCATTTCGAAACTATTTTTTTTGCCGGAGAGAGCCGAAAGAACCGGAAATTATTTGAAAATTTCACAATTTTAAATGGATTTGAATAAACTTTTGATCGAATTGAAAAAAATTTAAAAAACCCCAAAATTTCAGGCGAAATATATGCTTGCCATGGGGGGGGGGGGGGTGGATTTCTGAATTTCACTCCAAATTTTCAATCACTGTAGATGAGGTAGGTGTCAGCTGCGCTAGCGTGCAGATCATTGTTCCTGCAGCTGCAGCTCCTCCAGTACCACCACTGTTGGTGTACAATGCAACATGGCATTGGAGCCTCTGTACCCATTGATCGACAAGCTAGGGTTGCTCGTGTGGCCCAGCTAGCACTGATCGATGGACGATGGGCCTCGATATGAACATGATCAGTCGAATCTTGGAGGTGTTGAAAAACGGTCGTCCGTCGCCGATCTCGTCGAGATGGATATCTGAAGAATGTCGGTGCTACAACATCTATCTATAAGATCACTGCATTTTTCTGATACAAAAAAGAGCCTCGCCATGTGCGGCCTGCCGGCACATTTTACACCTTCTAGATGCAAGCAGTTCATGCACTGTGTGATCTGCAGTTCTGCACACATTGCTAGTATATATAGCTAGTGGATTACTAGCTACTTGTTTAAAGTCACTTTGCAGCTAGCATTTCTCAAATCTTACTACTGCAGTATGGGTAGGTATGTTCCTTCAGTTGAGAATTACTAAGATGGAGCAAAGTGCTTTATTAATCAATTGCTAGTGAGAAGTGAATAGATAAATAAATAAATGAGATGCATGATAGGAGAAAAGTGAAACAAAAGGCCAATAGAGGGAATGACGAAAAGAGGAGCGGATAAGTTGACCGCCGGAAACTTGTTCCCGACAATAGAATGTGGAGGATTCACTCACTTAACTCCACTTGCATATTATTGTCTCTCCATCCATCGATCAAACACAGCCCATTCCTTTGTGTGTGTCTATATATACGACGTACCCGTCGACAGCGAGACGCCTATGGTGACTTTGTCAATCTCTTCAGAATTTGCCGGCCCAGTCTTCGAAGATGCTCATAGGGGTAGGGTTTGCGTGCGTGTGTTCATAAGGGTGAGTGCGCGTGCGTTGTGAGTGTCTGCGTTGTACTGTGTAATTCTCAAAAAAAAAATATAGGAACCCTCTTTTGTACACCCGGGAGCATGTACTCCCCCTTCCTATTGGATCCTCTATTAGCATCCAATTGAGAATTTTATCCGGTGAAAAAAATACACTACTGATTAATTGACCCGTGCATGTTGGTTGATTAATTGACCCGTGCATGTTGGTTGAACAGATTACATTCAGAATTTTAAAAGTGCTAAACGTGCATACGTAACTATCTTTCCCGAGATATACGGTTCTTTTATTTTTTGCCAGTATGTATTACTTATTTCAGTATATACTACTACTTGTTGCGCTTTTGCTACTGTGCAGTCACCTGCAAATTTGTGATCCATCAGTCGATCCCCTAGCCGTCGAGTCTGCATTAAGATCTATGCACACTAGGCTGGTGGAGAAGACTTTCTGGATATGGACCTTACTTACATATATATCGTTTTAATTCTGGTCAAAGTCAACATCCTCTAAGTTTAACTAAATTTGTAAAAAAATTAGTTACATTTTTATCCCAAGATAAATATTTTTAATTATAGATTTAATAAAAACTAATTTAATTTTACAAATATTACTATATTTATTTATAAACATAGTTAATCTTGAAGTAGTCTAATTTTAATCAAAGTAAAAACGGTTTAAAATCTTGCTCTGCTCCGTCGCTGAATGTTGGCTGAGCTGCAATGTGTAAAAAAGGTAACCTTAAGCAATTAATGCTGCAACAGTACATGACTTTAAGCATTATGGAGCTACACCATAAGCTTTATGCTAGCAAAAACAACCTTAAGCTTAAGGTGTGACACAAGAGAATAAAATACAATTGTTACACTGTTTACAACAATAAAATATACACATCAGTTCAACCGCATTGCTTCTAGCCGTTGTGGCCGTTGCCGCTACACTGCTAGCCGTTGGCTTCATTTGCTTGCCGCTGATACCTATAAAACAGATGTAGAAAACCCACAAGTGAACGAGCAACACAATGATTCATCCATTTCACCACACCATACATGGATGCTTTCAACAAAACTTTTACAAATCTGCTCAATCAAGGTTCCTCAAGCCAAGCAACAGAGAGTGATGGCCCAAACCCTCCTCATCCCCAATTTCCCACAAATTTTCCCCAATATTTGGGACCTAGTTTTCTACGTAATTTTCATCCTTTTGGTACTCCAACCAACTACCAGCCATATAGCCACCCTCCTCCAATCTTTCAAGGTGCTCACCGACAAGATTATTATGGGCAAACAACTCCATCTAGCTTTCCAGGGGTTCAACTTCAAGAAAGTATGGTATGCTCACCTAATCAAGTGTATGGATTTGCAGCTAGTAGATCACAAGTTGGGATGCAATATAATTCATCACTTGGGGCTGCAGCCAACAACTCTTCCCATGGATCAAGAGTCAGCTTCTCTAAGCCTTGCAGGGCAGAAGGAGAAACAAGTAGTTGATCTTGAAGAGGGAAGTGATAGCAGTGAAGAAGGAAGAAGGGGGATACGCATCAATTGGACCGAAGATGACAACATACGACTGATGAGTTCTTGGTTGAACAATTCCGTTGATCCCATAAAAGGCAATGACAAGAAATCAGAACATTATTGGAAGGCAGTGGCTGCAGAGTTCAACACCAATATGCCTAGTAATGGGAACAAAAGGACACCTAAGCAATGCAGGACACATTGGGATAACGTGAAGAGAGATGTTACAAAGTTTTGTGGATTTTATGCTAAAGCTAGAAATACCCTCACTAGTGGAAACTCTGATGAGATGATAATGGAGAAAGCCCGTGAGTGGTACAAAAGTCGAAACAACGATAAACCTTTCACCTTAGAGTACATGTGGAAAGATCTCAAAGATCAACCAAAATGGCGTGGAGTCCTTGAACAATCTAGCAAGAATAAGAGAAACAAGATTTCTGAATCAGGAGCATATACCTCATCATCTAATCAAGACACTGAAGAGGAATCAGTGAGCAAAGAGAAGCGCCCTGAGGGGCAGAAGGCAGCAAAACAAAGGCAAAAGGGGAAATGTGAACCATCACCTTTGGGGGACAAGCCAAGTCAAAATATGATTCTCTTTCATGAAGCTGTTACAACTAGAGCAGCAGCAATTCTAAGATCAGCAGAAGCAACATTGGTATCAGCAGAAGCTAAAAAAGAAAAGGCAAGAGCTAAAAAAGACAAGGCAAAGGCGGAGAAATACAAGACATACTTAAAATTGATGGAGAAGGATACATCAAACTACAGTGAAGCAAAATTGAAGAGACACGAAGATGTGTTGGACCAATTAGCTAGAGAATTAGCCGAGGAATAAAAATCAATAGCAATGTCGTGTGTAAACAATTCTAGGAATCAGTAGCAAGCAATTAGCTAGGAATGATGCCTATTTTATAATGCCAATGTTCTTATCATATATTAGAATCGTGTGTAACAATGTTGCTTGTAATGTGACCCTATTTGTATTCTGCTCTATTATGGCTAAGGTAATCGGGATCTCAGATCATACTCAATGAGGGGTGGCTAGTATCCCCCTCCAGGGGTATCATCCCAGTAAGCTCGTGTCTTTCATAGGAAGGGAGCTGACTCCCGCTCCCTTCCGTCCATCAGAGACTTCTTCAAGTTTTACAGGAAAAATAATCGTTCCGTTCCGTGGGCTTCTTTCGCTGCTCTCTGGGATTTAACCAAAACGGCATAATTGAAAGCTCTCGTCTCAGTCGCTCGCCTAAGAAAAGGTACCAGGTTGCTCCGTGATGACGAATAAGCAGCCCAGAAATGAGGGAAGGCCCGAGGTAGAGCACTCAATGGGCTAGGGTGGCCCCCATTTCGCTTTACCAACCCCAGGGAAACTCCGAATACAGGCCGTCATCCTTAGTACAGACAGACTGATTGGGTGCTAAGATCCAAAGTCGAGAGGGAAACAGCCCAGATCGTACGCTAAGGTCCCTAAGCAATCACTTAGTGGAAAAGGAAGTGATCGAGCGATGACAACCAGGAGGTGGGCTTGGAAGCAGCCATCCTTTGAAGAAAGCATAATAGCTCACTGGCCTAGCTCCATGGCACCGAAAATGTCTCAGAGCTCAAGTGATTCACTGAAGCGCAGTCAAATGTTTAGGGACAGAGGGGGTATAAAGGTACAGCGTGTTCAAGAGTACTGCAGAAACGAAATCACTACTACGTCAGATGATGAATGAATGATTGCTGTAATCGCTCAAGATTCATCGATGGATCAGAAGAGTAGTGTTTCAGACGACCAACACCGGCAACACACACAAAAGATACCCAAATTAAGTTAGGATGGGCTCGTTATAGATGGGCCGGTTCACAAATGGGCTCAACCATGGTCCATTTAGAAGGCCCAGTCTTCACGTGAACTGGGCTGTAATTCCGGAAGAATTGGGCCGGCCGGACATGCGCCGACGTGGGCCTCCCGTAGACATGGGCCGGAAAAGCACAGGTGCTCTCTCCTGCTTCGTCTACCTCTGCTCTGAACCTTCTCCGAGAATTGAACTGAACTATACAAATTACAGAAGTACTAAAAATGAAAGAAGTAAAGGGATAAACACTCACTTGCAACGAGTAGTGCTTATCAGTTAAGCCAAACGATCATTAATTTGGTCAAATTAATCAAGATTAGCTCCCAACTGATCAATCGATGTGTCCGGCCGGGCCGTACATAATTAACAAAAGTATAATGCCAACTACGAGAGTAGCTAGCCATGCATGTTTTTTTAAGGGTATTTTTTTACCCGGCTTCTATATCCAACCGGATATATGTAACATTTGTTTTTTTTTTAAAAAAGGAATTTAGCCAATGGAATATGCAACCACTAGGTTAGCCATGCATGTAGGAGTATGCATCATCTACAGGGGATTAGTAGGTTGCTTCTTCTTTTGGGCAATTAGCTAGCCAATTATGCATCCATGCTCCATGTACACGCGACCGCCCGATGCATGGGCCACCATACAAAATACATAGATTCGATTCGATTAGATTCGATCGATCGAGAGAATTACTAATAATGTCGATCTCCAAGAGTCCGGAGACGTACGCAGGGAGCAATCAAGCAACTAACAGAGGAATCTCAACCGTACAAATCATTCCTGGTTTGACCATCGTTTGCTCGAGATCAGCTTATAGCTGTAGCTAAACGTGAGATTAAAATTTTAATCATATAGTTGATTTTGATTTTTTTTATCGTAATTTTATTTGTCAGCTTTCGACTTTTAAAGAACTAAAATATACGAGTATTTACAGAAATTTTATCTACAATTTTGTTTTGTTTTGTTCGCAATCAATCCATCAATATAATCACGCATGCACATACATATGCTTCTCGAGGCAGCAAGATCGCCACGTGTGCGTGTGTCCATCCATCGACGGCCACGATCGATAGCGATATACTCCTATATCGATATTGATCAATCGATCGAGATCGATCACTGCAGCCTGAGTGTGTCTCAGTGCTGAATTGTCGGTAGATGTAGCTAATTAAGCTAAGCTAGCGTCTACCTCAAGTAAATCTATCACACATTGCATGGATGGAATAATTGATCCAAAGGGCCGGGGTACGTCGTCGTCGGTAAGTGTGTAATTAACGCAAGCTAAATTAGCTATAATATGCTCCCTCCATTTCAAAATGTTTGACACCGTTGACTTTTTAAGTATATGTTTGACCGTTCGTCTTGTTAAAAAAATTTGTGAAATATGTAAAACTATATGTGTACATGAAATTATATTTAACAATGAATCAAATGATATGAAAGAATAAATAATTACTTAAATTTTTTGAATAAGATGAATGGTCAAACACGTACTTAAAAAGTCAACGGTGTCAAACATTTTGAAACGGAGGGAGTATTTTGGTGGCCTGCTATATATACGGGCTATAGCTAGGGTTTGGTAGATTAATCATCAACCCAAGTTTCTTATCTTGTAAGTTTATATACATCGAGTATATATTATTTGACCACATATATGTTTACATCCTGCGCATATGTTGTACTAGTGGATAAACTGAAACTAATTAAGCACGTGCTAATTAATTTAAGTAGAGAGGTGGAGTTGTGCGTGTATAACTTCAGCTACGGCTAGGCTAGGAGTTAAAATTTTAGTGTCCATATATTTAAGCACATGGGAATGCTTTATAATAATAGCGGGGATTTTGTTTAGTTCAGCCTTTATCATGGAGTCTCCATGCATGTCGTGGGTGGTGTGTGTTGAAAAAGAAAAAAAAACTACCCCAATATGCTAAATGTTAACTAAAAGAATTGAAACAATTTGCCGAATAGTACCGAATTCCACCAAGTTTTACCGATGTGCACCTCATTAATAAACTTGAATTTTTTTTTTAGGAAACACAATATAAACAAAAACACTCATAACACGCACACACTTACTCTTATATATGAACTCACACATGCACATCATGTCCCTATGAGCATCTCCGGAAGACAAAACTGTCATATCTTGAGATTGAGAAAATCATCACGGATGCCTTGTTATCGTTGGGCACGTCGCACGATATGCATGAGAACCTAACTAGTTGAGTTAAGCTCACTTCACAATAAGGTCGATATATAACGACAATGATAATATAGTGGTTATGTTTTGTGAACCCTTACTGTATATGATCAGTATTTGGTAGTTTGTAGTTGTGGGCAGTATACTGTAACTGAAAGCGAAATATTAATGAAAGTTATATATTTTTAAGAAATACGGTACAAATACATACGCTCACAACACGTGCACATTCACTTCTATCAATACACAGATGCATACTCTACTTCATTGAACCCTCGAAAGACTGGGCCGATATATATTTGAGATTACAAAGTTATCATGAGTACCTCGTTGTTGACGGGTATATATGCCGTCTATCACTGAAATAATAATAAGTTTAGAACTTGAACTTAGGGTGTTTAGATCACAAAAATTTTTTCGCAAAAAATATCACATCAAATGTTTGGACACATGTATGGAGTATTAAATGTGGACGAAAAAAAACTAATTGCACAATTTGCATGTAAATTGCGAAACGAATCTTTTGAGCCTAATTGCGTCATGATATAACAATGTGATGCTATAGTAAACATTTACTAATGATAGATTAATTAGATTTAATAAATTTATCTCGCAGTTTACAGGCGGAATATGTAATTTATTTTATTATTAATCTATGTTTAATACTCCAAATATGTGTCCGTATACTTTAAAATAATTTTGGTCAAATAACTAAACACGGCCCTATAGGTGGAATGGTTCCACCGCATATAGAATCTAACTAGTTAAAGATTAAAATTTTGAAAGCACGGAACCGCTAATTACCGCGGCGTTAAGGGCGCTAAATGGTGGATCTATTTAATTAAAATCGTTTATACCAAAAATAAAAATGCTGATCGGTACTGGAGACTTGAGTAAATCCAAATCAAAGAACCTTGACCGGATAAGGTAGTAAGGCTCTTGCTGGTAACTGTCACCAACCAATACTTAATTAATTGTAGTTGAGTTATCATAAGAACCAATTAACTAATGCCAACCCTCCATAAACTGCTCCCTTTTGCCCAGAAATTGTGTGTCGCACATAGCTTTCCCGATTTCTGTTGATAAAGCAAAAGTAGAGAGAGAGAGAGAGAGAGTATGAGAGAGAGAGAGAGAGGAGAATCAAAGAACAGATGAGGAGGAGATAAGGTCTGGGCGTCTGGCATTGAAAGGGAAGAAGGGAAAGGGACCGGACCCTGCACGTTGGCCGTGTCTCTCTGCGACTCTCTCTCTCTCTCTCTCTCTCTCTCTCTTGTTTCTCTCTCTCTCTTTCTCTCTCTCACTAGACCCATCTCTAGAAAGATAAAGGAGCTATGAAAGAAAGCTCTAAAAAAAGGCCATGAGAGACCTTAAAGATTGACCTGAGATTTGCACAGGAAATTTGCAACAACAACAACAACACAACGAGATATATCACCTTGATATATATATCTGTTGCAATTGCAAGAAAAATTCTTTTCTCCCCTTGCAATCATTCTGTGCTCATCTCAATCAAGCTAGCATGCTGAGTAGTGGAGGGGAGTTGAAGAGCTCCTCCTTGGTGCAGCAGATGGTGTGGGTTGGCACGGGCAACAGCAGCAGCAGCAGCAGCATCATGGGCAGCTTGAGGCAGCTGCCTTGTTCTGAGGAGCAAGATGCAGCTTCGTCTCCAGCCTCCATGCTCTTCCTCCCCCAGCAGCTGCTGCTTCATGCATCTTCTAATTCATCGCCATGTCTGAACATTCCTGAGGTGAATCTCAGCACTGGTCTTCATCCTCTTGGGAGCTTCGTCCATGGCGATGTGCAGCAGCAGGAGATCATCAGCGGCATGCCAGATCAGTCATGGAGACAACTGCTTCTGTAATTAATTACCCTCTCTCCATGCATCTCTGAATTAATTCTCTGTGGTCTAGTCATGAAATTGTAGGTGCACTAGCTAATTTGATTGTTAAAGTAATTGTAGGTTAATTACTTCAGGCGAGGAAAGTAGTTAAAGCAGTTGTCTGCTGCTTTTATTCCGCTTTTGGGTGCTTTGCTAATCAGCAATTAATCACATGTACATCTCACACATGCATGGCACTAACTTGACACTAATTGTTTCTTCCTGCATATGTGTGTATACATGTACTCCTACTTGCCTTGGGAAACTACAAATCATAAGCAGTGGTGGATTAGTTGGAGATCACGAGAAATACAGTGTGGCCACAGCTCTCCTGTCCAAAGGGCTAGATGATGAGGCCTCTATGCCTCACGAGGCATCAGCTGCTGCTTATGATTTCTATGGACATGGCGGCGGCGCCGGCGATGAGATCCTGCAGGCATCGCCGGAGGCCAGCAGCTGCAAGTCGCAGCTGAGCCAGATGCTCCTGCAGGCGGCGGCATCCTCTCCTAGGTCATGCGTCACCACCAGCGGCCTCGGCAGCAGCATGATGGAGTTCTCCAACACCGCGGCGGTGGCGGCGGTGCCGGCGCCGGAGTTGACGAGGAAACACCATGCAGGCCAGTCAGATAACTCGTCGGAGGTGAGAACAAACTAATCGAGACTGTACTGTGAAAATTCGTTTTGTAAATTTGTATGGAAAATTTTGCAATGTAAGCTAGCTCTTCATTTGCATGGACATATACCTTCTGTTGAGCTGTTTTAATTGGCTAGCTAGGTCGATTAATTTCTTCTTTCTTTCTACATTCTCACAGATGTGATCTCCTTGGTAATTGTGCAGAATGACTCAATTGAGCTTTGCTATAATTTCCCTCCTTTGGTGAAAAGCTACTACATTTTCCATGTCCCTTAGGAAAAAAAAAATCACTTTTTGTTTGCTGCTTATGCATGTACATGTGCCAAACCTGATCCCATGTTTCAAACTTTTCATTTGGGATCTTGCTTTCATGATGATCCCTTGCCAATGTTGTAGAGAGATGGATCCACTTTAATTGCATCATACCACACGGGCAAAGTTTTTTTTTTTTTTTACATACATAAAGTCAGTGTGTACTGAGCTAGCTAAGCTATATATATATTTCGACCTTATAAGCTAGCTACACATATGGAGTAGTTACTCATATATCTTGGGACAAGGATGGAATGGCCTCATGATGGTTCTTGCTTTTGCATTGGCTTGTTTAATTTGTTGTTTCTCTGCTGCTGCAGTGTAACAGCACAGAGACAGGTTCAGCTCTTAAGAAGGCTAGGGTTCAAGCCTCTTCTTCAGCGCAATCTACCCTAAAGGTTTCTTCACGCACTCCTTTTCATATCTCACTTTATCATCTTTGGAGTATATGTTCATCTTGTGCCTAGCTAACCGCATTTTGGAATCTGTCTCGTATATACTCCATCTATATTTTAATGTATGACGCCGTTGACTTTTTTATAAACGTTTGACCTTTCGTCTTATTCAAAAAAATTTTGTAATTATAATTTATTTTATTGTGACTTGATTTATCATCAAATGTTATTTAAGCATAGCATAAGTATTTTTATATTTGCATAAAAATTTTGAATAAGACGAGTGGTCAAATGTTGGTTATAAAGTCAACAGCGTCATACATTAAAATACGGAGGGAGTATAATCTAGCCTGTAAAACAAAAAATGAAAGGGAAATTAACATTAATACACTTTAAGATTCTCTGGTTTCTGATGGATTTAATTTTGTCGTAGGTCTTGT
Organism: Oryza longistaminata; assembly: GCA_009805545.1. Taxonomy (NCBI): domain Eukaryota; kingdom Viridiplantae; phylum Streptophyta; class Magnoliopsida; order Poales; family Poaceae; genus Oryza; species Oryza longistaminata. The sequence continues at coordinate 27,269,158 of CM020180.1, read as the reverse complement.
GTATGTGGTCACGTTTACATTTAGAAAGTGTACGTGTCCTCGCAGAACAAATACATCAATGGAATTGAAGATCGTAGCTTGCTACATTGCATGCATTACAATACATAATTTGTATCTCTTCTATACCAAACATTTTATTTCAGGTCAGGAAGGAGAGGCTTGGGGACAGAATAACAGCTCTTCACCAGATAGTTTCCCCATTTGGCAAGGTACTACAGCAACTTAATTAACCACACATCACTAGTTAATATAATACTACCTCTGTCCCATAATATAATTATATTTAAATTTATCTTAAAATAATTGTCAATGTACAGTACTAATTGTTCCATATCTATTCAGATTTATTCCTATTTTATCTACCTTCCTACTCTTACAGAGAAGTACCATATATAGTCTTTCATCTCAAAACTTAATATATGCTAAACAACTACAATTATTTTGGGACGAAGGTAGTAGTGCACTGCATTATATTTGTAAACGGCACACAAAGAGGCTAGCCTAGCTAGCACCAATATATCTACTACCAGTAGATTTTATACTTTGCATGTGCATGCATATATTCTACCTAGGTAGTTCTAGTTCATGCACAACATGTCAAAAATATTCTTCCGCATGATTGTTTGTACATCTGAATCTCTTGTGCATGTATAGGCTTTGAACTCAGGCCTTTTCCTTTTTGCAACTGCTGTTAACACACACACAATGACACAAATGTACTGCTAACACGTAGTACAAATTAACAAATGTACTACTGGAGTAGCATATGTGTAGGGCCTGTACACTTTGATGCTAAAAAAATATTACCAAATTTTGGTAACTATGCTAAAATTTTGACAAGATTTCTAATATAGTTACTAAAATTTGGTAGCAAATTAAATGTAGCTATTTTTTTATAACTTTATTAAAATTTGGTAAGGTTGAAAATAACGTCAAAGTGAACTGGCCGTAGTTTCTGCCCATCTCCTCGCTTTTGAGAAGCAAGTCTCTGACATGTATACGTGTTAACGTTCCTTCTTTTGCAGACTGACACTGCATCCGTACTGCAAGAGACCATTGGTTACATTAGATTCCTCCTGGGTCAAATTGAGGTCCAACCCCTTCTCTCACCCTGGCTAATCAATTAGTAATAAACCACTCCATTTCTATCATTTCCATGCATATATATACATAGAGAGAGTTCTAATTAACTTCAGAGTGCATGTGTGTCTCTCTCTTATCTAGCTATATATGCATATGTTAATAATTTCTGATAATTGATTATATCAAGTATTTTTCAGAATGATTATATATCGTATTACCAAGCTATCAACTAATTAATGCATATGCATGTTTTCTCTGTCTTGATCAAAAAGGAAAGCTCAAAACTTTCTGTTTCAGTTTTGATTTGTCTCTTTGAATCATTAGTTTGTGCAATTAATTAACTTCTGAAGCAATGCAAGTATATATAT
>CM020180.1:27256023-27267565 GCA_009805545.1 Oryza longistaminata | reverse complement strand
TAATATTACCAATGTGAGTCAATTAGCAGCAGGATGTGGGGCGTACAAATAATAATAATAATAATAATAATAATAATAATAATAATAATAATAATAATAATAATAATAATAATAATAATAATAATAATAATAATAATAATAATAATAATAATAATAATAATAATAATAATAATAATAATAATAATAATAATAATAATAATAATAATAATAATAATAATAATAATAATAATAATAATAATAATAATAATAATAATAATAATAATAATAATAATAATAATAATAATAATAATAATAATAATAATAATAATAATAATAATAATAATAATAATAATAATAATAATAATAATAATAATAATAATAATAATAATAATAATAATAATAATAATAATAATAATAATAATAATAATAATAATAATAATAATAATAATAATAATAATAATAATAATAATAATAATAATAATAATAATAATAATAATAATAATAATAATAAAAGTATAATTGTACGTGTTAAGAATTGAACACAAAATCGATCTTGGTGTTGAAACCAAACATCCTTCATCGTTATCATTTCAGTGGCAAATGCATCTCCATAAATTTGTGACATTACGACATATATAAGCAAGTACATGACTAGTACTCGTTGTCTAATTTGTAGGCTCTCAGCTACCCATACTTGGGGCAGTGCAGCTCTGCGAACTCCATGCAACAGCAAACTGTAAGTCTCTCTCTCAGTGATGCAAGTATAATATATATAGACGCACGATACTTAGGAACTCCCTCCGGACTGATAATACTTGTCGTTTTAGATAAGGGTGAGGTCAAACTTTAGAATCTTTGATTGTAAATCAAATTTGAAATATTTATCTTTCAAATATGGTGACTACACGTATAGATTAGTCTTAAAAAATACTTTAATAAAAACATATATCTGTTAACATTTTTATACATATTATAATGAAAAATAATGGTCAAAGTTGTTTTTTTGGAGACCGTGTCCTTGTCCAAAACGACAAGTATTATCAACCTGCCGGAGGGAGTATGTGAAAGTGTACTTGCAGTTAATTAAGAAGCTTAGTTGGGCACGTGCAAACTAAAGGTTATATATGCCTTAGAAATAATTGAAGTTTCGACTTTGGCTTGTTGTAGACATACGATAGGTTAATTAGCATACATGGAGAAGCTTTTGCAAAGGAGGTATGCTTGGTATGAGTAGCAAAAGTAAATAAAGCTTTCTGGTGTCCTTTACAAGAACTATACATACACGTTAACACGTACCATTTGTTTTCACTCTTTTTGAAAGGAATCCCTTTGTGACTCAAAAGAAAAAGAAAGGATATAAGCAGTACTAGTATATGTTAATTATACAGTATATACAATTATCTATGAGAGATGAGAAATTACATGCAATATATAGCTAGGAGAGGATATATATCAATATTACAATATATGTACTCATCAGTACTACCCAAGAAACAGATCATAGAAGGAATAATTAGTGTGTTTTGTCGAAACCTGAAAGGAATACACGTACTAGCTAGCACGACGCCCATGTATGCTTTTATATATTCTCACAGATAATAAGCTAATATATGCAACTTTTTTACTCATTACACATATTGGACAATTATATTGATCGATCTACTGTACACAATACACATAACACGCACACATATGCTCGCGGTCTTCCAAATGCGTGCTTTAATTTTTAGAAACATACCACAGAAATACATAAAATATATTCATCATTAATTTAATTCCGCGTAAAAGCAAACAATAACTGAGTATGCCGACGGTGGTCCAGATCCCTACACGTACGGGAATGGTTTTTATATTGTGTGTGAGGCCTATAAGATTTAATATAATGTATATATATGTTAGTCCCCATTTAATTTCACAATGTTTTCTGTACGTAAGCTAATAACCATTAATTAGCTAGCCCTTTATCTCGTGTGAGGTACTAAAATTAATCTGCACACACACATGGTCATATAACAGTAAACAGGAAATCTCGCCAAGTTAATTCACTCTCATAAATTAACAACTCTTTTCCGTTAACTTTGTACTGGTACCATAAATTATTTACAGAGCCTGCAGCAATCAGTATACTGAACTTGAAATTATAACTAGGTAGGGACAGGTTCCAGGTATGGACCGTGATATGGAGGGGCTAACTACACACACACATATATATATCTCCATCGATCTAGCTCTAGCTAGGTAGCACATGTGATTCAATGATATATGCACGTCGGGTAGCTCTAGATGATTAATTTCAGCTGAAGCTTTTTGCACGCCTGTACGTTCTGTCTCTCTCTCCATGCTTCAGCTTCAATTTCGATCTCATTGCTAGCAGCTTTGTGTGCAAATATGCAGGGAATAATGGCAGGAGAAAGGAGCACTGATGGCCTCTTCCCGGAGTTCTTCCCTGGCCAGGTAGCATACTGCTGTAGTATCTGATCGATATATGTACTGTGCTGGGCATGCATGTAAAATCTTGCTAAATTTTATTAGATTAATTGAACCGATATGATGCAATGCGACCATACCATATCTTGTTTTCAGTTTATGTGTTTCTGGCATGCATGCTTTTCAGTTGCTAAACTGTAGCAGTAGTCAACACATCAATGCCCCAGCTGATAATTCATGCAGGCCTGAATAAATTAAAGCAGCTTATTACTCCCTCCGTTCCAAAATATAAAACACAACCACCCTTAACTTAAAGACCAAAAAATAATTATCACCTCCTAATTTATATCACCATAATAAATATAATGCATGCACCCAATAGAATTAGAGATCTTAAGGGTGAAGGATTTAAATAATAATAATAATTTAATAAAGAAGATGTGCTAATTAATTACATGCATGCATGGGCGTCTTATATTATGGAACATTTGAAAAAAAATATTTGTGTCTTATATTATGGAATGGAGGGAGTACTTAATTAGCGTCAAATTAATTAATCCATTTATGTAATTAACTAATTTACTACCAAGTATATATACATACATGTAAGGTACAGTGATAAGCAAATTAATATATATACTCTGAATCAATTAATTAATTTGGCATGCATGAATTATATATATATTCATATATACGTGTAAATTAATATACAGGATGCAGAAAAGGATGGAAAGAAGCAACAGGCGAAGAAGGACGACGACCTGAGGAGCAGAGGACTGTGCCTGGTCCCGCGGCGGCGCGCCGCCCCTCGCCGGCATGAACCTGCGGTAGGCCGGCCGGGCCTACTGTTACATGTTCACCATCTTCGATCATATGCACAGACGACGACGACGACGCATCGATGGTGAAGTTTTGGCAAAATTCATCCACGCACGTACACTATTATTTTGGTTTTGTTTGGTTTTGTGTGATTTTAAACGATGATTAATTTCTCCTTATGGCGTTTATAGGGCTTAATTAATTAGCTGTCGATCGATTATCGAAATATACATACCATCAGGAGCAGTCAATCTGTCATGATTAAGGCTGATTGCTCTTGATGCTATGCAAGTATATATATGCTCATAAATATGTACTATTGCACACACTTTGCTACGTATATAATATACATTTCCTTGCTGTTCAAATTGTTTTTGGGATTACATTCTCGAAATAATTTGAGCGATTAAGGTGGTGCTATTTATTGCTGTTTTTTTAGTGGAAACTATACATTCTTCAGAAACAGGATGGCACTGAGTAGATGGGGGCTTCGCCCTTCTCGCAGGGAACTGTATAGTTTCAGCCCAAGAATGACTGGAAACGGAGAAAGGCATTAATGCAGCTGTCCATGGGCCTTTGTTGGGCTAATATGGCCCAGATGGCTGTCAGCCAGCTAGTGAAAATCCCAAGGGCTGGCCCTAGGCACTAAATTTTCATCAATTATTGGCAAGGAGGGAACTCCTAATGGGACCCTGGCAAGGAAGAACCCGGGTAATGTTTAAGAAGTTGGATCTTGTTTTTATAACAGGCAAAATCAAAGTTTGGTACTCCAGAGTCCAGACATTTATTTATGCAGCCAGGGTACTTACTTACCTCCCCCATCCCGTTTTAAGTGTAACTATGAATTTCCATAACCAACTTTAATCGTTTGCCTTATTTAAAAAAATTTAAAACATAATATAACACCCCAGATAACCATGTATCTAGAGTGCCACTGTTTGATGAGATTTTGTACCATTAGATATGGTGATTTTTTTTCTTTCATCAAAATTTCACATAGATATGCACCCTAAATAAAGATTGATATTACGGCGTGTGCTGCTAGCCCACAGCAAGCAATACATGGCTGGATATATAAGAAAACATGGGTGTATATTTTCACTATAGGAGTATATATTTTCCTCATCATTGCTAATTGAGGAGAAGACATGATAACAAATGAGAATAAAATCGCCTGGGTAGATGTTGAATGGAAAGTTCAGCCCAGTGAGCAAGTACTATCGATAAATACAAATGGAAGTGTGAAATAAACGAGAGAGATCGGCTCATGACAAATAAATGGAAGCATGCCACTGTAGCATCCTCATTAGAGGATGCTAATCACGTAATTTGCCGGCAGTGGATTACTTGGATTGCTTGTATGGAAACCATGTACGTGCTTGCATAGAAACAAAGGAATTAAAAGGCAAGGTATAGCTCAGTCTGGTGAATTCCTTGCCATGTGCAGTGCGTACGCGCATGCACAATACAAGGAAGCAATCTCTCTATATCACGCCGCGGATTATGATTAGGTGGTGTTTGGTTGGAGGGACTAAAGTGGAGCTAAACTTTAGTCTCTCTTACAAAAACATAAGTCTCTATCATAGGGACTTATTCTTTTGTGAGAGTGACTAAATTTAGTCCCTAGTTCCCAAACACCCCCTTAGAAGGAAAATATATTGAGCGGGATGGCTACTAAATGGAAATGAAAAACATATGGAAAGGGATACAAATCTCACGTAAAATCTTGATCGAGCCATGCATATCATGCACCAGGCTGTGAACCGCCTCTTCTTCACTATAAAAGACAGGAACAAGGAGCGGAAGGAGGGGGGAAGAGACAGAACACACAGAGAGAGAGAGAGGCCTCCGCGCCATGTTGGCCGGAGTATCTCGACGTCCGGCGGGAACGTGTGCGCTCGGCGGCCGTCGACGTTGGTCGCAACACCTCGACGTCCGGCGAGGAGGCGCGCTAAGGAGGAGATGATCGCCGGCTGGGAGAAGCAAGACGATGCCACCCCACCCCAGTTCACTGTCATGGATAACTAGCCTATATTTTCTTGTCATCCCTTTGTTCCATTTCAGTGCATGCATGCCGGGACAATGTTTCCTTAGCGGGGAAGACGCCGGGTGCACTGCCATCGCCGGAGTCGCAGGTTGAAATCAACAGCTCCCCGCCTTGATTGCTGTTGAATTTGTTCGAGAGCTTCTGCCGCTTCATCGATGTCAAGTCCCTTGAATCCATGCTAGCATTGGACGGCAGCTAGCCCATATTTTGTCCTCTCTCGATCAAGGAAGCTATTTTATTTTCTATCTTTTACTCATCCTTTATTTTGATCTATCTTTTTCTGCCTAGCCAATGGTCTATTGGAAAGGTTCGGTCTTTTAATTTCGTCAGGGATTGAAGTGAGCTTATGCATGCCTGATGGGTTGAGAAGAGGTCAGCCTCCCCTTCTATGCTGGATCATGCATCCTTATTTTTTCCAATCGATCGATTCCTAAGGAATAATTTTACCCTAATGGCCAAGAAGTTTTATGATCCCCAGTTTTCCATCATTCTATTCATTTGTTTATTGTCGCTAATGAGAATCATCTCCTTTCTCCAAAAACACATTGTTTCATACCATTTGGCAGGACGATTCACAATCTATTTTTTTCAGCATCACTTCTTTTTCATTCTAATCAGAATGGCATCGAGTGATTTGATCAAGCACAAAGATGAAAGTGCGCAACTACCAAACCGATATATATCCATTTGCAACAGTACGCAGGTATCTGATAATTAATTAGTATTAATTAGCCTGTACAAAACTTATGTTTATCAGCTTTATGCTGTAAGGATGAGACAATCCATTATATACCACTGACTTTATCACACGTCCATGATTTGCCACTGACTTTATCACATTGTACAATATACTATCGACTTTTGCTTAACTTCTACGATTTACCATCGCCGTCCGGTTAGTCTCCGTTAGGACGGTACAAATTTGTCAAAATGACCAAAATACCCCCGGGACAAAAACTTTCAAAATTTGGATAAAAATTCTGAAATATCAGATTTAAAATTTTTGGCCAAAGTTTGGATGTTTACAATCTTATGTTTATAATATGATATTTTGAAATTTTTATCCACATTTAGAAATTTTTGTCATTAGGAGTATTTTGGTCATTTGGACAAAATTGTACAGTACTAACGGAGGCTAACCGGACGGCGATGGTAAATCGTAGAAGTTAAGCCAAAGTTGATGGTATATTGTAGAACGTAACAAAGTCGGTGGCAAATCATAGACGTGTGACAAAGTCAGTGGCATATCCATTCAGTAAGTGTTGTTACTGTCGTTGAATATCATATGAAATATTCCTTTATGAACTATTTATTACGTGTGAATCTCTCTTTTCCTTATTACCGCATATTGTTTCCGTGCGTCAAAGGTGCATGGTTTTGTTTTGTTAAAAAAAAATGTATAAGCTTGATCAGCTAGGACATTTCACCTGATAAAGATAAAGTGGATAAAGTGCGCAACACTGTTGTTTTGTCATTGAATTCCATCTCCTTTTGCTAACAAGTCATTAAATACGTGTGATTTAATCTATATTTAAATAAAGAAATACAATATTATTTTGTGTCCGCAGTTTTACAGCAGCTATATATTCCCCCTCTATTTCTAGGAAATTTCGTTGTGTCACATCTACCCTATAGTTGAACAAATGGTTTTACTCTTTTACTCATTCATCATATCACACATCTAACGGTGTAAAATCATCTGATAAGTTAGATCGGACGTCCCAGATGTGCGCGTGTCGTTCCTCGATTCCTCATCCTCCCGCAATCACCGGCTCACCGCGCCTCTTCCGCATCCGCGCGACCGCGCGCCTCTCTCGAGCACCTCCCGATCCGATCTCGAGCAGCTCGCGCGCCCCTCTCCCGCAACCGCCGCACCCCCACCACGAATCGCCTCCGCCACCCTCATTGGCTCCACAAATCACACTGCTGTCGCGGCGTCGCCGTCCCGCTGCTCGCACCCCTCCGCCCATCGCGCCGGAGTCGCCGTCCCCAGCCCTCAGCGCATCTCACTGATCCACGCCGCCAGGCCAGTTCGCCGCCGCCAGAGTCGCCGTCTCCGCCCCTGATCTACGCCTGGGCGCTCGCCTCCGCGCCAGATCATCTTCGGTCGGAGTCGCCGGGCTTGTCGTCGCCAAGCCAATCCCCTCCGCCACCGATAGGAGGTACAGAAACCTCTGTCCACCCCTGCCTGGCCTCTGTCACCGACTCTGCCGTGTGGGCTCTCTGCTCGCGCGTGCTCCTCCAGACCTCCACACATCCCAGCACCCCGCCGCGGCTCTTGCCCCCGTCGCGTCGGCGCACTCCTCCGGTTATTCCCCTCCGCCACCACTGCCGCCTCCATCGGGCCTGACGTCTCGGAGGCTCGCTGTTTCGCGGCAACCTGTATCCTTCTCCGACATGTTGAGGCACTACATAAGGTGTCCGATTTGCTTCCTTTTTCATGTTTGCTATGGTTATCTAGATGCTAATTTTGCAGTAGACATGGGGTAGCTCACCTCTGTTGGCACGGTATATAAGTCAATTGAATGTCCAATGACTTATGAATCTTCACTTGTAATTCTGGATCGCTTTGGGTTTTGGGACCTGCATTTGCCAACCAATGCATAAATGCTTCTTCCAGCGTTAAAATCAGACCTTAGATGCAAATCCACTGTATCCATACTATCGAGTACATTATGGTTGCCTATAGCCCATACTTATTCACATAAGATGCAATTTGGTTCACCCATATATTTCTCAATGTCAATCCTGTTTGCATTTTTGGGTTCAGCACTCTGTACTTTTCAGTTTTCACTACTTGCTCGATGGAAAGAAGCCTTCAACTGCCTGTTAGCTGTTAGTTTTTACATTCTACGGTGCATGGATCCTTGGACACTTAATTAGAGCAGCGTAAAGAAATTGGATTTTGAAGTTCTTTTTTGTGATGACAAATACTAACATCTTCTCTGAACTTTTGATTTTTGTATTGCCCTTAATACAGGCAGGTTAGAAAACAAGGAGAAGAACTAGCTTTTGTAAAGATATGTTCATCACAATTAGCTAACACATCTGTTAATCAAAATATTTTAACTCTTGCCAGTTTAACCTTACCTCTTGCATGGAGTCCATGGCATAATTCACATGATTCTAATATGTTTGATTCGAAACCATGGCATGGTGATTTCAGATATCAAAGAAAACTTTACCATGTTCATCGCTTGCTTTGATTCCAATATGTTTGATTCAAAACTGTGGCATGGTGATTTCATACATCAAGTAAACTTTACCATGTTATATCCAGCTCTGGAATGACCTGTGTTCTTATCCCAAACAGAAGCATAATATCTCCATTAGAGAAAGACAAAGTTACAGCTCAGACCTATATACTATGGTTCATCGGCACTGACTCAATGTCATGGATGCGAAAATTGAGAAAGCTTGACACATGCTTACAAGAAGAAGATCCCAGTTAAATAAGACATTACCATTGATCTCCGGTGGGCATTTTGTAGAATTGTATCCTTACTACTATGATTTGTAAAGATGAAGCGTGTACGATTTGAAAATAACTTGTTCTGAATAAGATAAATGAGACGCAAAAAGCAAGGTTGTTTTTTCTGCAGAAGCCATTTCAAAAGGACTTGGATTCTGCAGAAGGACAATTTGTTGCCCAACTTAGGGAGTTATCTGAGAAAAACCAGCTCTACAGAATTGATCGCTATCTTTTTTTTTTAGTGCAAGCTAAGAAAATGGCTTACACCCAGGTAAGAACTACAACTAATATTTGAGCTGATTCTTTTTTGTTGGTACTCATGGGGGTAAATGGATAATATGGTCTTCAGGCTCACTATGGTTTGGCATTTTTCAACACGAGCAATTTGGAATGGATTTTATCAGCATATTTTGGTATAAATTTTTCAAGTTTTTTTTTTATTCAATCAAATGTGTTGTTGATATATAGTTGGAGAAGCATCGAATGACTGATCATGAACTGTAGGAGGTACTAAAATGGCCTTAGAAGAATAGTTTGTTGTGCCACTGCCATCCAATTTTTTTATCATGAGCTGTAGGAGGTATACTAAAATAGCCTTGGAAGAATAGTTTGTTGTGTTACTGCCATCCAAATTTTTTTTACCATGACATTTTAGATATTCGTACAGATTTAATAAAGGCATTATTCATGAACCTGCACTGGAAGCAATTGTAGCGCACAAATGAAAGTGCTTTTTCAAGAAAACTAATTTCATATTCTCTATGTGGGTTCTGGCGGATATGTGTGCCGAAACCATGATAAGATGGAAAAATAAAGGTGGCAAGAAATGAAGTATGAACTAAAAATTTGAACTTGGATTCCTATATGCAGTAATGCTTCTTCAAGCAGAACTTTTAGGGGAGGCTCTTAGATCTACCGTATGTTCCTACTGCAAATGGGGGAGCAAAGAGATGAAGCACCGGCAAAGCTAGCTTTGATTTATTATTGTCTATTGAGCCGCTTTGTGAAGTAGCTCCTTGTGTTCTAACTGTGCTTATGCCCTTCACAAATTCCATGATAAGGAAAATCTCAGTTTCATGTAATTTGGCATATGTGCGTGGATATAGCTAAAACTGATGATTTAGAGGACAAATCAAGATGTATTATGGTAAACCTTTTTGTGAAGTTTGTTTTCCTTGAGTAAATAGGAAACTTTTTTCTAAATTTGATGTCTGTTGTTTTGAAATTTAAGTCAGAAATGTAATTCAAGTCTGACTCCATTTGCACTAAGAATATATGCTCTTAATCATCTTATTCTTTTACATCTTGAATATAATTATTTTTCTAATATGTAATTGTACATAATGTGCGTTGCACGTGCATGGTTAGTATAATTTTTGTAATTATTTTATCTCATTCTATGCTTGACAAAAACATATATCTTATTTTCGTTGTTTAATTTGTATTACCAAATATTTCCGTTGCGTTAGCACGGGCAGATTACTAGTCTCTATAGGCCAACTTTCTGCTGCTTATATACATTGTTGCTCCACTCATCAAATTATCACTCTGGCTGCTATCCGAAGAGAGGATCGATGTTACGAAAATGCTTTGCTTTACTTAGACTGGAGTTAGAATTTCTTCAAACAGATGGACGAGTAATGTTTTAGGAAAACAAAAAAGATGCTGATAAATAGTTCCATTCTCAGTGAACATCTTTGTATCATTGATTTGATCATTGTTCGTCATTTTCCATTTTTATTGTGCACATATCTCATATATTTATAGATACAAAGTCCCACAGCAACGCGCGGGGTATCATCTAGTTTAATTAATTTGCCACACCACAGATAGAGAGAGTCCCTATTAATTTCTATTAGCCGAACAAATAAATTATGAACAAGGGAAAAGACGCATCTCTCTTGCATCAAATAATTTAACGTTATGAGCAAGCGCGTGATGCGCGTGATCGGTTTTTCCTTTTTTTAGGTGCGCATGATCCACGCTGACGAAAACAGAACCGTTATATATAGCCGTAGGTCCAATCCTCACTATTGACTTAATTAACTGCAACAGTGTTTGATTATACAAACACAAATCTATGAATTATTACATGTCTCTCGACGAAATGCAGGAGGGCTTTAATTTATTAAAGCTAACTTACGTGTTTGGCGTGTTTAGAGAAAAAAACACCCTACTTCAGACTTCTGATCATTATCTAGCTATCTACTTCAACTGTTTTTTATAATAAATGAAACAGTAGTTGACTTTTGACATAACACTTAACCATTCATTCTATTAAAAAATTATATAAATGATATTTATTTTGTTGTGATATGTTGTATCATTAAATAAACCAGTACCAGCCCCAAAGTCTTCCCTTCCTCCCTCTCTTTCTCTCCCTCTCCTTCTCTCCCTCCTTCTCTTGGGCCTCCCCTTCCTCCCGGCCCACTCCCTCCTCCTCCCTCTCTCCCTCGGGCCGCCTCTCCCTCCTCTCCTCCTGGGCCGGCCGCCCGGCCCAAGCCGCGCCCCCTGTCACGTCCTGATAAATTCATCCCAAAATAAAAATCATTTTCTAAAAGGAATAATAGAATTAATTAAAATTCGAAAAGAAATTGGCAATCACTAAAATACGTACAAGAAAAATTCGAATGTGGTCCGGAGAATTTTTGTTAAATTCTCCGTGGTCTAAAAAGAGCCCTCAAATTTTACTTGAATTTTCAGAGCACCGGAAATATTTATTAAGCAACAACAGCAGTTAACAAAGTTTATTAAAAAGAAAAAACTGAAAATAATCCTCCTTCCTCCTTTGGGCCAAG
>CM020180.1:27135578-27251064 GCA_009805545.1 Oryza longistaminata | reverse complement strand
GATGTTTGCTGGACGTAACGGCCCAGGCCGTAAAGTCTCAGTCTGAGCCTTGCCTCCATAATCACGAGTCTGAACCTTGCCCCCATAATCAAGAGTTACTGCCCGGGTCATCTGTAGAATGAAAAACCTGCAATATTAGTCCCACAAAAAGAAGTTATTGCACAACTCACAACATTTACTGTATTAAATATGTCATGTGCCTGACTAGTTGATATTTGATGACTTCTCCAATATTAAATTATGCCAAAAACAAACAAAAATGGAATTCAAGAATGCAAAGGTGGAAAGAGTTGGATGAGCAACATAATGATGTACATCACATTATCATTATCATATCTTCGAAATGACACAACCAAGGAAACAGAGGTAGAAATCTCTTGAGAAAAATAGGATTGAGCAAAATGAATACATATTTTTTGTAACCAACAAGCGCCAAAAGTATTAAACAAACGATAGAAAAATAACAGACTAGACCCCACAAATAATAAAATATATTGATTACACATCAAGAAGTTTTTGGATCACAGATAATTGCAGGTGGTTGAGAAAAATAATGCAGCATCAATCCATCAACCTCTCATATTGTTCTTTTGTGAGGAAAACTCTCATATTGTTGACTAAGCTCTCAGCAAATTTGCATCAGGAATACTACCACCCTTGATTTTTATAGGGCATATTTTAATTTCACAAAATCTTAAAGATGTCTTTGACAATTGGTTTCCCATAAAATATATTTTAAATAGCTATGAAGCCGATATTTTGCAAAAACAATACTTTGAAATATGAATCTATTGGTATAATTTTTATACAATAAATGTACTCTTAGTTTGACTATAAATTTGGCCTATTGAAATATATTATGATCAAATACATAAATTTGGCCTATTGAAACCAAATAGGCCTTGTAAAAATCAGTAGGGGGTATCAAAGTAGAACCAACTACTTTGAACATCACTTTCTCTTGAATTCCAATAAAAGGACAGTTTAAGGGGGGAACCAGGAATGCAACTTTAATCAGTGAACAATGAAAAGGCATTCCGTCTTCCGCTTTACAGTTGGAGTGGTCCATCCTTGTTGGTTAGGCAAAATAGGGAGCTAAGGAGGTGACTCAAGGTAGCAGCAGTACAGCATCTAATTCTGTTTAATTGGACTACGAGAAGATAAGAATTTTCTCACAGGGCAAGTAAAATAACAACAGTGGCATGGCTAAACTGTGTAGTTCTGGTTTCGGAAGTGGAAACAAAATATCCAAAGAACTGAACAACAAACTCTGCAGTTACTATTACTTTGGTAGATAAAAAAAAAAGGTGGAACTCTGGATCGAACCATACGTAGTGCAGATGTCTGGAAACAAATAGTAATATATTACTACAACTTTATACTTATATCAGCTCACCATCATATTATTTTCTACTAGTAGTAACAATGAACTTACTTAGAGCTCTTTTAGTAAAGCAATTCTCTGTAAATTAGCTAAGTTCAGAAAAGTGCTCTGCAGCATCTATTTACACCAGCTCCCATTATATATTTATATTATTTCCTGACAAGTAACCACTGAGACTATAAAGAAAAACACAAAGAAATTACCAGCTAATCACCAAAATGAGGCTACAAAGGTTGCTTAAAAAAAACATCGCAGCATCTTACGGCTGTACTAAACTTCAGGCGAAAAATACGGCCGCGTATCGTAGACCAAAGAACACTAAACAAAATATGCAGAGTTTGCAAGCATTTGCAAACTCAGCAAAGGGCCCCCATCACAGCATAATAATTAAACAATTGGAATACAGCTGTATCACTCCATCAGTTTGGAGGACGCTACACGGAAATTCCATTCCGTTGTTTTTTTTTCTTCCCCTTGGTTCCTGTACTGTACTAACCGCCCAACTGCTCCATGCAGAATGCACAACTTCTTCCCACCAAAACAACGAAACCCCAGGACGGATTTGGCAGGACCAGAGCCAAGAACAGAATGCAAGAACTTAGAACAGCTGCTAATCTCCGAAAAAAGATCCAAACTTAATTTGCACTCCCCGCAACACACCTCAAGAAAACAAACACCAAACAGAGAAAGAACAGAAGGAAACCAACGCCACAAGAAACTAACCTCCCGCTCGGATCTCCGCGGAGTTCTTGTGCCGATTCGGCGCCGCCAATGGGGATGAAGAACTTGAGGCTGGTTTTCCCGCGTGGTTTGGGGGATCTTGCGAGGAGGAGGGGTTGGTTACTTGGTTTGCGTCGAGAAGAAAGAAAAGAAAAAACGCTGCTTTTCTGCAGGGAGCTTTTCCTTTCTTCTCCTCTTCTCTTCTTCTCTCTCTCGTATCAAATGGGGGAGGAGGCTGAGGCTTGAGCTACTAGTCTACTAGTGCAGGTGCAGCCTGATAGAGGGAGAGGGTGGCAGCTTTGAATTATGGCCTTCTGTAATGAAGGCATCCTATTTTTTCTACAACAAAAAAGCTGTACTTCATCATTCATCATTGGGTACCTTTTGTGTTCAAGAAAGATGCAGGAGTATAATTCTACTTCATCATAGCCTGCTTTGGCTTATAAAAACTGAAGATAATTTTGAAACTTGATCTTTAAGAATAATTGTGTAAGAACTTTTTATTTATCTTCTTAGCAATCAAGAACAGAAAGCTGAGCAATGAGAGTAGCAAATAAGCCCCTAAAGTTAATCCTAAAATCACCAGGCTTCAGCTGCACCAAGCAGGCTTATCTTAAAAAGGAACTTCGTCAGCTTATTAAAAAAGTACTGCAGTGGCAAGATATATTGGCCATATTCTTTTTAATTATTGAAAAGGACCATTTGTTCTACGGTTCGAAAAATACATTTTCTTAAAAAACTTCCTCCTACTATATTTATTAGATCACTTGTTATGTTATTTCAAAAATATTTAATTTATCCTTGCAATCAAGTAGATAATTCATGATAATAATCGTTCAATGATCTAAAAATCAGAATTTATCTTTATTTGCAAGTGTTTAAAAGTGCTACAGTGTCACACTACTGGCAAACAGCAGGCACCTTAACCAATCGCATGATTGCAACTTAAATTAGGCATCTCTGTGGAGAGGTTGCCGTCAAAGGTGCTGGATGATGCGCTATACCAGCTTCTGCTGCCACAGCATGGGACCCACCATTGCACTTTCTGTTCTGCCTTAACATTCTGATATGGGCTCCAAAAATGTTGTCTCACACCTTGTCCCTGTTGGCCCTTTAAGGATTAATAATAACATTTTTTTAATTGATTAGTAGTTTTAACAGTTTCTTTTCATTGACTATAACATTAGTTGAGACCTCTGAAATGGAGTAATTTTGCGTGAATTTTCGAGGAAATGAACTATTTTTTGTGAAAATTCTGTAACATTTATGCGTCTGAAAGAGGGTCTCACAGAATTCGACCCATTTGTTTCATGTGAAGAGAGTTGTCAATTGAAAATTCTTACGAATTCCGCCTTCAATTGTTGGAGCTAACCATAGCTCTTACATGGATACCCGTGCTTTCCTCGTGTTGCGTGCACCTCACACATGGTTTTTTTTTAGAAAATAGGTTTTTATTAATCTGGCCTTTTTATCCATGAAGGATATACACAGCCAAACCTTATACGTAGCTATCTATCGATCTCCTGACCGTCGCGATGTTTGGTTGCCTGCGTGAGTTGCTTTCTTGATAGATCGCAACCCCTGTGAGACTTTCACACATGGGGACAATATCATGATGAAATTGAAGAAATATGATTACAAGATGATTAGGAGGACACGAATTCACCCCAAATTTGTTCCAAGATGTGACTGCCTCCAAATTAAATGTGATGTGCAACAGAGCTGGAAATGACAGAAAGGAACATATGAGACAATGACGCTTCTAATGGCCAAATTTTTCGGCACATAAAGGCGTATTTGGTGATAGGGTTTGGACGGCGACGTGATGGCTGGTCAATAATTAGATTAAACGCCATAATTAATTGAAATTTTTGACAAATTGTTTGAACGCTTTAGTTTTGTGTAGAATCAGCGGGCTGGTTAATTTAGCGTCGTTGCTTCCTTAGTCGCTGTCTTATTTGTTTTTTTTGTCAAAGTTTTTTCAGAATTTGCTTTTCAAAGTTGAGCTGCTGCTTAAAACGCGTAGTAATTTACTGGACATTAATTAACGTTTAAGGTCAAAACTTTGCAAATCACGTGGAAACATACCTGTTCAAGCAAGCTTGGATCATGAGCTAAAACAAAATAAAGGCTAGATTATGACAGGTTTTATTCTACCTCTTCCTCATGAGCACGAGCATCATACAAAATTGTACCATTAGTTGCGTGTAACCACTACAACAGGCACACTAATCACCCCATCATCAATCACGCTAATTAGCACCCCCTCGTTGGGCCCACATGTCAGCGGACCGGAGCTCCGATTCCACGAATTAAGTTAAAATCAAAGAATGTGTAGGGGGCATATGACAAAATGGACTGGAAAGACTAGAAAAAGAGTGGTAATGATGCTTTTCCCATTTCTCATTCTCATCTATGTTGTTGTTGATCACCACAACATGAATCAAAGAATTAATGGTGGTACAAAAGCTAGTAGCAATTAATTGTACATACATGAATAGATCATCATCATCATCATCCCCAATTTGTGGTCACCATCAACCAATGTGAAAAATCTCCAATCTCTTCTTGTGAATTTTTGATGCAGTGCAACAGCTAAATCATTGCCCCCCTACATCCTCCAAATTTTTTTAATCACTTTGATTAATTTTCTTCCTAAATAGTATTGCAAATCCCACCAGCTAAATCAATCAATCCCCCATCATCACCACACCACACCAACCCTCCCAAATGGCCATCACCCTTATTTTGCCCCCACTGACAGGTGGGGCCCACCTGGAAGACTAACAAACCGTATTCACACCTGCCCACCGTGCGGTGCCGTGACGTCTTCACTTGGGGGAGGTCGCGACGGCGGCGAGGAGGCCGGCGCGGCGGCGGCGGCGGCGGGCGGCGTGCTACTCGTGATGACATGGACGAATCTCGGATGTCCATTTTCGATCCAACGACAGTTTCCAGTTTCCAATGTATACGTGGTTTCCACCCCATATTTTCCCATGTTGCAGTACTAGAAAGGGCGGTGCTTGTTTTCTTTGCTGCTGAAGCAAAGCTATAGCTAGCATCAATTTTCTTTTATTATATCGCGAAAACTTTTATGGTGGATTCTATAATTCTCTCTCTCTCTCTCTCCCTCCCTCAAGCACCAATATTAATTTGTACCACGTACCAGCTTAATTATTGTGAGTAGAATCAAGGAGTATAACAATCCAATTAAATAGGCCCTTATAAATTGGTACTCTCCCTGTTTCTTTTAATATATGATGCCGTTAACTTTTTGAGATACGTTTGATCATTCGTATTATTTAAAAATTTTTTGTAATTATTATTTATTTTATTATGACTTGATTTATCATCAAATGTTCTTTAAGCATGACTTAAATATTTTTTATATTGGCATTAAATTTTGAATAAAACGAATGGTTAAGCTTTAATAAAAAGTCAATGACGTCATATTTAAGAAATGGATATAGTGATTTAGATCATTTCAAATATCATTTTATTTGTTGAACAATGTACAATAAGTAGAGATTGCCATAAAATACTCTGACGCCGCAAGTAACTACCAAAATCATGTCAATTTATTTTTTTTTGCGGGAAAAATCATGTCAATTTCATTTTACAAACATATGTCTTGTCTTACTACAAGAGTTGAGGAGGGGGTAAACTTGGTATAACATTTTCTTTTTTTCAAATGTATCTTATACTATATTCATATGAGGAGCTAAAGGGTGTCCATGAGTAAACGGGGCAGATCCGTTGGTTAAGTTACTTATGCTGAAATCTGCTTACTACTTCCTTCATACCCTACAAAACAAATCTACTACGAAACATGATACAATCTAGTACTATAAATCTGGACAGCTATCATGTATTGATTCATAGTACTAAAATATGTTACATTTGGTTTTCTTTTTTATGGAATGGAGGGAGTATGTTTCAAATCCCAAACTCACACCACAATCACATTTTTATTGCGATTAAATATAAGGAAGTACTCCATCTGTCCCACAATATAAGGGATTTTGAGTTTTTGCTTGCAACGTTTGACCACTCGTCTTATTCAATTTTTTTTGCAAATATAAAAAACGAAAAGTTGTGCTTAAAGTACTGTAGATAATAAAGTAAGTCACAAATAAAATAAATAATAATTTTAAAAAATTTTGAATAAGACGAGTGGTCAAACGTTGCAAGCAAAAACTCAAAATCCCTTATATTGTGGGACAGATGGAGTACTTCCTTATATTTAATCGCAATAAAAATGTGATTGTGGTGTGAGTTTGGGATTTGAAACATACTCCCTCCATTCCATAAAAAAGAAAACCAAATGTAACATATTTTAGTACTATGAATCAATACATGATAGCTGTCCAGATTTATAGTACTAGATTGTATCATGTTTCGTAGTAGATTTGTTTTGTAGGGTATGAAGGAAGTAGTAAGCAGATTTCAGCATAAGTAACTTAACCAACGGATCTGCCCCGTTTACTCATGGACACCCTTTAGCTCCTCATATGAATATAGTATAAGATACATTTGAAAAAAAGAAAATGTTATACCAAGTTTACCCCCTCCTCAACTCTTGTAGTAAGACAAGACATATGTTTGTAAAATGAAATTGACATGATTTTTCCCGCAAAAAAAAATAAATTGACATGATTTTGGTAGTTACTTGCGGCGTCAGAGTATTTTATGGCAATCTCTACTTATTGTACATTGTTCAACAAATAAAATGATATTTGAAATGATCTAAATCACTATATCCATTTCTTAAATATGACGTCATTGACTTTTTATTAAAGCTTAACCATTCGTTTTATTCAAAATTTAATGCCAATATAAAAAATATTTAAGTCATGCTTAAAGAACATTTGATGATAAATCAAGTCATAATAAAATAAATAATAATTACAAAAAATTTTTAAATAATACGAATGATCAAACGTATCTAAAAGGTTAACGGCATCATATATTAAAAGAAACAGGGAGAGTACCAATTTATAAGGGCCTATTTAATTGGATTGTTATACTCCTTGATTCTACTCACAATAATTAAGCTGGTACGTGGTACAAATTAATATTGGTGCTTGAGGGAGGGAGAGAGAGAGAGAGAGAATTATAGAATCCACCATAAAAGTTTTCGCGATATAATAAAAGAAAATTGATGCTAGCTATAGCTTTGCTTCAGCAGCAAAGAAAACAAGCACCGCCCTTTCTAGTACTGCAACATGGGAAAATATGGGGTGGAAACCACGTATACATTGGAAACTGGAAACTGTCGTTGGATCGAAAATGGACATCCGAGATTCGTCCATGTCATCACGAGTAAAAATTTTACTCAAAATTAATTTTTTACTCTTGATAACGTGGACGAATATCGGACGTCCATTTCTCGATCCAACGGTAGTTTTTAAGTTTCCACCGTATATGTGTTTTCCATCACATATTTTCCCCCTCAATAAATAGAACAAAAGAACTGATCCTGCAGTACGTGTACGTAGACTAAAATTAATTAATAATTAAGAGGTTCCCCTCTGCCAATATGCAGTACTCCGACTCAGCCACACCACAAATTAATTCCAGAAAGAATGATATATTGCAACTGATCATGCATCTATGCATGTGAGAGCTGTCTTACTTGATGGCGCCAAACTAGTGCAGATATATGCGCCGAAAAGTCAGATACGAATTGAGCAGGCTTGGCAAGGCAAAGCAGATGCCTTTCTTTCATAACAAAATAAATGTCATGCTTGTACCAGCAGATCATCATTCTGAATTTATGATTCGAGTCATGAATAGTTGAATAATATGTACATGTACACTTCGATCCCCTGTTCAAACTTAAGTACTCCCTCCGTCAAAAAAAAAAAAAAGGCAAACTCTAGGTTTCCGTGCCAACGTTTGACTGTCCTTCTTATATGAAATTTTTTTATAATTAGTATTTTCATTGTTGTTAGATGATAAAACAAGATTAATACTTTATGCGTGGCTTATCTTTTTAATTTTTTTTCATAATTTTTTCAAATAAGACGGACGGTTAAACGTTGGACACGGAAACCAGGGTTTGTCTTTTTCTGGGACAGAGAGAGTACATTCAGAGATATAATATAAACTACTAATGCAGGGCAATGCACCGAGACGACCGCGATCGATGGGGATGACATTGATTTTGTTATCTCCAATTTGCGAATTTTGTATAGTTTTATGATATATATAGTATCAAGGTAACTAGGGTCCATGCATGATTTTGCAGTTATTTATATATGGCGATCTGTGTATGATTGCTGAATACCAAATATATACTACTGTCTACTTTTATACATAAATCTAACAATTACTGCAATCCATCCGTTTTATATTGTAAGTCGTTTGATTTTTTTATAGTCAAACTTTTTTAAGTTAGACCAAGTTTATAGAAAAATATATTAGTATGTTCAACACAAAAAAAATATATTATTAAAATATATTCAATGATAAAACTAATTTGATGTTTTAGATGCTACTAAATTTTTTTATAAACGTGGTCAAACTTAACAAAGTTTTTTAAAAAATCAAACGACTTATTAAATAGAGGGAGTATCAAAATGCGTAGTATAATGTGGGGTACCATTGAATTATAAGAAACTACTGTAATGTGTGATTTGTCTTGATGTCCTGCATATGTCGATGTGCTGTCCCTGGACAGGTGGACAAGGACCCTTAACCGCATCCAGTTAAGTGTCCATGATGTGGGCCCGCCTGTCATCGTCGTACACGAACGCATCTCTGGATTATTGTAGACCCCACCGCCTATATTGGAATAGGTTTGTATATAAAATCGATCTGTTAAGTTTAAGAGACTATGAAAGTATTTACAAAAGTGATACCCATATCATTTTATGTTTTGAAATTAAGTATTTAGTGATGGTCAGAACTTATAACTTTGTAAGTCATCGAAGGTTAGAATTTTGTAAGTTTAAATCTTATCCAAAATATTAAATATTATGACCGCAAGGAGTGATTCGAAAAATTTGTAGTTGTAGTGTGTGTATGTTTGCTATTCTCTTTTTCAAAAAATTTCATATAAGACGGACAGTCAAACGTTGGCACGCAAACCCGCGGTTTGCCTTTTTTAGGACGGAGGGAGTACGTAGTAGTACAATGTTTAGTGGCTGGAATTCTGCTAGCTAATCATCGCATCATTATCTGAAAAACTAATCATGGCGCACCAAATCCATCCACTTCGTAATATATGGTTGGGACGTTAGATTTCCTCCAACAGGGGCGGCTGATGTGAGCTCAAACCACCATAATTCCACGAGAAACTTTCTTAAAAAAACCGGGCGTCATCTCAGCATTTCTAGCGCACGAGATGAAACGAGACCACTTCGTATCTCTTGTCTTTTTCTTCCAACCTGCAAGGCGCACAGAGATTTGCAGGGGTGAGGCAGGAATGGATCCACAGTTAAATGGAAGGAGGCAGGAACGGACGGTTGCGGATCGCGCGAGGCGGAAGAAGCCGCGCCTCTCGTGCCATCGTGCGCGCTTCGTATTCGATCACGTGTACCTCAGGTTGGATTGGATTGGATGATGGGGGTTGGTTACTTTTACTTCACAAAGGTATTATGGTTTTTTTATTCCGTCTTTACGAGAACCGAACGCAAAGCTAATACCGAGCGAGATGGGTTCAACTGACAAGTTGCGCCTAAAAAAGAAGAAAGGGAGAGGATAGCCGGGGCCAGAGAGAGAGAGAGACGGGATGGATATCCTATCACGAACAATGCGTGCGTCATTTAGTATTGTTTATGCCATTGGAAAACGACGCTGAAATTGACACTAACCTGGCCCCACGCACAGAAAAATAAAAAATCAAATCAAAAGGTTGGCCCGTTGTACATCACCGCAAAAAATTCACCGTATTCACTCACGCTTCCACGATCGTTCCTAGCCATACCACTGGTGAAAAAATAAAGATCTACTACTACATGTTGTGTACTTGTGTTCGCTGCCGTGCCACCTATCAAGTTTTCGAGTTGCCTCGCCCAATAGTTCACCTCTCGCTACTTACACTTCTACAGGTGCACGCACGGTACATGCATGTTTATCCCCTCCGAGATCCACTGATCCAGGCCACACGACGAGCAACGGAGCAAGTACCTATCCAAGCATCGCTTTCTTGCGGCCAATTTGCACAGTAGTACGTGGTGGGCAGTGGCACCTCAGCTGCAAAAGCAAAGCACCCCAAAACAAAACAAAACAAGCCAAGCGCATGCACAAAACGGAACACCACGCCACGGCGTAAGAGCGCGACGAGTCACGCACGGACGCACGCGCCCCGTCCCCCGTGTATTAATTACGACAGTAGGGATAATATAGACAGCAAAAGCTGGATACAGATTCTCACTGAATGAATACATACAGCATCAGAAATTCAGAATCTGTTCCAAATTACAAGGGGGGCTTAAAACCATGACTTGTAAGCATCTGGTACTAATCTGACGAATTCTCGCCCGAATCTACTGGGGATATGTCAGTGGAGCACAAACGGAAATGCATCAAATCCAACTGCTCCTCAGTCTTCAGCAGTAGAAGGGCTTGGTGCTTCAGCATATCGAACCACCAGAATTATATGCCCTAGGGCTTCTGAAAGGTTCTTCAGCTAGAATGAAAGAGAACTCTCTCTGGTGCCTTGTCATGATCCCTACCTCATCATGTTTCTCCACTTATCTTTCAAGTCCATCTACAAGATACAACAGGCAATTACTTTATGAAAAAAACATTAAAAAAAGGGACTTAATATGATATACTGATATCCAGATGCTCACCGCTTTTCGACCAATAAAAACATCAGGATTGTTGGTTAAAATATCTTTCCAATTGCCGTTACCATACCTTCACATGAAAAGAAAAACCACGCACATAGAAATGGTTAGCACAATATAACAGTTGCAGAAATTGTGTGTATAGAGGCAATCCAAACGGCAATATGTAGAACAAGAAAGTTAAACCAAACTAACAACAGATTACAACAGCAAGACAAAAAGAACATACTGTTCGACACCCTTTCTTAATGTTTCCTCTTCTAACGCGCACCACTTCCTTGCCTTTCTACGCTTCGCTTTGCTATCTGCCGGTTGCAGAGGAGAAAATGTTGTTCTCCTTGGGCTAGGCAACTGCGGTCTATGTATCGGTGAACGTGAGCCGTCAGGATCAGGTGAGTCCTCCCACTGCAAACAAGCGCCTTTTGAGCAACATGTCCAAAATCTAATGCTTTTGAGTTATGCTACAAAGCTATCTACATACTAACAGAAAGCTTTATAATGTCTACAACACTAAGTCGATGTTAATTCTAATTTATAATAAATTTTACTTCTTGATATGCAATCGGCTAGTCTTGTCTCCATGGAGAAACCAGAAACACTATATTCTAGAAAAGTATATTAAGGATCTAAAGGATTCATCAATCTAATTCAGTACTCATGCATGCAATGTAGGATGAATAAATTCCAAATCCTACATGTTTGTTATAAAGCAGCTTCTACAAGAAAGCATGAGTCCTCCAGACTATCACAAAGCAGAAAAACAAAAGGCTTAAAAGCAGAGACATCGAGAACAGTTTATATTCAGAAAACCATGGGTGTTATGAATTGTGGCATTGAAGGACACTGAGTATACTTTCTAGTAAAAAGGGGTAATCAAGATGCGCAACAATTATCACAAAATCAATCAAAAGGAGTGAAACATGGACCATTCTCAAAAAGGCAAATAATGACAGTTTTTGTGGTGCAATTCATTGCAGATCAAGGTTGCAGACAGGTACGAGAGGGTGAGGTTTTTCCATTGCTACAAGCGTGGAGTCGACCGTGTGTTCATCGACCATCCGTCGTTCCTCGAGAAGGTGGAGTCATCATCAGTTTACCTCTTTGTTTTTACTGAATTATTAACAGTGCATTTAGCAGTTGGACTGAGCTTTAGTTTTCACTGGTGATTTCAGGTTTGGGGAAAGACCGGTGAGAAGATCTACGGACCTGACACTGGAGTCGATTACAAGGACAACCAGATGCGTTTCAGCCTTCTTTGCCAGGTCAGTGATTACTTCTATCTGATGATGGTTGGAAGCATTACGAATTTACCATAGCTAATTCTTGTATTGATGCTACTGCAGGCAGCACTCGAGGCTCCTAGGATCCTAAACCTCAACAACAACCCATACTTCAAAGGAACTTATGGTGAGTTACAATTGATCTCAAGATCTTAAACTTTCTTCGAAGGAATGCATGATCAGACTGTAATTTCTTTCGGTTTGTTACTGTCAAACAGGTGAGGATGTTGTGTTCGTCTGCAACGACTGGCACACTGGCCCACTGGCGAGCTACCTGAAGAACAACTACCAGCCCAATGGCATCTACAGGAATGCAAAGGTCTATGCTTGTTCTTGCCATACCAACTCAAATCTGCATGCACACTGCATTCTGTTCAGAAACTGACTGTCTGAATCTTTTTCACTGCAGGTTGCTTTCTGCATCCACAACATCTCCTACCAGGGCCGTTTCGCTTTCGAGGATTACCCTGAGCTGAACCTCTCCGAGAGGTTCAGGTCATCCTTCGATTTCATCGACGGGTATGAGTAAGATTCTAAGAGTAACTTACTGTCAATTCGCCATATATCGATTCAATCCAAGATCCTTTTGAGCTGACAACCCTGCACTACTGTCCATCGTTCAAATCCGGTTAAATTTCAGGTATGACACGCCGGTGGAGGGCAGGAAGATCAACTGGATGAAGGCCGGAATCCTGGAAGCCGACAGGGTGCTCACCGTGAGCCCGTACTACGCCGAGGAGCTCATCTCCGGCATCGCCAGGGGATGCGAGCTCGACAACATCATGCGGCTCACCGGCATCACCGGCATCGTCAACGGCATGGACGTCAGCGAGTGGGATCCCAGCAAGGACAAGTACATCACCGCCAAGTACGACGCAACCACGGTAAGAACGAATGCATTCTTCACAAGATATGCAATCTGAATTTTCTTTGAAAAAGAAATTATCATCTGTCACTTCTTGATTGATTCTGACAAGGCAAGAATGAGTGACAAATTTCAGGCAATCGAGGCGAAGGCGCTGAACAAGGAGGCGTTGCAGGCGGAGGCGGGTCTTCCGGTCGACAGGAAAATCCCACTGATCGCGTTCATCGGCAGGCTGGAGGAACAGAAGGGCCCTGACGTCATGGCCGCCGCCATCCCGGAGCTCATGCAGGAGGACGTCCAGATCGTTCTTCTGGTATAATATAATACACTACAAGACACACTTGCACGATATGCCAAAAATTCAGAACAAATTCAGTGGCAAATGATGTGTATAATTTTGATCCGTGTGTGTGTGTTTCAGGGTACTGGAAAGAAGAAGTTCGAGAAGCTGCTCAAGAGCATGGAGGAGAAGTATCCGGGCAAGGTGAGGGCCGTGGTGAAGTTCAACGCGCCGCTTGCTCATCTCATCATGGCCGGAGCCGACGTGCTCGCCGTCCCCAGCCGCTTCGAGCCCTGTGGACTCATCCAGCTGCAGGGGATGAGATACGGAACGGTATACAATACAATTTCCATCTATCAATTCGATTGTTCGATTTCATCTTTGTGCAATGCAATGCAATTGCAATTGCATGATGATTTTCCTTGTCGATTTCTCCAGCCCTGTGCTTGCGCATCCACCGGTGGGCTCGTGGACACGGTCATCGAAGGCAAGACTGGTTTCCACATGGGCCGTCTCAGCGTCGACGTAAGCCAAAATATAACGATCTAGAGAACCAGATATGACACATCCTAATACCGATATGTCGGTACACTACTACACATTTACATGGTTGCTGGTTATATGGTTTTTTGGCAGTGCAAGGTGGTGGAGCCAAGCGACGTGAAGAAGGTGGCGGCCACCCTGAAGCGCGCCATCAAGGTCGTCGGCACGCCGGCGTACGAGGAGATGGTCAGGAACTGCATGAACCAGGACCTCTCCTGGAAGGTATAAATTACGAAACAAATTTAACCCAAACATATACTTATATACTCCCTCTGCTTCAAAATATTCGACGCCGTTACCTTTTTTAAATATGTTTGACCATTCATCTTATTAAAAAAATTTAAGTAATTATTAATTCTTTTCCTATCATTTGATTCATTGTTAAATATACTTATATGTATACATATAATTTTACATATTTCATAAAAGTTTCTAAATAAGACGAACGGTCAAATATGTGCTAAAAAGTTAACGGTGTCGAATATTCAGAAACGGAGGGAGTATAAACGTCTTGTTCAGAAGTTCAGAGATTCACCTGTCTGATGCTGATGATGATTAATTGTTAATTTGCAATATGGATTTCAGGGGCCTGCGAAGAACTGGGAGAATGTGCTGCTGGGCCTGGGCGTCGCCGGCAGCGCGCCGGGGATCGAAGGCGACGAGATCGCGCCGCTCGCCAAGGAGAACGTGGCTGCTCCTTGAAGAGCCTGAGATCTATATATGGAGTGATTAATTAATATATAGCAGTATATGGATGAGAGACGAATGAACCAGTGGTTTGTTTGTTGTAGTGAATTTGTAGCTATAGCCAATTATATAGGCTAATAAATTTGATGCTGTACTCTTCTGGGTGTGCTTAAGTATCTTATCGGACCCTGAATTTATGTGTGTGGCTTATTGCCAATAATATTAAGTAATAAAGGGTTTATTATATTATTATATATGTTATATATATTATACTCCCCTCGTTCCATATTATGCCATGCCATTTTTGTTTTATGCTAAGTCAAACTTTTTAATATTTGACCAAATTTATAAAAATTTAGCAACATTTGTAATACTGAACTGTTTTTTGTTAGACAGACTATCAAATCTTAAATTATAATATATTTATCTCAAAATATAATATTTTTTAGTTATATATCTGGATAAGTTCTATCTAAATGCATAGCTAAAAGTTGTTTTGTGTTAAAAAAATGTTACTATATTTTTTCTATAAACTTATTTAAGTTTAAAGTAGCAGTAGTTTGACTTTGGATAAAATGTAAAATAACTTATAATATACTCCCTCCGTTCTATTTTAAGTGCAACCATAAATTCTCATGCACAATTTTGATCGTTCATCTTATTTGAAATTTTTTTACAATCAGTACTTTTATTGTTATGAGATGATAAAACATGAATAATTCTTTATATGTGATTTATGTTTTTAATTTTTTTCAAAAAGCTTTCAAATGAGACCGACGATCAAAATTGTGCACAGAAAATTATGGCTGCACTTAAAAAGTTAAAATGGGATGGAGGGAGTGGATACGAAGGAACTAGTCCTGTTAAATATCCTGTTCGTGTGTTTTTGAGGTTGTGGCTCTGGTTGATCAGATGCCACTGTCATTACTAGTGCTCCATATATCGTACGTCTGTCTACGTCAAGTTCAGGTAGGTCATCAGTTGATAGTCCAGTTGGTGTGGCTTATGGCTGTGGAGGTAACAAGGTGTGGATCATACTCTACCAACATTGGCGGATACAAGTCACCTCAAGGTTTTAGATACAGAATCATAATTGGATTCCACAACCTTTTACCTTTCTTTGTAATGCAAAAATTTATAAGGATAATTTATTTAGTATATAAAATTTTAAAAAAAGTGTATTGTAACATAGTGACCAATGACCAGGGTTTACTGTTTAGGTTCTCTGGGAAACAAGTAGACGGGGTTACATACAAATGTCACGTATACATACGCGTACCTGGATACGTTTTCAATAGGATTTTAGTAAGACTATGCAATTGTCATCGGTCTTCTCTTCAAATGAGTGTTAGGGTACACTTTATTAAGTAAGTGTGATGTACGAATATAGTGATGTATTTATACGTGTCTTTCGTGTAATCGAAAAAAAAAAGAATCATCAATTTGCTAGAAGCGTGAGAGATTTGTATTCCGGGAGATTTGATCCGCCTTAATATATGGTCCGGGACAAGTCAAGAAGAGAGTGGGGGATAAACTTTACGGCCATCGTTCGTCGCTTGACCAAACCAACGGCCATGGGGACTTGCAAATCTATTCCGTGGCCAACATTGGCGGCCATGGTTGCCCCGGTGGCCACTTGAAATCGTCGTGTGTGATCCAAAGAACGGCTCACATCTCGATCGTTCAGCCGTTCCTCTCTCCCCTTGACAGCATGCGTTGTGCCGGTCGGAGTCACTAATAAAGAAGGCCAATAATTAGGCGAATTCTACACTGTTCCATGACACTGCCCCTTGGAGGAAATTAAGCTACCCTACTGAATAATCCACTCCATCTAAACTGCTAAATACACCTACTGTGTATAAAGTGAAAAGAAGGTTGTCTGTACTCTGCAGCCTGTACTGTACATAGCTAAATATAGGGATGGAAACAGTTTCAACCACTTTCATAGCTATATTTTTTTTGAAAAAGGGAATTGAAAACAGTATTAAAAAATATCGACTATACGAATGGAAACATTGCTAATATTGAGAGGAAACTATATTTAACTTAGCTTAAGTACATAATATGACCAAACAAATTTAAGCTTACACTCAAGTTAGGGATTTTGTTTAAAAATTTATGGATCCCCAGACCATTCCCTCTATTTTAAAAAGATAACTTTTATATATGAATCTGGGATATGTCTTACATCCATATTCGTATATAAAAGTTAATTACCTTCTCGTAAGACAGAGGAAATAGATATTTAAAAATATAAAGTAATTACCATACTTCTTACCATTTATATTTTCGTGGTATATTAGGCTTCTTAGTGAAATCGTTTTCATACTTATTACCATTTTCACTTTCGCCCGTAACCATTTTGAAGGTAATTTTCATGACTGTTTTCGCCCCCTACTAAATGTGGCAGGCATCTGGACCTCTTTTTGCACCGGTGTGTAGCTTGTTGTGTGGCCAAGTAGGACGACATGCAGGCACAGAAGGCATGTGTTGGTGGGTGTCATGGATGACGAGTGGAGGCTCACGAGAGCCATGCAAAATGTTTTGTCTCACGCTCTTGTTGCATCCGTCGTCCCATGGTCCACGCGCGGCCGCGCGTTCCCTACTGCATCGTCATGCATCCCAATCCACAAACCCCCGTGAAAACTGAAAACTGGAACCTATCATAGCCAGAATTACAAGGGAAAACTCTTTTAAACACTCTCATTTCTTACGTATCATCTAAATGGTTATGATATTTTTTTATATAAAAACAACAAGATAGACTTATATCATCACTTCACAAACATGCAAATTCTAAATCAACTTATATAAGTTGTAACAGGCATAACAAATTTAACTAGTTAGAGTTTAATTTCGTTTTTTTTGTTAGAACTTGTGCAAGTCGAATTTAAACTTGTATGTTTGTAAAGTGATATATTACATATTAATATATCTTATTATTTCTTCTTTTAAATTATTTTATAACTATTTATGGTGCATGCAAAAAAAAAAACGGATGGTCTATCCAGTTATCCAGAAGGTTAGAATTCATCTCCGAATTACGAGTCCGATTCCAACATGACGAGGAAGCGGCTGGGCCGCTGCTGCCGCCTATAAAGAGAGCGGGGGAGCACGACACGACGCCACTACGCCACGCGACCTCACCTAACCGCGCACGCACGCACGCGCCCACCCGCCCACCCACCCACGCGACGCGCGCGCGCGCGGCGGCAGATCGCGGCGGCGGGGCGAGGCGAGGCGAGACGAGTCCGCGCCGCCAGCAACCTGCTCGTGCCGTGCGAGCCATGGAGAGGATCATCGCCATGTCCGTGGTGGGCGCGGGGCCCGGGAACGTGTTCGGCCCGGGGATGAGCGCCGGCGCGCTCGAGAGCTTCGTCCCGCGGCGGCAAGCGGACGCCAGCGACAAAAGCGGCGGCGGCGGCCTCGGCGGCGGAGGAACAGGGCGCGGCGCGACAAGGCCGGCGGAACAGGCGACGGCGGCGGCGGAAGGCAGGAGGGCCGGTGGCGACGGCGGCGCGCGGTTCGATCCAGCGCGGGATGGGCTCCTCTACTGCTTCGAGACCATCTCGCCGCATTGACCCTGCTCTGTTCTTCCGATCCCCTCTTGTTTTTTGGGGATTTTCTTTTTGTTTCTTTCTTTCTTTCTTAGGTTGCGTGTGATTCGAGCGATTTGGAAACATGTCTCGATTTGTTAATTGCACAAGGATGTCGAGCAATTCTGAAATCAATCGAATTTTTAGTTTTTTTTTCTGCAAAAAGAAAAGAAATCAATCGAATTTGGTACCCGATTGTGCCTTTCTTTCTTTCTTTTTTTTGGTTTTTTTTCTGCAAAATGTGTTAGGCAAGCTGGCGATGCCTAATCTTTCCGTGACAGCGTACACCCGAACAACAATTAGGGGTTGATTGTTTGTTTCACATGTTAATCATGCCAAGAATTCGGCAAGGCTTATATTGACAATGAATCAAAGGAACGAGGTACACAATATGGCTGCAAGTCCTAATAATAAGGGCATTACAAGTTGGTGAAACAGGAGCAAACTTGTCTCCATTTTAGCCTGAAAATAATAAAATAATAGTTATGGGGTCCTTTAGCAAGTTATTTGTTTTTTTCGTTATTCTACAACTATCTCACATTTTCAAAGGTTTCTAGCAACAAAGAGAAAAAAAAAAAAACTTTACACGTGTCATGTAACAAAATTTACCATAATATATAGTTACCGTGTAGGAGAAAATACCACGTTAAATATTTAGTGATATTAGAAGCAAGAGAAAATGGAGACATATGTATGTTTTTTTTCTATTCATTACATGTCTAATAGACAACTTAATACCTACCTATACATTTCATATACTTTATAAAGCATAGTAATTGAAAAACGCAATAACATAAAAAAAAACACATAAATTGGGATGGTTTGTGAGTGAAATCCTAAGGAACATGAAAAATACAATGATTGTTCAATTGTGTTATTTGGATGTTTCACACGAAAACAGTATTTTGGAGATTTGGGGATGCCAGGATGTTTCTTCCTCCACTCCACACATTGAGCAAATGGGGCTATTTGGCTAGCCTCTTAGTTGTAACTTGTCCGTAGTTAGGATTTTTCTTTGAGCAGTGAGCCACATGAAAAATTTGCATTTCCCCTCTGCCTTTCCCTCCCAAATAAACCTGATCTCACCGAGAAACTGAATCTGGTAAGCCGATCTCGTCGAGTATTCATCATTCTTTCCTTCAAAACCAACTGTAACTATCCTCATGAAAAATGAGTTTGTTCCTTCAATCACAATTCAAGTCTTTTGTTCCAATAGAGCCCTAAATGAGTTATCTTTATATTATCTAGATATAACATGGAAAACTTATATAGACAGTTTTTTGAAATGTACTAAAAGTTTTGTGCACAAGTTTTGTTAGAAGGAGCACAAATCGTTTAGGTATGAAGCATATTGTCTATGCTTTAATACAATCGACATCGATGTCCATCAATCACTTATGGGAATACTCCCTCCGTCCCAAAAAAAAAGACAAACCTGGTTTCCGTGTCCAATGTTTGACCGTCCGTCTTATTTAAAAAAATTATGAAAAAAATTAAAAAGATAAGTCACGCATAAAGTATCCATCATGTTTTATTATCTAACAACAATGAAAATACTAATTATAAAAAAATTTCATATAAGACGGACAGTCAAACGTTGGCACGCAAACCCGCGGTTTGCCTTTTTTTGGGACGGAGGGAGTACTCATTATGTATACGTCGTATAGAAAGAGTTGGCTTATCATGGAACATAAAGAGTACTAGTACCTAACAGGCTAACACGTCCTACCTTCCCTTCAAAATTCAAGAGACATGAGAAAAATACCTAACACGAATTGCCAGATACCCAAATCACAATTTCCAATGAATATCTCACAAGTCACAACATGCCAAAAAAGTTCATCGCTCTTTCCTCAAATCAACGATAACTATCCTCGAAACTAAGCCCAGAAAGCATCTGGGCTAACGAGCCAATCATCAGCCGGAGAAAAACTAGCCCACCATGATATCCGAAAAAAGAAGTAGATGGACCGATCATCAGAAGTAGAGGTTCTTGGAAGGAAAAAGTACACCGAAGGTCCCTCAACTTGTCATAGGAATTAAAAAACGTTCTCGAACCGTAAAACCAGATATGCGGGGTCCCTTAGTTATACAAAACCGGTCACCCGAGATCCTTTGGTGGTTTTACACCCGGTTTTATCCTACGTGACGGCTAAGTCAGTGTGGGACCCACATGGGCCCCACATGTTAGCTCCCTCTCTTCCCCATCTCTCTCTAGATCTCCGGGGAGGTGGACGATAGGGAGGAGCAGTGAGCATGGTGTTGCCTTGCACGTGTGCCTCGGTGTTGGCGGTTTCGTGGGGTCTATTAATTATACAAAACCGGTCACCCGTGGAAAAAGAGAGGAAAAGAGAGAGAGGAGGGTGATGACGTGGCCAGCTAACATGTGGGGCCCATGTGGGTCCCACACTGACTTAGCCGTCACGTAGGATAAAACCGGGTGTAAAACCACCAAAGGATCTCGGGTGACCGGTTTTGTATAACTAAGGGACCCCGCATATCTGGTTTTACGGTTCGAGAACGTTTTTTAATTCCTATGACAAGTTGAGGGACCTTCGGTGTATTATTTCCTTCTTGGAATCGCTGGTCGGGGGACTGCCGTGAAGAAGGTCTCCGCTGCCAGCCCCGGCGGCCGTGTCGAGCAGCCGGTCTCGGCGGCGCCGCCATCGGAGGCGTTCGATGGCCTCAACTTCTTCGAGACCATCGTGATGAACTGATCATCCGGATGATCGATGGTGTTCCTGTTAATTGTCTTCGTTCTTGTGTTGCTATCGCTTAAGCTACTGGCAAGCTAAGTACGTATTGTAATTAATATTCTTTCGTTTGATTGTAGAATATCATCACTTCTTTAGCCAAATTTCCTATTGCACTAGGAGTATATAAGATTTTATTTACGGATGAACATTGTATATGACCGAGCCAACTTAGAATCGGGCGCGCAATGGGGAGGGGAAAAATGGCACTGATGTTAGCATGACGTATTCGTGCAAAGCCACTTTAAACTATTTTTTTTCTCTTAAATTATTTATCCAAATCATGATTCGATTGCACCATTAAATTCGTTGCAATTAAATCTTTAAAACAAGACCACACATGGATATATTCCAACGAAAAAAAAGCTTATTATTTAATTATTTTTAAATGTTGCGCGATGTTCCACCAAGTATATTGGAATTGTTTAAATAAGTAGATCGAAAATGTTTCAATCATTTAAATCGGGCGTTGTTTCACCTTATATAAAAACAATGTTTCAGCAAGGTGATGCTACTTCCTTAATTTACTCTAGTTTAGATCGAGTTTAAGTTAACGTGGGTGCCTAACTTTGTATTGAGGGGGTGCATACATGGTGAAAATAGCTGAGGTATAGCTAAAATATTTTTTTACCCCCGGGGGGAGCGCCCGATTTTCTCCCCCTCCGCCGGTCGCCCGAGCGGCAGCAATTCCGTCGAACATACCACACTCTTTCGTTCTGCAAACCACTCCTGCAAATCCACTATAAATTGATCTGCAGCACATTCTTTTGCTTCCCATCCCAAACTCGCAAAGCGAAAACCACCCCAAGAACCAAACCAAGTCGAAGCAGCGTCATTTCATCGAGCCGTCGCGACGCGCAGCGAACGAAGCAGCAGAGAGATCATGGCCATGGAGAGGTTCTTGACATCGCTGGTCTTCTGCGAGTGCGAGGCGCCTGGCATGGACGTCTACGCCTACGCCGCCGGCACGTCGCTGACAGCCGCCGTGAACAAGGTCTCCACCGCCAGCCCCGGCGGCCGTGTCGTCGGGCCGGCGGTCTCGGCGGCGGCGCCATCATCGGAGGCTAAGAAGGACGCCGCCGGCAAGGCGCCGCGGCGGCTGCTGCAGGCGGCGTACTCTCCGGCGTTCGATGGCCTCAACAGCTTCGAGACCATCGTGATGCACTGATGATGATCATTGATCACCCGGAATGATTATTGCCTTCGTTTTTGTGTTTAAGCTATAGCAAGTACTACTAATATTCTTTCCTTTGATTGTTGAATATAATCAATTTTTAACCATGTAGTATTGTAAAAACATAGATTATCTTTGTTACTGATGGCCATTGTATATGATTGATACAGAAGGATAAATTTTAGTGATCAATCCAATCAGGAAGAATTTGAAGTCATATTGTTCTTTTTTATCGACGTTGCTTGCTGAAACCTACCGGAACTTTTTTTATGTGTTCAGGTGCTGAATAATGATCCAATGCTTTTGCTTCCCATTGTGCACATCCTCTCTGAAAGAGAAGCGGAGGAGATCTTTTCAACGGAGAAAAGAAAAGTACAAAACTGTAGTCTCTGCACGCACGCGAAAAGTTCGTTTCGAGTACGCGGCGATATCTGACCAGTGACTACTGACTAGTAGGCCGTTTCAAGCAAACTAATTAACTGTAGAATAGTTGTAATTTTGTACAGTAACGGTCGTGCTTAAGCATTGAGAAGGTCGGCTTGTGGTTAATAAGGCCGCTGGGTTCGGGGTTTAATTCTACGAACCCCCTTGGGACATCATAAACTGATCAAAACATGCCTTCGTTTTCGTTGCCATCCTTGGTACTGGCTTTCGCAGCCATGATTTTCCCAACCTCAAAATCCGGCATCTTCATATTGTAAAGTTACAGTGTAATTATATCATGATTGCACTACAATTACATCTATCCAATGTTTAGGAGAAAATTTATCGACAAATGTATAGGTGGATCCCCATCCAAAAGCTAAACTTCCATGGCGTTGATTTGGCTGTACAGAGTATCAACCCACACCCACGAATGCGGCATGAAACTATTACGGGTTAAATGCACAATGTCTTGCTAAACTTCCATGGCGTTGATTTGGCTGTACAGAGTATCAACCCACACCCACGAATGCGGCATGAAACTATTACGGGTTAAATGCACAATGTCTCGATAGTGCAAAGGGGCAGAGCAACATGTCCTGAAGATGGGTTGCCCGCGGAACGGAGTGCCGTGGGTGTTCGGAGTTTAATTCTCCGACCCCTTTTACCATCATGATTCATGAATAGAAAACCTGCCTTCGTCTTCATTATATTCATTCATGGTGTGGGATTAACGTCGGCTTTCGCCCATGACAGCGTATCCTGCATCCTCACCCAAAGGCAAACAAACGTCACTTAGCTAGATTGGCCGAGGCCCTGTTTAGGTTCTAAAATAAAAATTTTCACGCTGTCACATCGAATATTTGGACACATACATAAAGTATTAAATGTAGGAAAAAAAATAATTACACGGATTACGTGTAAATTACGAG
This sequence comes from Oryza longistaminata, assembly GCA_009805545.1. NCBI lineage: Eukaryota > Viridiplantae > Streptophyta > Magnoliopsida > Poales > Poaceae > Oryza > Oryza longistaminata. The sequence goes on along the minus strand of CM020180.1, from coordinate 27,227,629 downwards.
ATGAATCTTTTAAACCTAATTGCGACATGATTTGATAATGCAGTGTTACAGTAAACATTTGCTAATAACGGATTAATTAGGCTTAATAAATTCGTCTCGCAGTTTTCAAACGAAATCTGTAATTTATTTTGTTATTATACTATATTTAATACTTTAATTGTATATCCGTTTGTTCGATCTGACAACTAAATTTAAAAATTTTCTCCACCAAACAAGTCCCTATACAAAGTGTATCAGCATAGCCGCGTACTTATGTGCATGCATGTATTACCAGTAGGCAGGAACTGCCTGAGATATCGGGTTGCCCTCGCCAGAGACATCACTAGCCAGCTACTCCCTCCGTCCCAAAAAAATACAAACCCTGATTTCCGTGTCCAATATTTGACCGTCCGTCTTATTTGAAAAAAAATATGAAAAAAAATTAAAGACAAGTCACGCATAAAATATTAATCATATTTTATCATCTAACAATAATGAAAATACGAATTATAAAAAAAATTCATATAAGACGGACAGTCAAAGTTGAACACGGAAACCCATGGTTTGCCTTTTTTTTTGGGACGGAGGGAGTAATTAGCAGTCCTAGATAGTAGTATCATCAAGTGTGAGATTGTTGTTTAGCGCAGGCAGAGGGACAGGGCAACATGTCGTGACGAGTGGATGCCTTGCGAGTGCTCGACAAATGACGGGCAAACACGTTACCAATCCAGCATTATTTTTCAAATGAAAAGACGGGGGGCCAAAGAGCAATAACATAATAGGGGAGAGGGCAAATCGATCTAAGCAAAGCATATCTTTGAGATAAACATGAGCTAGCGAGTGTGGTGTTTGTGTCATCCTCCACCGGCTACCTCGATTCGCTTTATCAAACTCCGTCTAGTCAAAAACGAACCAGTAGAGGCAGCCGCTCAGGTCAAAGAGGCAACCCAGAATATGCACGGCCGGTTTGATCTTTTGACCAGTCCCGACACGTACACCCATCTGTTTTGTTCGGCGGCCGACCCGAACGTTCATCCCCTTATTTCCACTGAACTGCCCTGACTTTTCTTTCGTCAAGGCATAATAACCATTTTAGTAGTACTACTTGTAGTAGTAACTCCGTAAAAACGAAACTGTCCAGTACCAGCGCTAAGTTTGTCCCGTTTGGAAAAGTAGAGCTAGGTAGGTTCGGTAAACCAACATCACCTTCACTGCACCGTCGTGTCCGGTAAAAAGCACCTGCCAATTAGGCAAATTACACGGCATGTGCCACGTCGTTGTCGCACCACGGCTTCGCCTACCCCTACCGACGCCGCAGAAGCAGTGGCCGAACCGATCCCCCGCGCCCTCGCAGGCGCAGCATATCACGGAAGAAAACATTCGCCCGCCCGGTGGGAATGAGATCCTCTGACTTACGTGTTTTCATATCAGAGGTGTACAGTACTCTAACGTGAGTTATTTTCAGCCGTCCGATCTGTAATGAGCGAACGAGATCGAGTGCTACAGTAATCTACAGCAACATCTAAACAGTAGCCGTGAACAGTTTTTCTACTGTTTGTACGCTGTTGCTACAGTATTACATCAGGGGAGCTGTTCTGCACTGTAGTGCGTGACTCAGGTTACTGTTTGTCTATGACGTTGGAGCTCTGACTGTCTGCCAACCAAGTGCCCAACCAAACACCAATCACCACGTACGCCGACCAACCCCATCCACCCCCAATCCCCACAAGTGTGTGTCGCCGACTCGCCGCGCCCCCACCCCACCATCCTGTGCATCCTCCCATCATCCCATGACCACCCGCCACGTCTCGCCCACGCGCGCACCGGCTCTATCCTTTTGCTCGTCGGTTGGAACCAGCCTGATCGACCGCGTCTGCGCCATCCCCCGCGCGCGCGCCGCGTCAATTCCATCTGTGAACTCGCCGCACGACGTGGGACTGGGTCCAGTCCTCCGCGCGCGCGTGCGTGCGTGCGGCGCGTCGCGTACACGAGCTTTCCCGCCGCGTCACGGCTCACTCACCGCCGTTTCCACCCGCCTTCTCTCTCCCCGACTCGCTGACCTCGCTGTGCCTATATATAACGACCAGCGCCGCGAGAAGCCTCAAGTCTCAACCCAAGCACACACAAATCAAACCAAACTGGTCAGCGAAGGCAAAAGTGAAGCACAACTGCACTAGTTTGTTGATCATGGACAAGATCCTGGCCTTCTCCATCCTGAGCTCGTCGCCGGCGGAGATCGCCGCGCCGGGGTACTACACGCGATTCTCCTGGAGGACGACCAGCGCCGGGAAGCAGCAGAAGGCGGCGGAGAAGGCGCCGACGAGGCAGCAGGAGGGGGAGAAGCAGCAGGCCGGGCGGAGCTCGCCGGCGGAGAGGAAGCCGGAGGCGAGGCCGCGGTTCGCGCCGGAGTTCGACGGCATCAATTGCTTCGAGACCATCGTTCCCTTCTGACTCTATCTCGATGCCTCAATTCTTCTCTAGTATATATTTTTTTTTGTTTAAAGAGGCGTAATTTGTACAGAGCTGTGGCATACAGCGATCAAATGGAACTGATGAATGACCATACGTTTATTTGATTTAAAATCAAAGTTTATTCTCTTCTTCCTGGTATGGTTTTGAGCTCAACGTGTTTGCATCGAAATTGGTTTGGTTTTCTTTTTCGTGTGAACGCGAAGCCTGATCAGTATCTTAATTCCCCGCGAAAAATAATTATAATCAGTATCTCAATTATAAATAAATTCGTGCCAGATCATACACGTTACCCTCGAGCTGCGAAACTGACCCTCGCCAACTAAACTTGACAAGTTTCTTTCAGGCCAGCGACAGCGAAACGCACCCGCCGGTTGCTTAATTAAGCGTGCGAAACGTGTCCCCCCTCTATATTCGATAGCAGACAGGTTGGATTGGAGCGTCCCAAATTTGGATTAGTCACTACTATTGTGCAACAAATTTCAAAAATCTCAAGTTCAAATTTGGATTCGAAGAAGCCTACAAACGTATACGTAGTGAGACGTTAAAGAGGAGCTAAAAACTATTCCAAATCAAACAAAACAGGTCAAATTCAGTACACAATTCAATTTGCTTTCAGAAAAAAATAACAGGGGCTCATATTCGATTTGTTCCCAGCTCTGTACAACCCGTCATCTCAATTAGAACAACAGATAAAAGCTGGATAGTTAGGGGACTAATCGTCATGTGCATGTTCGTGTGAAAATAATAAAAAAAAAACAAATTAGTAGTACCATCGTGTCAGATCAAATCCTCTCCTTTAGTAATAGTGATGGTTAATGCATCACGATGGTCTCGAAGCAGTCGATCCCGTCGAACTCCGGGGCGAACCGCGGCGGCAGCGGCGGCGCTTCTTGCGAGTGCTCGACAAATGACGGGCAAACACGTTACCAATCCAGCATTATTTTTCAAATGAAAAGACGGGGGGCCAAAGAGCAATAACATAATAGGGGAGAGGGCAAATCGATCTAAGCAAAGCATATCTTTGAGATAAACATGAGCTAGCGAGTGTGGTGTTTGTGTCATCCTCCACCGGCTACCTCGATTCGCTTTATCAAACTCCGTCTAGTCAAAAACGAACCAGTAGAGGCAGCCGCTCAGGTCAAAGAGGCAACCCAGAATATGCACGGCCGGTTTGATCTTTTGACCAGTCCCGACACGTACACCCATCTGTTTTGTTCGGCGGCCGACCCGAACGTTCATCCCCTTATTTCCACTGAACTGCCCTGACTTTTCTTTCGTCAAGGCATAATAACCATTTTAGTAGTACTACTTGTAGTAGTAACTCCGTAAAAACGAAACTGTCCAGTACCAGCGCTAAGTTTGTCCCGTTTGGAAAAGTAGAGCTAGGTAGGTTCGGTAAACCAACATCACCTTCACTGCACCGTCGTGTCCGGTAAAAAGCACCTGCCAATTAGGCAAATTACACGGCATGTGCCACGTCGTTGTCGCACCACGGCTTCGCCTACCCCTACCGACGCCGCAGAAGCAGTGGCCGAACCGATCCCCCGCGCCCTCGCAGGCGCAGCATATCACGGAAGAAAACATTCGCCCGCCCGGTGGGAATGAGATCCTCTGACTTACGTGTTTTCATATCAGAGGTGTACAGTACTCTAACGTGAGTTATTTTCAGCCGTCCGATCTGTAATGAGCGAACGAGATCGAGTGCTACAGTAATCTACAGCAACATCTAAACAGTAGCCGTGAACAGTTTTTCTACTGTTTGTACGCTGTTGCTACAGTATTACATCAGGGGAGCTGTTCTGCACTGTAGTGCGTGACTCAGGTTACTGTTTGTCTATGACGTTGGAGCTCTGACTGTCTGCCAACCAAGTGCCCAACCAAACACCAATCACCACGTACGCCGACCAACCCCATCCACCCCCAATCCCCACAAGTGTGTGTCGCCGACTCGCCGCGCCCCCACCCCACCATCCTGTGCATCCTCCCATCATCCCATGACCACCCGCCACGTCTCGCCCACGCGCGCACCGGCTCTATCCTTTTGCTCGTCGGTTGGAACCAGCCTGATCGACCGCGTCTGCGCCATCCCCCGCGCGCGCCGCGTCAATTCCATCTGTGAACTCGCCGCACGACGTGGGACTGGGTCCAGTCCTCCGCGCGCGCGTGCGTGCGTGCGGCGCGTCGCGTACACGAGCTTTCCCGCCGCGTCACGGCTCACTCACCGCCGTTTCCACCCGCCTTCTCTCTCCCCGACTCGCTGACCTCGCTGTGCCTATATATAACGACCAGCGCCGCGAGAAGCCTCAAGTCTCAACCCAAGCACACACAAATCAAACCAAACTGGTCAGCGAAGGCAAAAGTGAAGCACAACTGCACTAGTTTGTTGATCATGGACAAGATCCTGGCCTTCTCCATCCTGAGCTCGTCGCCGGCGGAGATCGCCGCGCCGGGGTACTACACGCGATTCTCCTGGAGGACGACCAGCGCCGGGAAGCAGCAGAAGGCGGCGGAGAAGGCGCCGACGAGGCAGCAGGAGGGGGAGAAGCAGCAGGCCGGGCGGAGCTCGCCGGCGGAGAGGAAGCCGGAGGCGAGGCCGCGGTTCGCGCCGGAGTTCGACGGCATCAATTGCTTCGAGACCATCGTTCCCTTCTGACTCTATCTCGATGCCTCAATTCTTCTCTAGTATATATTTTTTTTGTTTAAAGAGGCGTAATTTGTACAGAGCTGTGGCATACAGCGATCAAATGGAACTGATGAATGACCATACGTTTATTTGATTTAAAATCAAAGTTTATTCTCTTCTTCCTGGTATGGTTTTGAGCTCAACGTGTTTGCATCGAAATTGGTTTGGTTTTCTTTTTCGTGTGAACGCGAAGCCTGATCAGTATCTTAATTCCCCGCGAAAAATAATTATAATCAGTATCTCAATTATAAATAAATTCGTGCCAGATCATACACGTTACCCTCGAGCTGCGAAACTGACCCTCGCCAACTAAACTTGACAAGTTTCTTTCAGGCCAGCGACAGCGAAACGCACCCGCCGGTTGCTTAATTAAGCGTGCGAAACGTGTCCCCCCTCTATATTCGATAGCAGACAGGTTGGATTGGAGCGTCCCAAATTTGGATTAGTCACTACTATTGTGCAACAAATTTCAAAAATCTCAAGTTCAAATTTGGATTCGAAGAAGCCTACAAACGTATACGTAGTGAGACGTTAAAGAGGAGCTAAAAACTATTCCAAATCAAACAAAACAGGTCAAATTCAGTACACAATTCAATTTGCTTTCAGAAAAAAATAACAGGGGCTCATATTCGATTTGTTCCCAGCTCTGTACAACCCGTCATCTCAATTAGAACAACAGATAAAAGCTGGATAGTTAGGGGACTAATCGTCATGTGCATGTTTGTGTGAAAATAAAAAAAAAACAAATTAGTAGTACCATCGTGTCAGATCAAATCCTCTCCTTTAGTAATAGTGATGGTTAATGCATCACGATGGTCTCGAAGCAGTCGATCCCGTCGAACTCCGGGGCGAACCGCGGCGGCAGCGGCGGCGCTTCGCGTGGCCGCCGCCGCTCTTCCCTCTGCGACGGCGAGCTCCCCTCCCCGCGCTGCTTCTGCTGCTGCTGCTCCGGCGGCTGCCTCCGTCCATCCACCGCCTGGTCATCCGCCTTCCTCCGCCACGACAGCCGAGCCCAGTAGCCGCCGGCGGCAATGTCCGCCGGCGACGCGCTCAGGATCGACAATGCCAGCACCTTGTCCATCACCGCCGACGAAGAAGAAAGACGAGATCGAACAACCTCTCGACGAAAAACCTGGCGTGTAGGCTTGGATTTTGCTTCGAATTTGGGGTTGCTTGCCTTGATTGCACAGGTTGCCAATGGGGGGAAGAGAGATCGGGGATTATATATACTCGTGGAGGGGAGAGGATTTGTGTTGTAATCGAAGTGGATTTGTGTGTTTTCTTGGACAGACGGGTCGAGAAAATTCGCGGACGCGGTGGAAGGCGAGGCGGCCGAAAGAAGGCGAGCGTACGCGACCTGGTCGCCGCGTGACGCACGCGACTGCAAGTCTGCAAGGGCAAAGCCAGGGTGGTCGCGTGGATCTCACGACGGCTTCGCGCGCGAGTTCCTTGCCGCCAACGTGTGAACTTCCTTGACTCTTCTTCGGCTTGGACTGCGGGCCGAGTTGGGCCACGTGTGAGAGAACATGGGCCGAAAGTAGTACACATGCTCCTTGCCGTCAACGTACGGTCTGTTTGGTTGGAGGGAGTTTTTAGGATGGATTGGGAGCTTAGAGGGATGAGGCTATTAACTGTTTTGTTTGGTTGGGGGATATGGGAATTTTGGTGGGATGGGGATGGGGAATTGAGGAATGAATTCCCTCCTTTTCAATACCTGGGTAGGGGCAGGTAATTTTGGGAGGGAATTCATCATTTACTTCGCCTAAACAAATCTCAGCCATCCGTTTTCATTAATGATCTAATCTCCAACTAAACTCCCTATCAATTTCCACCACCTCTACCAAACAAGAGACTGGGATGAAAAATCAAATTCCCATCTTAATCTCACCATCAATTCCCTCGTGTAAACTCCCAATCCCCTTCCCTCGAAAGTTGCCAAACAAGCCGGTATGAACTTCCTCGTCGGAGTCTGACTCTTCTAGGCTTGGACTGCGTCGAACGCACGCCGACTTGGGCCACGCGCGAGTGAACATGGGCTTGTGTCATTTGGCCCATTATGTCTCATGTGGGCTTTTTGGACCGGCAGTACTGGCAGAAGATTCAGAGAGGTGCAGTGTTTGGTTTTCTTCCTTCTCTCTTTGGGGGGACGGCTTCGTCAAACACGTTGAAAAGAAGCAAAGGGTAGTACAGTACTGCAGTTGCAGCACTTGACTGACAACCCCTGCAGAAGTGACGAAGCGACAAGTCAATGCTATTCTCAGCGCTCATCTGCCCCTGTCTCCGTCCCGTCCCTCTGCTTTGCAAGATGAAGCAAAACTCTATTCACAACTCGAGATTAATCATATGTTAATGTTATCTCATTTTGCGTAAACCACTTTATCTTTATCTAGAAAAGTTTCGAACACCACCTCAAGCTCGACAGGGGCAAGATTTGAAGCTGAGAGATTGCTGAAATGGTACTACTACTACTACCTGAAATCCATCTTAAGCGCAACTTGACAGCAAAAAGGGGCAAGAACAGTTGGATTTCGCCATGAGAGTGAATAACTGATGAGTAGTTAATGACCGAAGAGAATGAAGAGAGAAACCTTTTTTTTTAGAGATGGCGAATGAAGCCTGAGGAAGTAGTTGAGACTACTCCTAGAGTGGAGTATAGTAGAGTGGTACCTCCTCTTTCACAAGAGGGCCAGTTCTTTCTTGTGTCTCAAAAGGCCAATCACTTGCTACTCCTCCTTCAAATCCCCCCCAAAATTACAAACCAATTCAGCGCGAAAAGCTACTTACTGGACCCAGTTGCTACTCCTACGGGAAAGAGACTGTGTATCTGGAAACAACAAACATACGGGCATTCATAATTTGCTCAAAACCGCTGGCCGATGATACCAAAAGCCATACCACCCACTCGTATACTCTACAGTGTATATACATCATTTTTTGTTGCACATCGGTGTAGACATGAGGACGCTTTGTGTAAAGACAACGAATTTTCCTGCAACAAAACCGGGGCCTCTTTAATCAATGTAGAGCAGTAGTAGCACGAAGGGGGTGTTTAGATGGAGAGGTGTAAAATTTTGGTGCGTCATATCGGATATTATATAGGGTGTCGTATAGGGGTATTCGTGCACTAATAAAAAACTAATTACAGAATCCTCAGGAGACCGCGAGACGAATTTATTAAGTCTAATTAATTCGTCATTAATAAAAGTTTACTGTACCACTACATTGTCAAATCGTAGAGCAATTAGGTTTAAAAGATTCGTCTCGCAAATTAGTAGCAATCTATGTAATTAGTTATTTTTTAACCTATATTTAATACTTTATACAGCTGTTTAAATATTCCATGTGACAACTTACAAAATTTTAGGGTGGGATCTGTTGCCGAAGTAGAGGAGAGTACTTGGCCGCGATTTTTCTCCCTCTTTTCTTACCTCTTTTTCCCACTTTTCCCGGACATCCGGGACCCACCCTGCTTTGTGTGCTCGAGAAATACTCCAACTGGATCAACTACGGTCACTGACTTGTGGGTCCCAACAAACCACGGGCCCACTTGTCAGCCTTCGATGGTGTTGCTTCTTTTCCGCTACCCAACGTGACAGAAGGCGCGCCCACCCGGCGATGCGGATCATCCTGGCCGTCTACGGCCACCGTCGCGGGTTCGGGCGAATGGGCCTCGGGATCCGTACCCGCGAAGGTGATCTTGGTGGGTCCCGCAAGGAAAATATCGTCTCCGGAGTGGGCCCCGTTGTCAGAGTCAGCCCAGCCGAGGCGGGAGGACACGTGTACGGCGACCCAGGCGAGGTGGGCCCGGTTTGGCATTGACCCACCCCAAGCCGGTATGAACTTCCTCGTCGGAGTCTGACTCTTCTAGGCTTGGACTGCGTCGAACGCACGCCGACTTGGGCCACGCGCGAGAGAACATGGGCTTGTGTCATTTGGCCCATTATGTATCATGTGGGCTTTTTGGACCGGCAGTACTGGCAGAAGATTCAGAGAGGTGCAGTGTTTGGTTTTCTTCCTTCTCTCTTTGGGGGGACGGCTTCGTCAAACACGTTGAAAAGAAGCAAAGGGTAGTACAGTACTGCAGTTGCAGCACTTGACTGACAACCCCTGCAGAAGTGACGAAGCGACAAGTCAATGCTATTCTCAGCGCTCATCTGCCCCTGTCTCCGTCCCGTCCCTCTGCTTTGCAAGATGAAGCAAAACTCTATTCACAACTCGAGATTAATCATATGTTAATGTTATCTCATTTTGCGTAAACCACTTTATCTTTATCTAGAAAAGTTTCGAACACCACCTCAAGCTCGACAGGGGCAAGATTTGAAGCTGAGAGATTGCTGAAATGGTACTACTACTACTACCTGAAATCCATCTTAAGCGCAACTTGACAGCAAAAAGGGGCAAGAACAGTTGGATTTCGCCATGAGAGTGAATAACTGATGAGTAGTTAATGACCGAAGAGAATGAAGAGAGAAACCTTTTTTTTTAGAGATGGCGAATGAAGCCTGAGGAAGTAGTTGAGACTACTCCTAGAGTGGAGTATAGTAGAGTGGTACCTCCTCTTTCACAAGAGGGCCAGTTCTTTCTTGTGTCTCAAAAGGCCAATCACTTGCTACTCCTCCTTCAAATCCCCCCCAAAATTACAAACCAATTCAGCGCGAAAAGCTACTTACTGGACCCAGTTGATACTCCTACGGGAAAGAGACTGTGTATCTGGAAACAACAAACATACGGGCATTCATAATTTGCTCAAAACCGCTGGCCGATGATACCAAAAGCCATACCACCCACTCGTATACTCTACAGTGTATATACATCATTTTTTGTTGCACATCGGTGTAGACATGAGGACGCTTTGTGTAAAGACAACGAATTTTCCTGCAACAAAACCGGGGCCTCTTTAATCAATGTAGAGCAGTAGTAGCACGAAGGGGGTGTTCAGATGGAGAGGTGTAAAATTTTGGTGCGTCATATCGGATATTATATAGGGTGTCGTATAGGGGTATTCGTGCACTAATAAAAAACTAATTACAGAATCCTCAGGAGACCGCGAGACGAATTTATTAAGTCTAATTAATTCGTCATTAATAAAAGTTTACTGTACCACTACATTGTCAAATCGTAGAGCAATTAGGTTTAAAAGATTCGTCTCGCAAATTAGTAGCAATCTATGTAATTAGTTATTTTTTAACCTATATTTAATACTTTATACAGCTGTTTAAATATTCCATGTGACAACTTACAAAATTTTAGGGTGGGATCTGTTGCCGAAGTAGAGGAGAGTACTTGGCCGCGATTTTTCTCCCTCTTTTCTTACCTCTTTTTCCCACTTTTCCCGGACATCCGGGACCCACCCTGCTTTGTGTGCTCGAGAAATACTCCAACTGGATCAACTACGGTCACTGACTTGTGGGTCCCAACAAACCACGGGCCCACTTGTCAGCCTTCGATGGTGTTGCTTCTTTTCCGCTACCCAACGTGACAGAAGGCGCGCCCACCCGGCGATGCGGATCATCCTGGCCGTCTACGGCCACCGTCGCGGGTTCGGGCGAATGGGCCTCGGGATCCGTACCCGCGAAGGTGATCTTGGTGGGTCCCGCAAGGAAAATATCGTCTCCGGAGTGGGCCCCGTTGTCAGAGTCAGCCTAGCCGAGGCGGGAGGACACGTGTACGGCGACCCAGGCGAGGTGGGCCCGGTTTGGCATTGACCCACCCGCGAGGGAGGCAGTAGCAGCAATGAGAGGAGCGAGACACGGGGAATCTGGCAAGCGGGCCCGGCTTTACAGCTGGGCAATAACGACGCCTCACGTATCACACTCCCTAGTTCGCGCGCACTTTGCCCGCCTTTTTCTTTTTTTTTTTTTAACCCGCGCCTCTCCACTCGTAGAGGTAAAAAAAGTGGTGTGAAAACCGCGAACGCGGCAGCAACGGTAGTTTTGCTTTGCACTCTACTCAAACTCAATGCAGCTGCTGCTGCCACTCATGCTCTTCCCATTTGCAACGTGTGAAGGTTTTGTACATGCATCGTTGGGCATGCAGCTGATAAACCGTAAAACAGCATGTAGAGAAAAATAAATTGTTGGCACATTTTTCATGTATATTTTATTTGTGGTTTAAAAGCTAATGTAAAAAAAACTACGACAAAAAACTTTAAATTTTTAAAAATTTAAAATTTAGCACTTCCTCCATCACAAAATAAGTTTGTTCTTCTCCTATCACACATACTAATACAAAACTTAAAAGACTAAAATACCTATATCTTATCAACTCTCAATGCAATGTTTTCTCACTTTATCTACTTCTAATGCAACTTAGTATTACTTATTTTCACGAACTTCAATACAAATGATTATCCAAAAATAAATTTATTTTGTGACAACTAAGAGAAGCTAAAAAATAAACTTATTATTGGACGGAGAGAATAAAATGTAAGCAATGCTACTGTTTGGTTTTTTAAAAATATCTTTAACTCTTGTGATGCAATGTTACTGTTTGGCCCCATTGGTAGATGATGGGTAATGTGTACTAGTACCACTATTGTGCACAGGGAAATTTACTCGTGATCGCAAGGACAAGGTAGAAAATTTTTAATCACTCTAGCTCGTTGAATGGAACAAACAACCCACATTCCATTAACACACGAAACAAAAAAAAAAAGTTGGAGCCTCCAAAGAAACGAGACCTTCACTAGCTCCCCACATACCAAGAACAGTGTCTCACTCTCACTCTAGCTTCTTCCTCTCTCTCTCTCTCTATAAATCTTTTCCTGAGCCAAGAAAACCACCATTAAACCCACCACCACCACCACCTCCTCGAACTAAACACAGCCTTACTACTGCACTAACACTGCTTCGTGTAGTAGTGTACTAGGGCTTTTGCACGCATTATTGGCCTCCGAAATGGAGGAGGTGATACTGATAGCAACCGGTGCTGTGAAATCATGGAGAGGCAGGCAGGCAGGCACCAGGCCATCAATATTCATGTTGGCTTGGCTGGCTCACTTAAGCAATGATGGGTGGACCAATTCAGCTTCATGATATTCAGAGATCTCCCTGGACCCTGGTGAATTCTTTGCTCTTCAGTTTGCAGGACAGAGTAGGGCTTACATTCTTCATTGAGCCCCATCGAGATGCTGATTTTTCATTCATTCGAATGAACTTCGACCAACTTTGTTGAATGGAGTTTGATAAATTTTGAAGAAAACCATTCGAGATGCACATTTCGAGCCAACTTTGAAATGTTTAAAATTCGTCGAGATTGTGAGCACACGATATTCTGGCCTCTCTAGGTCCCTAGCCAAGGGGAAGAGAGATTGTTTCGGTTGATTTGGTTTGTTTCCATGCTACTCCTTCCGTTTCAAAATGTTTGACGCCGTTGACTTTTTATCACATGTTTGACCGTTCGTCTTATTCAAAAAATTAAGTAATTATTAATTATTTTCCTATCGTTTGATTCATTGTTAAATATATTTTTATATAGGCATATAATTTTACATATCTCACGAAAGTTTTTGAATAAGACGAACGGTCAAACATGTGCTAAAAAGTCAACGTTGTCAAACATTTCGAAACGGAGGGAGTATAATAGAGGTAATGCAAAAATTAGGCACCTTTTAGCATTGTCAATATTTTGATAACACAAGTGTAATTGATATTACTACCTTCGTCTCAAAACGTTACTACATGGTATAAGATTTGATCCATCATACGACAACGAATTTGAACAACCCTTTGTTAGCAAACCAAACCCTATCTAGTAGTATCATTCAAAATGCCAATTTGATAGTAGGCATTTTGGCTTTAAAAACTAAAATAATAGCATAACACAACTTTAGCATCAATGCATGGAAATCCATTTTACCTCTACCCTAGAGAAATTTAATGTTACCAAATCTTATCCAAACTCAACAATGTAAGTTACTACCAAAGCTGTGTTTAGATTCAAAGTTTGGATCTGAACTTCAGTCCTTTTCCATCACATCAACCTGTCATACACACACAACTTTTCAGTCACATCATCCCCAATTTTAACCAAAATCCAAACTTGGGATCCAATTAAACACAGCCCAAGACACAAAGGCTGTGTTTAGTTGATGGCAAAGTTTGGGTTTTGGTTGAAATCGGAGATGATGTGACTGAAAAGTTGTGTGTGTATGACAGGTTGATGTGATGGAAAATGACCGAAGTTTGGATCCAAACTTTGAATCTAAACACAGCCAAAACCAAACCAAACCAACAATAGGCAGGTCCTGGCTACCCAATTGATTCTGCTGCTGTGTGGTCATGTGATCATGTCATGCTAGGCGTCCTTTTTAGAGTAGTACATAGCACTCGAATGGTGTACCGGGATGAGCCATCAATACCTCCGTCCTGAAACCGATGGATTGTGTTAGCCTCTGCTCGATCAACGCTACTGCTACAAACAGCTTGGATGAATGCGATGGGCAGCATATGTAAATGCGGTTTTATTCCCGTCCGTGTAGCGTGGCCGCACGTACGGTTGATAATGTAGTGGTAGTGTGCTCCATGGCACGAACTTGTAGAAATTCTGCATGCTTGTACTCAAGATAATGTCGGCTATAAGTACATTGAAGACTTGCTCTTAGGCTTGTCTCGAATACAAGAACTTCGTAGGATTTTCACCGTAACTAGTTGATTACATGTAAAATACCTTTAAAATTCCTTTACGACAATAGATGTCGAGGCATTAGAGCGGGTAAAAGATATCCCTTTTCCTAGAACGAGAAAAATAAGGGGCTATTTGTTTCTTGTCACGACTAAAACCTTAGACAAAATGTGGCAAGTCTTAAGTTGTGGCGGTGAAACAAACACCTAGCTAATAGCTGTGGCATGATCAAGATATGGCTTTTGGCTTTACATTGTAAAGCAATCAACCAAACACAACTCATAGATTCGATCCCCTCCAATTCTCTCCCATTCGCGTATGACCGATCACTATCGTTGGGAGGCTTAAGAGAAAAAGAATGGTACTAGCAACATTTGGAAGATCACTTGTGCAGTGCAGCACCACTCCTTGCTCTGCTACTGCACACCACTTATGCTGATGTACTCACTGTTTTGCTGTTGGGGCCAAGGTGGTAGGCCAGGAGGTCATGTCATCATGGATCTCTCGTTCCTCATGAATTCCTCCATCGCTTTCTCTCTCTTTTCCAATAGCTCGCTTTTGTTCATCTTTTTACAGCTGTTGTAAGCCGGTCAAAGAGGATCATGAAGAAGCACTTTTCAGTTTTTAGCCCCCACTAAACCCAGGCTATGTTTAGATCCAAAGTTTGGATCTAAACTTCAGTTCTTTTCCATCACATCAACCTGTCATAAACACACAACTTGTCAGTCACATCATCTCTAATTTCAATCAAAATCCAAACTTTGCGCTGAACTAAACACAGCCCCAGTGGCAATGATGCCTGCGGCCTGCCCTCAAAAGAGCAGATTCATGCTAACTGTTCTCAAAAGACAAATCCATACATACTGGCTTCTCCGGAGATTGAAAAAGAAAGCACTGAAAACAATAAAAGTGATTTTACCGTTCCTGAGAAGGTATTGGGTATTGGAAGGTATCACATTATTTAAGTAAAATTTGATATCTCTCGTTACCTTTAATATTAAGAAGGTACATAAATTTACACTTAAAAAATATTGATACATCTTAGTACTTCTTTCTTAAAGAACGCAAAATTTCTCAAACAATAAATACGTCTCATGTCAAAAATGTTGTGGCACATGTGGGATTATGCAAGATCCTAAAAATCGTAAGACAAAGCAAACAAAACTACAGTTGGTTTGGGCCGTGGATGTTCTACTACTGGGGAAACAAAGGCCCATATGTATGCTTGGGCTTTTAAGGCCATCGGTGCCTTGGCCCATAAGGCCATAAACCGAGTAGAACATGCAGCTTGCATGATGGCATTGGTTGCGAATATAAATAGTGTGGAGTAAATACAGGGGATGCATTCACCAAACTTGAAACTTTTCTCACGTGTCAATCGATAATATTTCATTACCCCTTATGTTTGAGTAGGGGCAGCATGCTCCCATTCATCAACTCTCCGATATTTGTTATACTATAGTGCCATAGAGCCATAGACAAATGCATACGTATATGTAGATTATTACATGGGCAGGATAGATAAGGAGATGATGAGATATGAGAGATGAGAGATGAGAGATGGAGAAGGCAGTAAGTACTCCATCCAAGAAAAAACTCAACATTAGATGATGTTCCATTCTAATTAAGGTTGAGTTTTTTTTTGGGACGGATGAAGTAGGCAGGTAGGATTAGGAAGTTGGAATGAGAGGCATCGAGAGATAAGTAGCTGCCAGCCGCCAGAAACTCCTACGGAAGATGTAGTTCGCAGTAGCAATGGTTGGTTGGAGGCGGTGGAAACACATGCGGCGCGATTAAAATCAGCTCCAACAATCCACTCAATGAAGACATAACGTACATAAATGGTGATCGAATTGCACGTCGTCGTTCGGACGAAAGATGGGCAGATTACTGTGGTTGAAAGTTCCTCTGTTTTAGGCACACTGTGAAGAGATGCAAAGCTAAGCACTCATTTCATAAGAATTATAATCTTAATGCGTTAATATGAACTCAATGCAGCTGCTGCTGCCACTCATGCTCTTCCCATTTGCAACGTGTGAAGGTTTTGTACATGCATCGTTGGGCATGCAGCTGATAAACCGTAAAACAGCATGTAAAGAAAAATAAATTGTTGGCACATTTTTCATGTATATTTTATTTGTGGTTTAAAAGCTAATGTAAAAAAAACTACGACAAAAAACTTTAAATTTTTAAAAATTTAAAATTTAGCACTTCCTCCATCACAAAATAAGTTTGTTCTTCTCCTATCACACATACTAATACAAAACTTAAAAGACTAAAATACCTATATCTTATCAACTCTCAATGCAATGTTTTCTCACTTTATCTACTTCTAATGCAACTTAGTATTACTTATTTTCACGAACTTCAATACAAATGATTATCCAAAAATAAATTTATTTTGTGACAACTAAGAGAAGCTAAAAAATAAACTTATTATTGGACGGAGAGAATAAAATGTAAGCAATGCTACTGTTTGGTTTTTTAAAAATATCTTTAACTCTTGTGATGCAATGTTACTGTTTGGCCCCATTGGTAGATGATGGGTAATGTGTACTAGTACCACTATTGTGCACAGGGAAATTTACTCGTGATCGCAAGGACAAGGTAGAAAATTTTTAATCACTCTAGCTCGTTGAATGGAACAAACAACCCACATTCCATTAACACACGAAACAAAAAAAAAAAGTTGGAGCCTCCAAAGAAACGAGACCTTCACTAGCTCCCCACATACCAAGAACAGTGTCTCACTCTCACTCTAGCTTCTTCCTCTCTCTCTCTCTATAATCTTTCCTGAGCCCAAAGAACCACCATTAAACCCACCACCACCACACCACCTCCTCCTCCATGGCGATGGCGATGCGCCGCCTCAGCCTCTGCTGCGTCGTGCTACTCGCGCTTGCGCGCTCGCCGGCCGTCGCGTGGCGGCCGTGGCCGCCGCGGAATGGGAGCGGCGAGGTTGAGGGGATCGGGGCGTCCAAGAAGTTCGAGGGGTCGTCGGATTTCGTCAGCTGCAGTACCAATGGGCCCGTCCTCGCCGCCGACATCACGGGTCCACCCGATCTGGTACGGCCGGTGGCCCGCCGAGCAGAAGCGCACCATCCGCGGTTTCCTCCGGTCGCTTCGTGCCGCCGGGCTCGGGCTCCGGCGATGGCGGCATCCCGTCGCCGTCCGTGGCGGCGTGGTGGCGCACCGTGCGGCTGTACACCGACCAGAGTCGCGAACGGTCCGGGGTGGTGAAACTCGGGCAGGAGAAGTCCGACGCGCGCGCGTCGCGGGCGGGAGGCTGACGCGGCTCGACATCCAGTCCGTGGTGCGACGCCGCTGACGGCGCGGACGCGGCCGCTCCCCGTGGACTCGAGCGGCGTGTACCTGGTGCTGACCTCGCCGGAGGTGGTGGTGGAGAACTTCTGCGGGCAGGTGTGCGGCTTCCACTACTTCACGTTCCCGTCGGTGGTCGGTACACGCTGCCGTACGCGTGGGTGGGGAACTCGGCGGCGCGGTGCCCGGAGGTGTGCGCGTACCCGTTCGCCATCCCGTCGTACGTGGGCGGGGGGCGGAGGGCGGAGGCGCCGCCGAACGGCGACGTGGGCGTGGACGGGATGGTGAGCGTCATCGCGCACGAGCTGGCCGAGCTGGCGTCGAACCCGCTCGCCAACGCGTGGTACGCCGGCGAGGACCCGTCGTTCCCGACGGAGATCGCCGACCTGTGCGAGGGGATCTACGGCACCGGCGGCGGCGGCGCGTACACCGGCCAGCTGCTCACCGACGGCCGCTCCGGCGCGTCGTACAACGTCAACGGCGTCGGCGGCCGCAAGTTCTTGGTGCAGTGGGTCTGGAACCCCATCCTCAGCTACTGCTCCGGCCCCAACGCTCTCGACCAGTAGCCGCCACCGCCGCCGCCACGCACGGACGCAGTGTTCGTCCGCCCATGGACTCGGATTCCTCTTCTTGGGAATCCATGGTAGCTTTAAATTCTTGTATAGAACAAGGGTGGCGATGTTTGGGGTTTTGGGGTGAATGGATGGTATGTTTGGGGGAGAATGTTTGGAAGTTTGAGATTATTTTGCTTACCACCATGGCTCAATTCGTTTGTTTGAGTTCGTTGTTCTTGGACTAAGTTTGAATTCGAACTCAGCAATTTGGCATTGCAACAGGTAAAAATTTCACGAGAATTTTGGAAGCAAGACATGGGCAAGGCAAAACAGTCACAGTTCGAACGATGTTGAGATGGTCGTTGATTGACAGGCGGCCATTAATCACGGGATTAATTGATGCCGGGGATTGAAAACAAGATGAGATTGATGATGCCCGTGAGTGTGAGTTGTGGCAATGATTCATGGGCAATTGCGGTTTTTGTTGTGTAGCGCAGGCACAACACTATGCAGTGTTAGTGTGTGTAGGCAGGCATTCAGCTGAACACAGCTGGTTCTGTTTCTGTTTCTCTCCTCTTCTTAGGCTGTTCAGATTCTAACTTTTTTTTTTTCAAACTTTCAACTTTTTCGTCACATCGAACTTTCCTGCACACACAAACTTCTAATTTTTTCGTCATATCGAACTTTCCTGCACACATAAACTTTCAATTTTTTCATCACATCGTTTCAATTTCTTTAAACTTTCAATTTTGACGTGGAACTAAACACAGCCTTACTACTGCACTAACACTGCTTCGTGTAGTAGTGTACTAGGGCTTTTGCACGCATTATTGGCCTCCGAAATGGAGGAGGGTGATACTGATAGCAACTGGTGCTGTGAAATCATGGAGAGGCAGGCAGGCAGGCACCAGGCCATCAATATTCATGTTGGCTTGGCTGGCTCACTTTGCAATGATGGGTGGACCAATTCAGCTTCATGATATTCAGAGATCTCCCTGGACCCTGGTGAATTCTTTGCTCTGCAGTCTGCAGTACAGAGTGGGCTTACATTCTTCATTGAGCCCCATCGAGATGCTGATTTTTCATTAATTCGAATGAACTTTGACAAACTTTGAATGGAGTTTGATAAATTTTGAGCAAAACCATTCGAGATGCACATTTCGAGCCAACTTTGAACACACGATATTCTGGTCTCTCTAGGTCCCTAGCCAAGGGGAAGAGAGATTGTTTCGGTTGATTTGGTTTGTTACCATGCTATAATAGAGGTAATACAAAACTTGTGCACTTTTTGGCATTGCTAATATTTTGATAACACGTGTGTAATTGATATTACTATATCCATCCCAAAACGTTATTACATAGTATAAGATTTGATCCATCAGACGACAATGAATCTGAACAACCCTTTGTTAGCAAACCAAACCCTATCTAACTAGTATCATTCAAAATGCCAACGTGGTAGTACTCATTTTGGCTTTGAGGCCGTCGGTTTTGCCTTTTCATCTCATGACATAGCACCAATGCATGGACATCCTTTTTACCTCTACCCTACAGAAATTTAGTGTTACCAAATCTTATCCAAACTCAACAATGCTTGTTACTAAGAGCGGGTACAATAGCAGACTATTAGCCAGCTATAAACATATTTTAATGAGATAAAAGATGAGAGAGAAGAACAGCGGGCTACAGATATGTAGACGGCTGCAGTGCGGACTCCAAGACACAATTTATGTATGACAGGTGGGACCATATATTAATAGTATAGTAAACAACTATTGCATAAATTATTTATTAGATTAGCTATAGATGAATTGGGGCTAAAAGTGGGCTAAACCAAACCAACAATAGGCAGGTCCTGGCTACCCAATTGATTCTGCTGCTGTGTGGTCATGTGATCATGTCATGCTAGGCGTCCTTTTTAGAGTAGTACATAGCACTCGAATGGTGTACCGGGATGAGCCATCAATACCTCCGTCCTGAAACCGATGGATTGTGTTAGCCTCTGCTCGATCAACGCTACTGCTACAAACAGCTTGGATGAATGCGATGGGCAGCATATGTAAATGCGGTTTTATTCCTGTCCGTGTAGCGTGGCCGCACGTACGGTAGATAATGTAGTAGTAGTGTGCTCCATGGCACGAACTTGTAGAAATTCTGCATGCTTGTACTCAAGATAATGTCGGCTACTAGTACATTGAAGACTTGCTCTTAGGCTTGTCTCGAATACAAGAACTTCGTAGGATGTTCACGGTAAAATAGTTGATTACATGTAAAATACCTTTAAAATTCCTTTACGACAATAGATGTCGAGGCATTAGAGCGGGTAAAAGATATCTCTTTTCCTAGAACGAGAAGAATAAGGGGCTACTACCTCCGTCCCAAAATAAGTGCAGCTGTGAATATCCGTGCCCAACATTTGACTGTCCGTCTCATTTAAAAAATTTAAAAATATTTAGTCACACATAAAGTACTATTCATGTTTTATCATCTAATAGCA
This sequence comes from Oryza longistaminata, assembly GCA_009805545.1. NCBI lineage: Eukaryota > Viridiplantae > Streptophyta > Magnoliopsida > Poales > Poaceae > Oryza > Oryza longistaminata. Next base: position 27,207,501 of record CM020180.1, on the reverse strand, counting down.
ATAAACATACTAATCATAAAAAAATTCAAATAAGACGAACGGTTAAAATTCAAATAAGACGAACGGTCAAACGTTGAACGTGAATAGTGCAAAACTGCACTTATTTTGGGACGGAGGGAGTATTTGTTTCATGTCACGACTAAAACCTTAGACAAAATGTGGCAAGTCTTAAGTTGTGGCGGTGAAACAAACACCTACCTAATAGCAGTGGCATGATCAAGATATGGCTTGACGACATTGTAAAGCAATCAACCAAACACAACTCATAGATTCGATCCCCTCCAATTCTCTCCCATTCGCATATGACCGATCACTATCGTTGGGATGCTCAAGAGAAAAAGAATGGTACTAGCAACATTTGGAAGATCGCTTGTGCAGTCCAGCACCACCGCTTGCTCTGCTACTGCACACCACTTATGCTGATGTACTCACTGTTTTGCTGTTGGGGCCAAGGTGGTAGGCCAGGAGGTCATGTCATCATGCATCTCTCGTTCGTCATGAATTCCTCCATCGCTTTCTCTCTCTTTTCCAATATCTCGCTTTTGTTCATCTTTTTACAGCTGTTGTAAGCCGGTCAAAGAGGATCATGAAGAAGCACTTTTCAGTTTTTAGCCCCCACTAAACCCAGTGGCAATGATGCCTGCGGCCTGCCCTCAGAAGAGAAGATTGATGCTAACTGTTCTCAAAAGACAAATCCATACATACTGGCTTCTCCGGAGATGAAAAAAAAAGGCACTGAAAAACAATAAAAGTGATTTTACCGATTCCGAGAAGGTATTGGAAGGTATCACATTATTTATGTAAAATTTGATATCTCTCGTTACCTTTAATATTAAGAAGGTACATAAATTTACACTAAAAAATATTGATACATCTTAGTACTTCTTTCTTAAAGAACGCAAAATTTCTCAAACAATAAATACGTCTCATGTCAAAAAAGTTGTGGCACATGTGGGATTATGAAAGATCCTAAAAATCGTAAGACAACACAAACAAAACATACAGTTGGTTTGGGCCGTGATGTTCTACTCCTGGGGAAACAAAGGCCCATCTGTATGCTTGGGCTTTTAAGGCCATCGGTGCCCTGGCCCATAAGGCCATAAACCGAGTAGAACACGCAGCTTGCATGATGGCATTGGTTGCGAATATAAATAGTGTGGAGTAAATACAGGGATGCATTCACCAAACTTGAAACTTTTCTCACGTGTCAATCGATAATATTTCATTACCCCTTATGTTTGAGTAGGGGCAGCATGCTCCCATTCATCAACTCTCCGATATTTGTTATACTATAGTGCCATAGAGCCATAGACAAATGCATACGTATATGTGGATTATTACATGGGCAGGATAGATAAGGAGATGATGAGATATGAGAGATGAGAGATGGAGAAGGCGGTAAGTACTCCATCCAAGAAAAAACTCAACATTAGATGATGTTCCATTCTAATTAAGGTTGAGTTTTTTTTAGGACGGATGAAGTAGGCAGGTAGGATTAGGAAGTTGGAATGAGAGGCATCGAGAGATAAGTAGATGCCAGCCGCCAGAAACTCCTACGGAAGATGTAGTTCGCAGTGGCAATAGTTGGTTGGGAGGCGGTGGAAACGACATGGCGGCGCGATTAAAATCAGCTCCAACAATCCACTGCCAAATGAAGACATAACTGTACACAAATGGTGAAATCGAATTGCATGTTCGTCGTTCCCGTGACCAAAAGATGGATAGAATTACTGCGGTTGAAAGTTCCTCTGTTTTTAGGCAACACTGTGAAGAGATGCAAAGCTAAGAACTGCAATTCATAAGAATTATAATGTATCGGTCGTTTAATACGAGGGGTCATATTGTCTTTTATTTTTTTTCACATTTGCGGGAATAGGGCAAAAATCCTTGTGTAAGCCAGGTTTAGTTGGGAGATGAAGTGATGACTTACGTATGGGTTTGTTTTTCCGCCGTTTTTTCCTTGCTGATGTGTTATGCTTGCTACTGATCAAAACCTAATCAGAAAGAAAAAAATCCACGTGTAAATAATTAAAGGAAAGAATCACGTAAACTGGAAGCCTCAACAAGAGCCAGAATGTAGTCAAGTGGAGAAATAAAGCGCAAATGGGGTATGACGTGGCCCTTCAACCTTAATGCCAGCCGAGCTCTATAATTGATTCAAAGCATAATGTTTGTTGCAGGCACCAGGCACCAAAATGCACATAAGGTTAATTTGCTCAGTTTGTTCAATTTCACATGATCCATTTTGTAGATCGGCTACGCATGACATAAGATTGGAGGCATCGACAATTCAACACACTACATTGAACTGCGATTCGTCTCGTCGGATGTTATGTAACTCTGTATGGTCGTGGGAGAAGATGGTTGTGAGCTTGGGGAAGAAGATGATTCCCATTCAATGATCCAAGTGGCCGGTTAAGCCTCCATGTGGACATGGCGAGCCTCAAACAGTTTCGCCTCTTGGTGGGCTTGAGCACGCTGAAGATTTATTAGTTCAAACACAACAACAACAAAAAAGAACGTCTTGATGGCCTCATGCACGCTCCATCCAAATGCATAGTTGTAAATATCCTCTCGATCTTCCTCTATTTACATGCGTGTATTCCTATTATTTTTCATTCTTTGTAATTTTTTTTTCAATCCTATATTTTGCAATCGTGGGCTATTTCAAAAACGTAGCGGAAGTTCTTATCCCAATTTTTAATGTTTCTTTTTACAACGAAGCTTTGGGGTCAAAATCTTTCTTATCCAATTTTTATGTTTTTTTTTTTCAATTCTCTGTGTTTACCATTGTAGTTCCTATTTAAATGCAAGAATAGCCAAGCATGCAAGGCTAGAAGATGAGCATCAATATTTGAAAAACATTTTACACTTATGCCTCAATGGTCACTTGCGTCGGAAATGCAACATAATTATTACAGGAAGAAAGTTACCATAAATAATATTACTCGGTGCACAGGTGGTTGACTCATCATTGCCATGTGCAAGGCCGTTTGATGAAGCCCAGACGGTTTAGTGATCTTTCTAACGCATCTTGTTGTTAGTCCGCTTTGCATTGCCTTAAATTTTTGTATCCTCCTCCTACTCCCCCTCTTCAGGGGATCCCCTGACACTGGATGTTGTATGATGTAAAACTTTATTTCTCCTCGTCGCTTAATTGAAAATGGCAGAGCTACTGCCCTTTCCCCGGTCGAGAAATAGCTTTAGAAAACTCCACGAGAGCAAATATAAATAACCTGGTAAACCCTCGCACACTGGTTATGAAAGGATATGTCCCATCTAAACTTATTAAAGTAACAGAAAAATGAGCCTACCACGTCCGCTCTTACGGCCTTAGAAATTCTCAAATTAAAAAGGGAAAAAGAAAAGTAGAGTCCATATAGAAATACAATTTTAAAAATATCAAAAATTCAGAATTAAAAATAGGGAATATAGGAAGAGTATACTAGAGTTCATACAAGCATACAAGTTAGAACTAATTGAAATTCAGATTTTTTTAAAAAATAAAACTAAAGAATACAATTTGAAATAACTAAAATTAGAATTAAAAAATAAGGAATATTGGAAGAAGATTATATAAGCCCATATAAATAAGAAAAAAAACTGAAATTCAGAATTAAAAATAAAGAATACTAAAAGATGATCTAGACTCTAGAGTCCATATAGAAATACAATTTAGAAATAAGTAAAATCAAATTAGCAAATAATTAATAACTATAACAACAAATACAAAATTCAAAATTGTGTTGCTATTTTTAATATATTTTAATAATAAAATATGAAAATATTTAAGCTATTATATGAGAGAAAAAATATAACGATGCTAGCCGGTGCAATCTGCATGGGCCACCATGCTAGTTTTGTGAAAGAAGTAGTGATGCACAGGCTAAATTGGATTACCTCGCATAAGTCAATACAAAGGTATTTTTTTTGAGGCGATTTTATTGTCCTCGAGAAAATATCGTACCTTATTTTCTTTTTTTTTAAAATTTATTATCTTTCGATATCTCTTAAGGCTATTGATGTGGATAGAAGTAACAAACAAACTAAGTGAAGTAAATACAGGCCAATATATACCCTGACACACCCTCACATCTCTGAAGAATTATATTGCATTACTGTTGCGATGATCGAGTAGCTAGCTATATATAGGCAGCATTGCATTGCCCTTCATGATTCATCCACTCTCGTTTAGTTTTGTCCTTGTATATTTTGCGTGCGTGTCTAAATATATGTTGGTGATCACATGGCAAGCTAGACGAGGAAGAGATAATTAGGCGATGAGAGTAGAGTAGAAATGAGGCATCGAGAGACCAGCAGCTGCGATTATCGCCTTTGGAAGCCCAATGCGGCGAGGAATTCGTCATAGAATGGCCGGTGCAGAACCGACGGATGTCCACGGATTTGGGGAAAAATATGCATGTTGTGCTGAACCATTGGCAAGAATAGTTCTTTTATGCAGACATCTAGTAAACTTCACAGAAATAGCATCAGCCAACATGTATATGTGTATATGAAATGATTTCAGTCCCTCAACCGGTGAATTGTATGAGCAAAATGTGCAAGATAACGGAACTGATCATGGATTTTGAGACAATTTCAATTGAAACCACATTGTTTAAATTACTTTTTTGCAAGTTTTGGAAAGGGGAATATCAGGAAGGTTAGTCGATTACTTTGATTGGCAATTCTTCTGTTTTAGGTCACATTTTTAAGGGAAGAAACTATAAACAAGAATGCATAATATGATGGTTGTAGAAGTCCTATTGCGCTTTTTCATTTTTGCAATGTAAAATCCTTGTTAAGCATATATACTACATCCGTTTTTTAATAGATAACGCCGTTGACTTTTTCTCACATGTTTGACCATCGTCTTATTTAAAATTTTTATGCAAATGTATATGATATAAATCACACTTAAAGTACTATGAGTTGATAAAACATAACAAAATAATTATAATTACGTAAATTTTTTGAATAAGACGAATGGTCAAACATGTGAGAAAAAAGTCAACGGCGTCATCTATTAAAAAACGGAGGGAGTACTTAATTAGGCATGCTGATATATTTTATTCTTTTCCTCGTAACTGTTATATATTCTGGAGCAAACAGGCAATGCATTTTTCTGTGAAATGGCATTTAGTCGCAAAAACAAATCCATATTTTTATGATATGTAATTAAAGGCAAATCGCTAAAGTTGAGAAGCTCAACATGAGCCCAGAGTGCAATCAAGTAAGCACATGGGTTGACGTGGCCCTTCAACCTTATGCAGCCGAGCTATATAAAATTGCTCAAATTAATCATACATTTGTTGCAAAATAACAACACTCAGCAAGCACCCAAAATGCAAGTGTCCACTCCGACTAGCTTCACTGTCATTTTTGCTTCGTCCATTTCTAGGGCTTGGACAGTACGTATGGCATAAGATTAGGAGGTATCGGCAATCAACATGCTACCAGAGCGATAGCTTGACCTGTACACTACCAATTGGTTCTTGATGTAATTGTGTTCCTTCCTGCATGCCGAATTCACAAAGATCCCCTACTAATTCGATAATTTCTATACACTACTAATTGTTATGGATGAAGCCAAGTACAAAACAACCTGAATGGCACATATATAAGGCTGTGAGGAGTGTCCATTTTATCTTGATTTCAGCACCTCCCTATGATACCAAATCAGTGGCGATCCATGCATATCCTTTGGGGCCGAGTTTTTGGAAAAACCCTTTAAAAACCTCAATTTTTATGTATGAATCCAGAAAACTTAGAAAATGACCCACTTAAAATATAAACTGGTATTAATCGACCCCACAGGGTTAATATTCCTGGCTCCGTCACTGGATCAAACTATGTTAATGTAGAGACGAACCGGTGCATATGCTATATTGCTAGGGTTAGGAGGCATCCAAGATGATGCTACTAGTGCAGATTTTGAGCAGTGGTGGGTGACAGGAACTGGAAGAAGATAGATATTCAGTTGTGTAGCTCACATCTGCAGAACTTGGTGTAGTCCTCTTCGATGATCATTCAGAGCTTCCATAACATCCACTGCTTTCCAGTAAAGGGAGAGACGTGTTTTCGCTTGGCAACGAAGGACGCCGACTGATGGTCCAAAGAACTCTTGCACGCTGCAGTTTGTAGCATTTTACTCTCGTACTCTTCCATGCCTGCTTCGCTCGGCTTGGCCTACACCACTGACGACTTGTTGACGGTCGCCACCTCACTGTTCCTTGCATCAAAAAAGCCGGGGCATTTAAAAGAAACTATCTTGTCGATTATGTGGTAGATCACTATCAGTTCTGAGCCTCCAGTTGTCTGTGATAAGCACAACTGCTAACTTACAACCAACTCGATGTTACCGTATGCATATGCTTGAGAAACGTCTAGGGTCTTCCAACTAGCTCCACAAGGTGGTGGGTTAGCCGGCTTGAGTTCGAAGCCTCACCCCTTCTCATTTTTACTATATGCATATGCGTCATTGCAGAATAGGATCGAAGGGTTGCTGCCCGACACCAGAGGAAATTTAAGACGATAGAAGAGTTCGCGGGGATTCATGTCAAGAACTCACAACTGTTAAGGCAAAATCTTGCCTAGTGTGGTAAATTAAACAGAAAGTCTACATATTGATGTAGTGTAACAAATCCTTTCATGACCAATAAGAGCTTGAGATTAAATTAGATTGGTCATATGCTAAGTGCACATTATGCAAAAACTGGTCTTGTTTAAAACTTGGTTTGGCCTATTGTATCTACACTTTTTTTTACTTATAGTTAAAACAGGACTTAAAAAGATGAGCAGAGCTATAAAGTGGGAATTGAATTCCATTGTCACCTAGTATAATGCCTTGTAGGCATTCAGTAAAAAGGCTAACAAATTAATAAGAGAATCAAATAGCAATTCAAATCCAGAATTAACACATAGTTCTAGTAATAGTACTACATTATTATTGATCTCTTATTGAACTCTTCCTCCTATTGTGACAGGGACATGGTCGCTGATATATGTAGCCTCACCATCCATGGGACCATATATCAGTGACCACGTCAAATGAGTTGCACTATGGTTGTTGTGGCAGCTACTTCTATGAGAGCATATATATATATATATATATATATATATATATATATATTATATATATATTATAATATATATTATATATATATATATAGCGCATGATGTTCCACAAGACTCCTCATTGAGATATGCATGGTGATTTACCTACTCCTAGTCCTAGGCACGAAAGCAGTGTATTCCATGGTGCAGTTCATAGGATTGAGAGGTATCAGGAACTTAGCTCCAACTTATCCTCATCCGAAGTAAGTACTGGTCTCCTTCATTTTTTTTAGATAATACTGGTCTCCTTCATCCTTCAAGACAGATTGATTTTCAGCTGTGCATGAAGAAATGGAAGATTTCAGTCAGTTTTAATTTCGAATGGCTAACCGTCTTTTGCTTAGCTCGCACACGACAGGGCACTGGGCACAATAGATCTACGCAACTTCGTCTGAAATTAAGTGATGATCAAACTTATCTTTTATTAACTGAATCCAAACCTATCATCTCCATTCCTAGCAAGTTGGCTCCATGTTTCTTATGCTAGAACAGTACAACCATGACAAAAATGAATCAAATGATAGTCCAGTAGTAGTGAGATAAATAATTAATTAACAAGATCACCACACTTTGGAGCACAGCACAATGACAAGCACCTGCAAGATTGTTACATTGACCTTCAAAATTTCTTGTGTTGCAGGACGAGTTGATCTTGGCAACCTTGATCAGGTGGATGCAGTAAAATGTGCAAGGAGTAACCAAGCAAGGCAGTTTCTCTCTTCATGCCGTCCACAGTTGAGCAGGCTCGTGCTAAGTAGTTCATCAGACTTGTAGCAGATCCCGCATTGACAACCAAAAGTGGATCAAATCGATACCGAACGAAGCTCAGTCACCAGCCTTTGGTACTGATCGTCTCCATTTGGTATGAATTGGCGTCAAATCTTGCTTCTCGTCTAAAAACTCAACAGATCAGTGTCGCTGTTCCTGATAATCAATGCACACTGTGGCTGTGCGGCCTATTCGGTTTGGTGGATTTTCGCGGGAATTTTGGAGAAATCGAACTGTTTCCTATGAAAATCCTGTAAAATTCTTGCGTTCCTACTTCCTAGGAAGCCCTGCAAACCTCATGTCCTCATGTGCTTTAGTTGTAACACTACTTTGCAGTTTGTGTTTTGCCGGTTTGTGCTATCCATTCATGTGTGCAACTACTGAGGCCCCGTTGAACGCATCAAACTCAGCGAAACATTCAATTCCCACTAGAAATTAAAGAAGTTCCCAAATTCAAATTTTTTTTTAGTGGAGTGGTATGCACTTATACTTTTAATTAACTTAAAGATGAATATTGTAGTGTGCCATCGATTTTGTAACCTAATGGGATCTCACATCATTTTGACTCCCCAAAATTAATTTGTCATCAAATATTTACCACAAATCTGTGATAGCAACCAGACCTCTACACACTCCTTTAAAAGGATGCAGTTGTTATTATCTTTACAAAGAAAGAATGCAGTTTTTACAGCAGAAATGGACTCCCACAGGTTATACTCTGTTTGAAACATTCTGGTTCTTCTTCAGTTTTACTACCTTAGAATTACGCTGAGCTGTCCATTCCCCAACGACCAGCCCAGTTAACCCCCCAAAAAGGTGTTTTTTTTTTTAATAAAAGATCTGGAAGTTCACTTATGCTAACACTGAATTCAATCTAAAATGATGCAGGGCTGATGTGTTTTCATTTTTTTTAAGTTAATAGAAGCTTTAATGAATTTGTCAAGTTACATCAAGGTGATATAGCGACATCTGCATAATTGAGATGTATACAACCAAAACACACACACTCACACGCTAATTTTTAACGGAGGAAAAAAACAACAATTAAGGACTATTAATCCGTAGACTAGATTGTCATCCATACTTCTACGTAAAAACCTCCGTGGCCCCTTGAAAAAACTCATTGGCTAGCCAAGTTCCCTCAATATAGCATACCAAGTTCCCTAAAGAGGAGTTGCACTACCGCAGCTGGTTAGTTCAAACCACCCCGCACGAGTTCAATCCCCAATATCAACGTTCGCGCGTCTCGTCGACGGATTTTTCTTGTTTTCCCCAAGACTAACTTCGGTTGGTTCCAGTTAGGTAAAAAAGTATACACATGCATGAGCATTCACTGGTAATACGCCTCTCTCACACACCAAAGACTTTAGATCCTCCAAGTCTCTAGTTTAAGCGTGTGTTGGACACACACGTGTGTGCGTGTGTGGTGTGGTGTGAGTGTGAGAGTAAGTTTGTGTGCATCTTTATATGTACCCTTCAATAAAGAAACTGGTTACAAATAGGGTAGAGTTTGCAATATCGAAATTAGGTAAAGAACCGGAATATCACAAATTTCTCTACTGAAATTATTTGAAAATTTGATGAATTTTGAATAAACTTTGATCAATCCACAAAAAGTTGAAAAAAGGGAAAATTTTGGACGAGATTTGTGCTTGCCGGTGTTGGGGGGGGGGGGTTGCGGTTTTTTTAGTTGCATTTTTCCGCACATGGTAAGGATTTGTGCCATGTTTTTTTCATCGCGCAGCCGAACACTAGCGCCGCCGCCACGTCGATTTAACTCCCCATGGGTTCCTTCCTCCAATTGATTGCCAAAAATCAATTCTCCGCTACTCCCTCACCATTTTCCTCATGATTTTCCCTTTTAACTCCGCTTTAATTCACTAAATTTAATCTCTATTTAAAAATTATTGTTTTTATCCCGAATTTTGTCGCTCCGATTTTAATAAAAACGGAAATAGGAGAACAAGTGTATCAAAAACCCTTAACCAATTTTAGAAGATCAAGAAAAATTCGACTGGATTTGATGTGGAGGATTTGACCAGATTTGATGGGTAGGATTGTTTATGGCATGTACGGACACAACATTATCTTCTGGAGGTTGAAAACGACAGTCGGCTATGCGAGCTGGATCTACCGCTCCACTTGACAAGGAAGGAATGAAATGATCTTTTGGTCCAAAATCAAAGAGTAAAATGTATAGCGATCCAAAACTATTTTTACCCGTTGCAACGCACGGGCATTTTGTCTAGTTATTTAAAATAAAAGAAAGAAATAAAGATGGTGAGCTCTGAGCAAGCGAACGAGTTGCTTTAAGATTCGGATTGGACTCGTGTGATTTTATATCGGCACGAATCCCTCGAATCCCCACACCGAAGCGAACCCTCCCGACGGCGACTACCCACGGCGGAGCTCCGGTGAGGCAGGTGATGACCCGTCCGAGAAGCCACCGCCGGCGAAGGAGCGCCCGGAGGCTCGCGGCTTTCTCTCCGGTTAGGTCGCCGGCCCGTGCCCTCTTTCTCTGCCGGCGGAGTTCCCGTCGTCGACATCGTCGAGCCCCGTCGCCGCCGCTGCCTCCACTGTACTCCTCTTCTCTCCATCTCTCGCTTCATCGTCTCCTGTGTGGATTTAGTGTTAGGATCGCAGAACAAGTTTCCTCGTATTGTTTGAGATTACAGGCGGATTATTACTGTTCTAAGGGGCAGTAGTTTTTTTTCCTTTATTGGCAGGGATAATGGCCAGTAAGTTGATCATATAACCTCTAATTGAGAATTTACCCTTTTGGCCCCACATGTCATTGACCTTAAGTGGCCCCACGTATCAGTGAATAGGAGGGCAAAGTCTATGTATTTGATCAAATATATGTATTTCTAGGGACTAATGCTGCACCTTGGTAAAATGTACTGCATGTTTTTGACCCTTGTTAGCTTGGCTACTGCAAAAGGGTTCTTTTGGATTATGGATTTCACTAAATTAATTAATTACCGTGCTCATTGATCTTGTTTGCTACAGCTTGGGAACTAGTACTGCTGCTGATCCTTCATATGCACAAGAGCTGCAAGAACCTGATGCTTTGCTCTCTGGAGAGGTACTCAGTAGTACAGAACCGATAACTGCATCTACGTCTTCCTCTTCACAGACAGTACGGCGTGACGGCATTGACGCTTCCACACCATCAGGGTCATCCATTTTGGTCAGGAGACCTCCTGGTTGGTATTTTGTATTCTACATCAGGATGGATCCTGGGGGACGTTTGCACATGTATCCTGATGTGGGTAATGGGCCATATCGGAGCCTGCCGGAAGTTGATGATGCTATCAACCAACATCTTGATAACCTGCGGATTCCAGAGATGTGAGGCTTCTTAAATTTGTTCTATCTCGTTATCTGTTTATTCGCTGCAAACTCTTGTGGTTGGATACTTGGATGTATTTATTTACCTTAACCGTTCATGGTCTCGCTAACTTGTGCAGACTGCAGACTACTTTATAGCGCATCATATTTGCCACTTTGAGACTAACACACTAATCATATGGGGGCATGTTGATGTAATTAGGGGCGAGGAGCTTGATAGGCTCCCTCTCATTGAGAGTATGATACGGCAAGATATGTACTGACCTGACGGCAAAAGGAAACATTTCAATTTAGTTGGGGGTTATGAAAAGGATAACCGTTGTTTGGTCCAAGCTTTAGTTGAGAAGTACAATGATGATCATAATCTTTTGGGGGTATGCTCTCTCTCATCTATCTAAATACCCACAAAACATATATGTCTATATCTTATGTCCTATTGTAACACTTGATGATCTGATCCATGTCTGTTATTTTAGGATTTTGCTTATGAACTGAAGGAATTTTTGCAAATTGGAGTAATGTATGAGGACCAAAGGTATTACTACCATATCAATTTCACTACAAAAATAAAAGGAGCCCACAAGTCTGGCTGTGCCATGGACAACCTATTCTTTGCTGAACTATCGCATATGCAAGGAAAGGATGAATGGGTGGTCAGCTGTTGCTGTGTAATTAAACCTGCCGCTAATGGTAATCACTCTTTAATCTTTATTTAACTATTGCATGTTCATGTTGCTGGTTCACTTATTGTATTATTTACAATTCCAGTTCAATATAGTAGCATATAGTTTTCTGTTTTAAAACATATGTAGTGTGGTTGTGCTTTTGAGATTTGTTTGGATAGTAGTGTGTAGCTTATGCTAATAGGACTTTGTGCACACAATTTTTGTTTATCTTTGACCACACAGGCACACAGCTGTTATTAGCACATTTCATTACCCGGTTAGTTTGCTGGCGGTTAAATAACAAATGTACCCCCTTTCTTTTGTGAAGGTCACTGCTATGGTTGTAGAAATAATGGAAAATCTGGTTTGAAGCACCCCAACAATTCTGATGCTTACAGTGGTGGTCATTTGGACGGCTGTTTGCCTTTTGGACTTAACGATTCGCGCAGCAAATACGACGGTCTCAATGTATGGCGATTTATTTGACAAGTATTTACTCTTTTTTTTTTTTTACACAATTTTCTCTTCGCTTTACAGCCGGAAGATGAGGAAGCTATGCTAAGATCTATGTATAAGGTAATAACAACACGTCTTGGGCAGTAAATTACTGATATGTCACATAATATCAGCTTCTTGATTGATTGTCCCTTTGCTTGTATCTTTTCTTTAGGGCATGGATGAGCCAGGTTATCTAGAGGGACTCTTCGCTTAGCATGTAGCTCCAATTACGGTCGAAGACCATGGAGGAAGTAAGTTGGTGTGGAAGATAGTGTAAAGAAGCTGGTGTGGAAGACAATGCTATGTTATTCGGTTTAAGTTACTGCCTTACTGGCTTGAACTGAGGTGTGTTAGGCCAAGCGTGTCCTTTTGACAGACTATCGCTGGTAGGATTCCCAATTCGTGCATACGCACTAGGAAACAAAGCCGTGCACACGCAGAGCTGCGGAGGGAACAGTAACGTAGTGATGATTCAGTTGGGGGTGGTAATTTTGACCTACAAAATGTGAAAGTTGGGGAAAAAAAGGTTAGGTTGAAATTTAGTTTTTTTTTTTGGCTAAAAATACTTAAGAGTTGAAGTAGGTTGTGAAAGGACCTATGTGCCTTGACCAAACCATCCCTTAGAGCAGGTACAATAACCAGCTGCAAGCCTACTATATCGATTTTAATAATGAGATGAAGGAGAGAGAAGGAACCAGCGGGCGATTGTTTAAGCACAGGCTCTACTCGCGCTCCACGGCAAGATTGAGCAATACCAGTAATTCAATGCCATGCACAGCCACTTATGTTAGCAGAGAGTGCTTGGCACTAGGAGGAAAATGATTGTTTAAAGAACAATGCTTTTATTACTATGGTATGAATACATGTTGGATTAAGCACTGGGCTGTTTTCCGCGCGCACGCTTTTCATACTACTAAACGGTGGACTTTTTTTTGCAAAAGTTTTCTATATAAAAGTTGTTTTAAAAATCATACGAGAAAAGTAACCGTGTATATGTTTTCTGATTTTTTTCAAGAGTGTGTCAAACTCAAAATTTAAAACGAGAATGGGCAAATTTCTATTGAAAAATTTAAAAACTTTAAACTCAAAATTGAAAAAAAAAACAAAATGATACACTTAAACAGTTTAAGTTCCGAGACATGGATTTACGACACAGATAAACAAGTTTAGAGATCGGCCGATGCACTTTACTCTTCTATGTTTATCTTAATTTAAATCTTTTAACGTTTGAACATGTTTTTTTTAGAAAAATGTAACAGCATTTTCAACTAAAATCTCAAACCCTCTGGCAAGCCAGCGTCAACCTCTCAGCAAAGCACTCCTCTACTATCTACTCTCGGTCACAGGCTGCTTTCTGCAGCAGCAGCCACAGAAAACGACCGAGAAAAGAAAAGAAAAAGGCCGAGACAGACGATCACACCCTGATCTATCTGAGGCTCCAAACACCTTAAAGAAGAAGACAATATGGATAGCCTGCCTATCTTGCTTCAATTTCTTCTCCAGCCACATACATTTCTGAAGGCTCTCATTTCACATACAAAAAAAAAAAGTAAGAACCCTAGTAGCAACTAAGCAAGAAGCAGTGGAGGGAGTTCATCCTAGCCGTACCGGAACAGAGAAGCCATGCAGTCCATAGAAAAAAAGAGAGATGGATATAGCTTCATGTATCTTGATGCTCAACCAAAAGCACCTATGGACCAGAAATTGTATGCACGAATATTTTTTTTTTCCTAGCAACATTTGTGCAAGACTATAGTGAATAGCAAACTAACACACTGAGAGGAGATGACTTTAGGGAGAATGGAATATTGTAGCTGGACTATAGTCAAATGTAAATATTACCAAAACCAGTCCCCAATTGAATCAGGCTCAACTTGATGAATCATCTAAGGAGTGATCCAACAAAACAAACGTAAATGGAAAAGCAGTGCTTATTACAGGCCTAAAATACCACTCACGCTCCAATGCAGGCATCCCTCTCCCTTCATTATTCCAAGCTTTGGGCACAAGACCTTCATGGCTTCATGTATACTGTTCCTTGGCATCAACGATGACAAAAACTCAAAACGCGCGGTTTGAATCTTACAGGCTCTTTGCTGTTGCGATGACGTTCTCCGCGGTGATGCCATACTCCTGGTAGATCTTTCCAGCAGGAGCACTTGCACCGAATTTGTCGATGCCAATAGCCTTGCCTTTGCTTCCGACGTACTTCTGCCATCCAAGAGTAGACCCTGCTTCAAGGCTGACTCTTGCAGTAACAGCCTCAGGGAGAACACTCTCCTTGTACTCAGCCGACTGTTCATCGAAAAGCTCCCAGCAAACAAATGACACGACACGGACAGTCTTCCCCTCCTTCCTCAACTCATCAGCAGCCTTGGCGACAATCTCTAGTTCAGAGCCAGTGCTCATCACAATGAAGTCAGGCTTGTTGCCAGTTGAGTTGTCAGAGACGATGTACCCACCCTTCTCAACACCCTCAATCGAGGTACCAGGCAGCTGAGCAAGCTTTTGCCTGGAGAGAGCAAGGACGGATGGCCTCTTCCTGTTGAGGACCGCGATTTTGTATGCCCCAGCAGTCTCGTTACCATCAGCAGGACGAAGCATCAGAATGTTGGGCATCGCACGGAAGCTCACCAAGTGCTCAATGGGCTGATGGGTTGGACCATCTTCTCCAAGACCAATAGAGTCATGGGTCATAACATAGATAACTCCGGCTTCACACAAGGCTGAGATCCTCATGGCAGCTCTCATGTAATCAGTGAAAACAAAGAAAGTAGCACAGTATGGAATGAGTCCTGGGCTGTGCAGAGCAATGCCGTTGCAAATGGCTCCCATTCCATGCTCCCTGACTCCAAATCGGACATTGCGCTCCTCAGGCGTATCCTTCTGGAAGTCACCGAACATCTTAAGCAATGTCATGTTGGAGGATGCAAGATCAGCACTTCCTCCAAGAAGACCAGGAACAACTTTAGCAAGTGCGTTTAAGCACTGCTGTGACAGATTCCTGGTGGCATCTGCAGGGCTCTCTGGAGTGTATTTCTGTACAAATCAAGTAATCTACCATTAGAATGTCATCATTCACATACCAGCTCAAATGTTATGAGTAGAAATGGTAAAAGACTTACAGGAAGAGCGTCAGCCCAGCCAGCAGGCAACTCCCCTGAGACAATGCTCTTCAAGGTCGCTGCATCTTCTGGGTACTTCTTCTCATACTCGGCGAACTTAGCATTCCAGTCAGCCTCAAAAGCAGCACCTTGAGGCACATGGCGGCTCCAGTGGCTGTAACAGCCCATGCAAATAAACCATAAGGTGAGTGCTATGAAATTTCAACATCTCATTCAGATAACCAAAACAACAATAGACAAACCTCTTCACATCCTCAGGCACAAAGAATGGCTCATAGGGCCATCCAAGGTTCTCTCTGGTTGCTTCAACCTCTTTGGTACCCAAAGCACTTCCGTGGACGCTGTATGAGTTGGCCTTGTTGGGTGATCCAAAACCGATTGTGGTGGTCACCTAAAAAGAGTACATTTTAGCTAAATATGATAAGCTCTATAACAAAACACAGCATAACAGAATGTACAGGAATCTAACCTTGATTAGTGTTGGCTTGTCAGTTACCGCCTTTGCTTCCTTAATGGCGGCACGAATCTCATCATAGCCATCGTTTCCATTCTTAACCCAGATTGTATGCCACCCAAGAGCCTCAAAGCGAGCACTCACATCCTCAGTGAATGCAATCTCTGTGTCTCCGTCAATGGAAATGTGGTTGTCATCATAGAATGCAATCAGCTTGCCAAGACCCCAATGGCCAGCCAACGAGCAAGCTTCATTGGAGATACCCTCCATCTGGCACCCATCTCCCAAAATACAGTAGCTGCACAAAATCCATGAATCATGTTACCAAGGTTGCACCACCATAACTAAAGTGAAAACTAAAGGCATTCATGATAAAAAAAAAATTACGTGTAGTGATCAACAATCTCGCTGTCGGGCTTGTTGAAACGAGCAGCCAGGTGCTTCTCAGCAAGGGCCAGCCCAACTGCATTTGCAATACCCTGACCAAGAGGTCCTACAGAACGAAACCAAACAAGAAACCGAAACATTCAGTTCTGTATGTATTCAAGCATAGAAACTTAAAGGTGCTATGAGCTTCAGTTGAGATGACAGACCAGTGGTAACTTCAACTCCGGGCGTCTCGAAGTTCTCGGGATGGCCTGGAGTCTTGCTTCCCCATTGCCTGAATTGCTTCAAGTCCTCCTCCTGCAGCAATATGCGGCCATAGTTACAGCAAGCTCGATGAACAAATCAGTTGAAACTGAAGTCAACCATATTAAACACTTCACCGATCACTCCAGAATTTACAGTGAACAATTGCTCGACTTAATAGCATCTTCCAACTAATCTTCCTAGGAAGTATTACATAAGATTAAATTCCACTAAACAGATCTCTGACGACTGGAAAAGGTGCACACTTTTACTAGGAAAAAAACGAAGCCGCCACACAAAAATAGCAGTCAAGATCCACACTTTCCACTGCTTCACCTAACAAGATCCGAAACTTGCACGAACCTACTCCCGATTTATCCGCCCCAAACCAACCAACTCGAGAAGCGAAAGAGAGATGCAAGGAGCAAAGGGATATGGGAAGCGCTTACCAAGACGGCGTCGTAGCCGGCGAGGTGGAGCAGGGCGTACTGGAGCATGCAGCCGTGGCCGGCGGAGAGGATGAAGCGGTCGCGGTTGAACCAGTAGGGGTTCTTGGGGTTGTACCGCATGACCTCGTCGTAGAGGATGTGCCCCATGGGCGCGCACCCCATGGGCAGGCCGGGGTGCCCCGAGTTGGCCTTCTCGACGGCGTCGATGGCGAGGAACCGGATCGTGTTCACCGACTTCTCGAGCAGCGCCCCCGTCGCCGCCTGCCCCTCGAGCGTCTCGACCGCCGCCGCGCGCACGAGGTTGTTGCGGCGGCGGCGCGACGCGGACGCCGATGGGCGCGCCGCGGCGAGGCGGAGCGGGAGCGGAGGCCGCGGCCGGCGAGCGCGCTGAGGCGGAACCCGAGGCGCTCCCGCGGCGCGGGCGCTGGCGCGGCGGCGCACCGCCGCGCGCGGCGATGGTGGCGTGCGCGGCGGCGACGGAGTGCGCGGCCATGGCGAGAGAGTAGTGTGTGGCGAGGAGAGGCGGAGATGGCGAGGTTGTGGGGTGGAGATGGGATGGGTTATGTATAGACTTGGAGGTGCGTTTTGGGGGGACTCGTAGCCAATAAAAAGGAGGGGGGTATGGTGTGTACGTGGACATGGTGCATGGACCAGCATCCTAAGCCGCCATGGCTGGTGAGATTAGGAGCACTTTCTTCGCCGCAATTATTGAACCCATAATCTTTATAAACTAGTTATTGTACTTATTTGATAATCTTTAATTTAGTTATTATATTCACTCCATCCCTTTCATATTATAAATCGTTTATTTTTTCTAATTGTTTTTTTCAAGTTTATAGGAAAATATAATAGTATTTTCAACCCAAAACAAACATATTATCAAATTATATGCAATGTTATATTTAATGGAACTAATTTGATATTTTATATGTTGCTAAATTTTTCTACAAAATAGGTCAAGCTTAACAAAATTTGACTAGGAAAAAAGTCAAACAAATGTTAACCTAGATTTATTTTAATAATTGATAAAACCCGACATTTGTTTTAAAAGAAGCTATAGCCACTTATTAGACAGTCTATACTGAAAATAAAGTATAGCAGTTTCTAAAAAATGATGAAAATGCGACACAATAAAAAAACTTAACAAATGTTAACCTAGGTAAGTATATGCGGCATCTTGGATAAAAAGTTTATGCATATTTGGCAAAGGTGTGAAAATATTCTACATAGAGGAGTGATCTTACTAATTTCTTTATATATTTTGCTTATGTTTATAGCACACTAATCTGATGAGAATTAGTTCGTTTTACATGAACATTGACCTGATTGATTTTATAGCTTTCACAAAATTCTACAGATAGGTTTTAAAAAATGCTGGAAATGGTAAAACCATATATGATCAATTCTTGGAATAATATAGTGCAAGTTTGTAGCATTGTTATATTCTGCAGCTATACATGTGGTTTTGATTAGATTTGCGTGTATGGACTGGGTTTATGTGGGGATGGGTGTGGTGAGGTGGGTTGGTGGATGAGGATATCAGCCATGACCGTTGATATGGCAAACAAGATGATCCTGGCCGTTGGAAGAGGGTAGGAAACGATTGGATATTATTAAAGATATTTTCGTCTATTTGTTAGTGGTCTGGTGAGCCTTTTGAAAAAAAAATTGTTATGGGACATTATTTTTTTTCTAAGAGATAAAAATAATGTAAAGATTGTCCTGGCTCCTTGTGTATGTTGGGGTCGTCGCCGTCACAGTTGTTTTCTGGCGTCATTCCATGGTTGATTGTGATGTTTATGTTGAAAATTTAGGGTCAAAAAATCAACTTTTTAGATGCAGAGGTATATGATCCTGGAATGTAAAATTGCCATTCTTTTCAACCAAATATAAATTGCAAACCGCTCTTTTCTGTGATTCGCCAAGATGGATGATGAAACCGAGCCACACGAGAATAAATAACAAGATAGACCCAGATGGGCATAGAATCTATTCAGCAGGAATCTACCTTTGTGGAATATTCTTATTTATATGGTTTGCTTGTTTTTGTAACAGTTTTGGTGTTGTTTTTGCTTCTGATTTATATACCTTACTACATTAGAAGATGCTCAAGCTTAGTTAGTTAGTTAGTTTAACCTCGTCTTTTTTAAAAAAGAGAGAGAGAGAGAGAGAGAGCTTATATTGTACGTATAGATGTGTAGATTCTGATAGGGGAAATTTAAACAGTTTGAAGAGATCAGTAGTCATGTGACCATCCCTGGGGTTAATTGTGTTTAATTAGTCCTTCACTAAGCCAACATAGATATATTAGGATGCATTGATCCTGGCTACTGCCACATTCAAAAGACCAAGAGCAGCACGCCATCTTGAATTTGACTCTTTGGTTCATGCTGGGTAGCCTTTCAAAGCCCCAAAAGATTGGGTCGGGTCTCTCTTTCGGCTCTCGTCAGTGGCTGCTTCCCACAAAGACCGCCATCAGACGTGAATGAACTGCAAGTCTGCAACTACGACTCCAGTTGTTATCCCCTTAAATTACTACTACATTTATTCTAAAGGGCCGGTTCAGATCATTGCCAAAATCAATTTTATCAAATTTTGATAATATTAGGATGAAATAAATATGTTGCGCCAAAATTTTCTATTGTTACTGAAATTTGGTAACAAACTAAATACAACCGTATATTTATCAATTTTACCAAATAGTGATAAGGTTTAAAATGACATTAATCTAAATAGACCCTAACATATAAAAATGCACCAACCATCAATGCATGCAGTTCCATTCCAAAGTTCTACTGGGGCCTACTGGGGCCAAGTTTAGTTCTAAACTTTTTCTTCAAACTTTCAACTTTTCTATCACATCAAAACTTTTCCGTCACATCGTTTCAATTTTAACCAAACTTCTAATTTTAGCGTGAACAGAACACACCCTAGGACACATATGCTATGTATTGATCGATGGATAGCCTTAATGTCTGACTGCTCTCTTCATCGCAACAAACCTAATATAATACAAATCTGAATAGGAGCTTATCTAAATTTATAGTAGTATAATATGTCATAATATTACAGTGGTATTCCATATTGGATTTGTTGATTATAGAACGACGAAAGTATGCGTTAACTTACAAGGTTGTTTACATTATGACGAAATGAAGAAAAGGAACGCACCTACTGCAAAGAGCTCAACAAACTACTTCCTCCAAATTTCCACTCACCAACTGATCACCACCAATTCACTTGTGCAGTGCCACCTACCCAATTTCATTCCAGTGGCGTGGTACGTAGGTCCCGCATGTCAGTGTGACAATCGTACGAAGTGCCATGTGTATCGTGTTCAGGTAGGTGCACTGGTCGTGGGCTGTGTTTAGATCTAAAATTTGGTTCCAAACTTCAGTCATTTTTTCATCACATCAACATATCATACACATAACTTTTCAGTCACATCATCTTCAATTTCAACTAAAATCCAAACTTTCCTCTCAACTAAACACAGCCGTGGTCTCAGAGTCACACCGTCTCTCCTCCACTCGTACGGCGCCACGTAGGCAGTACACGTACACGGCCTTCTTCCTCCTCCGTCGAGTTGAGTTGGTTGGTGAGAGTCAGACACCGACGGAACGGAAGGAGAACCACGCCGCTTGGATTTTCTTTTTTTCTTTTTTACCTTTTCAATTTTTAATTTAAAAAATAAAACCATTTTAAAAACTTATCTTCAAATACAAATCTTTTAACAACACTAACACGTGACACACAGCGGGCACGTCACCCAGATGGGTGTGACAATGTTGTTTTGCCACACCAATCCAGCTGGTGTGGACAAAATGTTCATATATTAAAAATAAAATTTAAAACAATTTATATTTATTTTATCTCTATCATTATAAAAATTGAAGATGTTTTTACCGGTACTTTGTTATGTCATTTGTGCATGAGTCGGTTTTTAAGTTTGTTCGCTTTTGGAAATACATATCCGTATTTGATTATGTTTTTAAGTTCGTTCGCTTTTGGAAATACAAGAGGAATCGTAAAAGAAATCTATTTTAAAAAACTCGCATGCTAACTTGAGACGATCGAACTCCTAATTGCAGCTCATAATTTTCCAAAAAAAAATATATCCAAACGAGTTCTTATATTAGATTTCACCTTAATTAAAACGTATAAATGTTCACCCGGTACCACGCACGTGTATTTTTTTAAGTAAAATTAAAAGTTTAAAATAAATAAAAATCCCGCCACCACGGCGCGATGGTAAAAGGGGGACGCTTCTAAACGGGCCGGGCACGGGTGTTAGTGGTCTGGTGAGCCTTTTGAAAAAAAAAATTGTTATGGGACATTTTTTTTTTTCTAAGAGATAAAAATAATGTAAAGATTGTCCTGGCTCCTTGTGTATGTTGGGGTCGTCGCCGTCACAGTTGTTTTCTGGCGTCATTCCATCGTTGATTGTGATGTTTATGTTGAAAATTTGGGGTAAAAAAAAATCAACTTTTTAGATGCAGAGGTATATGATCCTGGCATGTAAAATTGCCATTCTTTTCAACCAAATATAAATTGCAAACCGCTCTTTTCTGTGATTCGCCAATATGGATGATGAAACCGAGCCACACGAGAATAAATAACAAGATAGACCCAGATGGGCATAGAATCTATTCAGCAGGAATCTACCTTTGTGGAATATTCTTATTTATATGGTTTGCTTGTTTTTGTAACAGTTTTGATGTTATTTTTGCTTCTGATTTATACCTTACTATTAGAAGATGCCCAAGCTTAGTTTAACCTCGTTTTTTTTAAAAAAAAGAGAGCTTATATTGTACGTACATATGTGTAGATTCTGACAGGGGAAATTAAAACAGTTTGAAGAGATCAGTAGTCATGTGACCCAGCCAATCAGGGAGATCTCCGGGGCGGTTCAGCTGCCAGGGTCCAAGTCGCTCTCCAACAGGATCCTCCTCCTCTCCGCCCTCTCCGAGGTGAGACGCGGATCCCTTCCTCTTGCGTGATTTCCATTTTTGGAGATGAGATTATCCATCCTCTTGAGTGAATTCCATTTTAGAGATGAGATTTTAGGGGGTTTAGGTGAGGTGACTTGTAATCCCAGCGTTTGGGAAAGGGAAATCCTAGGAATTTGACTAGGTCAAATCTAACAAATGAGATAGAGATCGGATGCTAACTTCAATCACCAGTTCATATGCTTGGTTATTGAAACATTTTGGATTAGCATAACAAATGTTTACTGAGGATATCTTCCTATATACTTATGTCAGGCAGCTAAATTTCCATCACGGTATGATCCACTCGGAAGCAAGTTTCTTAGGAGTATAGTGAGGCGTGTTCTGAAATTTGCGTAAACTAAGGCAACTTTAGAACTTTTGCATTGTACTGGCGTCATGTTTTGATTATTTTGCGAGCATAATGTTTTCATCCAAATGATGCAATTTTAAGGCTCCCTTACATCATCAATAATAATTCCCCAATACATACATTGTTCTTAATAGTTTTGATCACAAAATGCAACAATTTAAATTCTTGACCTGTTATTTGTAGCCAGTGGTGAACCCAGAACAGAAATTACCAGGGTCCAACACGTACTAATTATCTAATTTTATACTTGTATACTAATTAACAGATATAACTTAGTTAGAATTGGATAATTTACCCGGGGTCTGAGGACCCCGGGAAACCATACATAGGATCGCCACTGTTTGTAGCCCTGGTTTCTCATAAGCTATATTAAGTACTAAATGTAGGATCCCTCGGGTTTATTTGGTTTCCAAACATGTCATTAACTTATCTTAACCAGGACAAGAAACTGATGCCTGCTCACACTGATATTATTTCAAGTCGGTAATGATCCTTTCACAAGTTGTTGATCATTTTGCTCTGGTTATCAGGGGACAACGGTGGTGGACAACTTGCTGAACAGTGAGGATGTTCACTACATGCTTGAGGCCCTGAAAGCCCTCGGGCTCTCTGTGGAAGCAGATAAAGTTGCAAAAAGAGCTGTAGTCGTTGGCTGTGGTGGCAAGTTTCCTGTTGAGATGGATGCGGAAGAGGAAGTGCAACTCTTCTTGGGGAATGCGGGGACTGCAATGCGGCCATTGACGGCAGCTGTGACTGCTGCTGGTGGAAATGCAACGTATGTTTTCTAATGTTTACAGAAATAATTGTTGAATCCATGGGTATGTTTTAAGATATTTTTTTCTTTACCATCAGTTATGTGCTTGATGGAGTGCCACGAATGAGGGAGAGGCCGATTGGTGACTTGGTTGTTGGATTGAAACAACTTGGTGCGGATGTTGACTGTTTCCTTGGCACTGACTGCCCACCTGTTCGTGTCAAGGGGATTGGAGGACTTCCTGGTGGCAAGGTTAGTCACACTGCAGAGTAACTTGAAATGTTTCGTGCTTAATCAATATGTCATCTTCCTGCTAAGCTCAAGCGATCAATATTTGTTTGAATTTGGTAGCTTATTTTTATCTATTTGGGCATTCCTTTCTGTCTTGATGTCTTCTTTTGAATTAGCATTTAACTGAATTAAATTCAACAGGTTAAGCTCTCTGGTTCCATCAGCAGTCAGTACTTGAGTGCCTTGCTGATGGCTGCTCCTTTGGCCCTTGGGGATGTGGAGATCGAAATCATTGACAAACTCATCTCCATTCCTTACGTTGAAATGACATTGAGGCTGATGGAGCGTTTTGGTGTGAAGGCAGAGCATTCTGATAGTTGGGACAGATTCTATATTAAGGGAGGGCAGAAATACAAGTGAGCTTCTAGCTGCCTTACTGAGCTGAATTATTCAGGTGTTTATGATTAACTCCCTAAACTAACCCTTTTTCTTTTCTTTGGCATTGACAGATCTCCTGGAAATGCCTATGTTGAAGGTGATGCCTCAAGCGCGAGCTATTTCTTGGCTGGTGCTGCAATCACTGGAGGCACTGTGACAGTTCAAGGTTGTGGTACGACCAGTTTGCAGGTATTAACTGTAGTGCCTGTTTTGACATTCTACCTTTTAGTTAAGTGTAATCAGTAGTCACATATTCAGAATATAGCACAATCTGTATTATGCCACTGTTAATCAAATACGCTTGACATAGAGAGTGCCATATACCCTAGCTTAATCTTCAAACTAAACGGTTCTCTATGTGGCTTGCTGTGCTGTCATGTTCCCTGACCTACTTGTTAATATTACAGGGTGATGTCAAATTTGCTGAGGTACTTGAGATGATGGGAGCAAAGGTTACATGGACTGACACTAGTGTAACCGTAACCGGTCCACCACGTGAGCCTTATGGGAAGAAACACCTGAAAGCTGTTGATGTCAACATGAACAAAATGCCTGATGTTGCCATGACTCTTGCTGTTGTTGCACTCTTCGCTGATGGTCCAACTGCTATCAGAGATGGTAAACATTCAAGGCCTATTATACCTGTTCTATCATACTAACAATTACTGCTTAGCATTGGGACAAAATAAATAACCAAACTTTCTTCAAAATAACTTAGAAATATAACAAGGTTCATTTTGTGTAGTAAACAGTACCACTGTAGTTTCAGCTATGAAGTTTGCTGCTGGCAAATTGGCAATTTTCTGAACGGTTTCAGCTAAATTTCATGGTTGTTCATCATACTTATCCATTGTCTTCCACAGTGGCTTCCTGGAGAGTAAAGGAAACCGAAAGGATGGTTGCAATTCGGACCGAGCTAACAAAGGTAAATTCATTAGATCCTGTGTCCTTTCGTTCTTCAAGTAGTTTGTTCATAAGTTGAGTTCTCCTTCAATGATGTTTAAATTCATCCTCTTCTTTTTTGGTGTTGTGCCAGCTGGGAGCATCGGTTGAAGAAGGACCTGACTACTGCATCATCACCCCACCGGAGAAGCTGAACATCACGGCAATCGACACCTACGATGACCACAGGATGGCCATGGCTTTCTCCCTCGCTGCCTGCGCCGACGTGCCCGTGACGATCAGGGACCCTGGTTGCACCCGCAAGACCTTCCCCAACTACTTCGACGTGCTAAGCACTTTCGTCAGGAACTGAACTGAGCTTTTAAAAGAGTGAGGTCTAGGTTCTGTTGTCTGTCTGTCCATCATCCATGTGCTGACTGTTGAGGGAACTCGTTTCTTCTTTTCTTCACGAGATGAGTTTTTGTGTGCCTGTAATACTAGTTTGTAGCAAAGGCTGCGTTACATAAGGTGATGAGAATTGAGGTAAAATGAGATCTGTACACTAAATTCATTCAGACTGTTTTGGCATAAAGAATAATTTGGCCTTCTGCGATTTCAGAAGCTATAAATTGCCACCTTACAAATTGTCTCCTTGGTACTCATGGCAATGCAACGACAGTGTGAAGCATTGAAGCCCGTAATGCTCTATCACCACCATGTACGCGAAACCGAACCATACATGTCCATATGCAGTAGCCTGGAACAGGACACAAAAACACTCGAGTCGCAACAGAAGCAAGTCACTGGGAACAGCAACGCCGATACACTACAGCATACTGCAACGACACAAAGGAATTGGTAAGGAAATGGCACCAAAATCTTGTAGATCTTTAGCGAGTCATTCATTTATAGCATATGTTGGAACAGACATGAGTCACAAGATT
Source organism: Oryza longistaminata (assembly GCA_009805545.1). Taxonomy (NCBI): domain Eukaryota; kingdom Viridiplantae; phylum Streptophyta; class Magnoliopsida; order Poales; family Poaceae; genus Oryza; species Oryza longistaminata. The sequence continues at coordinate 27,181,835 of CM020180.1, read as the reverse complement.
TATGATAGCTTCGATAACAGAGGGTCGGAATTAACCGCCGAGAGCCTATAGATGAACAAAAACTCTGTTCCACCAGTGTTCTCATGCTAAAAACTTTCTGAAATACCCTACCCTGTTCACCGAATTTCTCCACCTGTTGGATAGCAGCATTTTACTGGTCGCTGATGGTCACCTCAACCTCAACACCTGGCTCAATGGTGATTGAGGTGATCTGCTTGACAACATCTGCAGAGCTGACAAGATCAATCACCCTTTTGTGCACCCGCATCTCAAACCGATCCCAGGTGTTGGTACCTGAAACAATGTTTACATCATTAACATTTCCAACCGCCCATAGGAGATGCAGAACAAAGAGGGCAACTAAAAATATTGCATTGATGTTTCTATACAACTAGAGTGGAAACAAATACAGTTTCAACAGGTAAATAAGAGCACCACAACTTGCAAAAGAGAAATGCTCCAACTATAGTGATAAAATAATTGCAAACAAGGGGTCCACATTATTACTTCAAGGCTGAGCATCAGTTTTAAAAAGCTCGATTTTTAGACATCAAATAAATCAGTACCTCAGTGATCTAATAGTATTTAACATCATCTGATTAGCAGATCATCATCAACAAGACAAATCATAGACAACTGTTCTACACAACCTAACAAAACCATCAACAAACAAGACAGATAATCTCGAGAAGAAATGTCACCTTCTCCACAAGGAGACTTCCTGGTGGTGATGTGGAGCACCTTGGTGGGCATCCTCACGGGGCCCTTCACCTTCAAGCTCTTGTCCTTGGCTCCCTTCACCAGATCACCGCAGACTGCCCCACGCAACACATCCAACACCATCATCAGAGCAAATGTCGCACATAAACCCCATCACCACAAAACGAGAAATCACAAAGAGGGTTTACCTTTCTCGAGGTTCTTGACGCTCTTGGAGGAGAGGGTGATGCGGATCCTGTGCTGCACCTCCTGCGAGCTCTCGAAGCCGATCTTGCCGGACTTCATCGGCGGCGCGTAGGCCCCGTCGGCGGCCGCCATGGCTGGCGCGGAAGGGGAGGAGGTCCTCGGCTAGGGTTTCGCCTCGCGGATGGAGGAGGGGAAGAGGTGGCGGCGCGAGATGGGGATCTAGGTTTTCGCGGCGTCGACGGAGGCGGAGGGTTTATGTAGAGGCGGGAGGTAGGAGGTGGGGTTCGCGTGGCCGTTGGATCGAATGGTCGGAGTGTTTTCTGGCCGTTGGATGTGACTCGTTCTGGGAGAGGGGAAGCATTGCTGGGTCGGTGTCTATGACAGTGGGCCCAGTTTGTCTTGGAAGTGATGACAGTGGGCCCAGTTGGAACCCCTCCTCCCATCACGCACAACGAAGCATATGTATATTGCACGATTAATTAAGCAGTATTAACTATTTTTTTAAAAAAAGATTAATATAATTTTTTTAAAACAACTTTCGTATAGATTTTTTTTTTCAAAAACACACCGTTTAGCGATTTGAGAAACGTGCGCGCGGAAAACGAGATATGTGGGTTGGGAAAGATAGGATAAGAACTTAAGCCTGTGTCTGCTGTTTCTCTGGCTCTCTCCTATGGCCGCGTTTGGATATCCTATTTGGGAACTTAACACATGATTAATTAAATACTAATTTTAAAAATATTTGAGAAATTGATTAATATGATTTTTAAAAGTAACTTTAGTTTAAAAATGTTTTAAAAAATAATTTGAGAAGCGTATGTGGAGAAAACGAGTATTAGAAGTTGGGAAAGTGAAGAATAGAAAGCAGCCTATGTTTGCCTCCTTACTTGCGAATATGGAATTATGAACTTGCACAGCTTGTTATTTTACGCCAATAAACCAGTCTGAATGCAAATTACATCTGAACTATTGAAATCTGAATCTGATGGACCATACAACAACATAAATCGTCAGTCGTAGCCAATTGTGTATTGCAATATACTCAGTTACAAGATTAGTAGTAACTGCAAAGATGGAATTGGATAAACTGGAGGAGCCATTGACCAAATCAACATTAAGAACAGCTTACTGAAGCTTCACAACAATGTCTACCTCTCCATTTCTCAAACGAGCATAACCTAAACTTGTTTGCAAAATTACATTTCTTTCGGCCTTTCAGGGCACAATTCCCATGAACTGAAGAAGTAGATCGCTATACGCATGAGCAAAATTACAACAGTGTTCTCTATTTTTGAAATGGTATCGGTGCTCTCCCTGGCCATGTTTCAATTTTCTCGAAGTACTTCACAGGAACAATGCCATCGAAACCCTCTGTCAGAATCACCTTGTTGTCCGAAATGTACAGCTTCATTCCATCTGAGAAACAGATTTAGCTATCAGAAACCAGCCCCTAGCAAGTTGATAAGAGAATAAATAGATTGCTTGTGGCTATAAACAAACAGCATCATACCTTGCAGTGCCTTGCTGACATCCAAATATATCAAGATGTTAACACTCTGCCGCATACCTGAAGAAGATGAGACGTTAGTCCTCATCATCAAAAATTGAAACACACTTATAACAGAAAGTAAGCAAATGGCCATAGCCTTCCAGAGAAAACAAGCTCAACAATGGTGCATTTTGTACTTGCGTAAGGGTAAAGCATTACCGCTAATTACTCCCCCATCTGTCGGTAAGCCACTTGAGAAATGCACATGTAACCTTGCCATTCGTTTTAGCCCCTGATGCAAGATTGAATCGAGGTTCTTCCTGTGTGTTCCATGCACACAAACTGTGGATAAAAGAATCAGTACAAACCAAACTATTATTCTGTAGAGAGTGCGAAGGGGAACTCAAAAATCACATACCTGAGACTTCATCAGTTGATAGAATGGGTTTCAACAAGCTCTCTGAAGTAACAGTCTGCAAGAGGTTTTGCAGGGTTGTTATAAAGCAGACAAGATCAACAAGTTAGATGCAATTGAGACATCTATCTAACCAATATATAGAGTCTAACATCACAATTTATGGACAATGGGAAGTCTCAAGTCTATGGCACAAACTTGGGGCGTTTGCCATTGGGCCCTAATGCAAAACAACTCACTTTCAAATATTGTTTGGTCATCTTTGATTACAATGGTTAGTTGTAAACACTAAAACACTTCACTTGATAAGAAAATTAACCTAGCCCTCTAGTAAACTAGATGCCTTATGCATAGGAGCAGTTGTGCATTATGTAAATTTCAGCTAAGACCTAAAAGAGAGGCAAAACGTGGTGACCTCAAATACCATGCATACCATACCATTGCAGTACACATAACTGAACATTTAGGTTTTTTGACCTTTAAACTATGCCAAAAAATGGCAGAGCTATCAGTAAAATCCTGTAAAGGTGTATGTGGTATGCTGATGAAACTTGTCACTTAGCAAAGCTATGCAAGCCTCTAAACCAAAAAAAAGAAGTACTACAGAAGAGTATATGATTACAGAATACAAGACGCTCGATCAGAATACTAGTGTTAGGCATTATAAACACACATGAATTGTAACTCCCTTTTATTTTGCCTAGTTCGGGCCAATAAGCAATTGAGCGACATTGTTCTCGGGTAGCTTGTTAGCAACATAAAAAATCAACAGTAAGTTATGCTACAGTGGGAAAAGAAAAAAAAAACTATCCTGAGCAAAACACAAAATATGTGTTTTCCAACAGCTAAAACAGTGCCCCATAGAATGAAATTGCACAACCACACATGCCTGTATTACTTCTCTTTTCGTAAGTCTGAGCTTGCTGGCGATAACAGAAGCAATGCTTAGTCATCACAAACAATCATAAACAAGTGATAGTGTATCTTATACCAGTATAATCGCATCAGTGCAGGGGGTTCGGTACAGAACATTACCGTCACTGTGTGGCCCTGGTTAGCTCGAATCAGCAGCTCACCATCTTCCTCCAACAGACCAAACCTCTGCTTGTTATCCCGTCTGACCGCCTAACACGTCATAATTAAGGCAACATTCACTTATCACTATCCCCTCGAAAAAAAAAAACATTCACTTATCACTACTAATCATCAGTTCATCACTCACAGCACACTGATGAATCCAAACACAAGCTGGCAAGCTGAAACAAGCATGTACCCAAAACCGAAGCATACAGTTGATATAACTGAGTAGATTGAGCTAGCAATACCTCCCTAATCTCCTCGACGGTGTGTGACTTGAGAGGGATCTTGGCGAAGGTCTGCAGGTTGAGCTTGAGCAGGTCGCGGACCCGCACGTAGCCGTCGGTCCTCATCTCCAGGTTCAGCTCCGACGCCATGTGCCGCAAGATCCGCGTCCTGGGGGAGGGAGGAATTCAACAATTAACAAGCAAGCAACTGCGGAAAAGGAGAATCGGAGGGAGCATGGGCGCGTTGGTCTTACAGGAGGCGTCCGAGGGCGTCGATGCGGTCGCTCCCATCGCCGCCGCGGCCTCCTCCGCCTCTCCCTCCGCCGCCGCGTCGCCCCCCTCGGCCGCCGCCGCCGCGAGGCTGCGGGGAGGCGAAGGCGGCGGCCTTGGAGTGGTAGGCGGCGCCGCCGCGGGAGGAGGTTGAGGAGGAGGGGTTCATGGGGAGGGCGAGACGCGGGGACGGCGAGGAGGAGAGGAAGAGGAGGAGGGCGGCGCGGAGCGGGGAGGCGGCGGCCCTCATAGCCGTCGGTCGGAGGTGGACGACGACGACGACGACCCACGCGTGCGGGGGACGAGGCCGTGCGCGTTGGATGGGCCGGTTGGGCCGGAATTGGCCCACCTCGAAGGTCCGTGGACGTACCGCATGGGGAGGTGGGCTGGGCACGCTGGCCCAGGGTGAGTTGATACATGCGAAAGTTCCTATTGGCTCCCTCAACTAAAACCGGATCAATTCTCCCTTGGATGTTTGAGAGTGGTTTTCGCTGGCATGTCACGTTGGCGTTGTCCGCCGTGCTAATGTGGCACTTACGTGGCATTCTATCAAGAAAATTTTAGAAAGCGTCGGGGGCCCCATCTATTTTGCTGACGACCAATCTATGGAGCCTTGGTGGACTAATGAGTGACGTTGGATTAACATCTAGAGCCCTAGTCATTGTCTTCCATATTTTGATGATGAGGACTCACCGCGATGCCAACTTCCTTAGCTAACCCTAGTGCCACCAACACTTAAATTCTGGAAGGCTTTGTCGGATTAAAGTTTCAAGGGTGGGAGCAATGAAGACGACTATAGAAGGATGGGCGGGGTGGTGGAAAACTGGTGGAGATTAGCATGCGAGGCGCCATAGACACGAGGATGCTTGGAGGAGGGCGGTAGGTGGGTTCATGATAGGGAGAGGCAGGTCTTGTGGTTAAGAGGTGGGGTTGGAGGTAGTGGATCCGATGACTCTCTAATAGTGTGATCCTCCAAGGATGAGGGAGGAGATCACGACGCTGGGGGAAAGACATTGAGCTTGATGATGGTGGCAACAACAAACGATGAATCTATGGGAGGAGCGAGGTGGTGGAGAGGGTGGTTGACCAGGATGGGTGAGAGCAAGGCGGAGCGCCGCGGCGGCGATGACAACGACAATTTACTCGGACAGAGGAGGAAAGACAGGGGTAGGATTATAAAGGGTACGAATCTTTAAAGCAATCTTGGCCACTAAAGTGAATACTATTAATGGGGAAAATCAATAGATCGACGATTGCCACACACCCATAATTGGATGCTTATCATGCCGTTGATGGCCCGAATTGGAAAGCATAACAAGAAGTGATGCATGACCTAGGTGTGTTAACTTCCCTCCGTTTATGAATGTAAGATGGTTTGGTTTTGTCCTAACTCAAATTTCTCTTGGTTTGATAATGTTTATAGAAAAATCATACTAGTACATCTAAAACGCCAAATTAATTTTATTAAATCCACCATCAAATATATTTTTATAATATATTTGTTTAGTATTAAAAATGTGTTTTTACATTTTTAATAAACTTGGTTAAAACAGTTTGACTTAGACTTAGTTCGAATTGGCTAGTTGGTTGAGCTTTTCCCTGCAATGCAAAAATGACAAAAGCTATTAGCGCATGATTAGCTATTAGCGCATGATTAGCTATTACAAATTTGATAAATGGATTTATTTAATTTTTAAAGAAACTTTTATATATATTTTTTTAAAAGACACCATTTAGCTCATCGATCCGGAAAGCACTTAGGAACTCAGCCTTAAAGACAAACCAAAACGTCTCATATTCTGAAACTGGGGAGTATATATGTTGAAGTTACTCTAACATCCAAATTAAGATAGCACCTTGGTCTATTGTTATGTACTAGTGTCGTCTTTATGAGATGCAAATTGGGGAGATTAATTGTCTACAGCAAGCAGGCCGCAGCACATCAACTCAGTCAGTACTCAGTAGCAACTAGAGTATTTTACACATATAGGTGGTGCTTAGATCCAGGGGTGTAAAGTTTTGGCGTGTCACATCGGGTATTATATAGGGTGTCGCATGGGGTGTTCGGGTACTAATAAAAAACTTGTCGGAGGCATGTCATGAGGTCCTTTGGCCGGGCCTGCTGAAACCACAAGAACCATGAGGTGTTGGCTAAGTCCAAGAGGCGAAGTCACAAGGCGAAGTAGCTGGGCGAAGCTAGATGATGAAGACCGAAGGGTTCACCACCAAGCCCACTGTCTTGACGAGCCATCATTGTGGGCGAAGGCCGTAGAGCGAAGCAGGAGGGCTTCGCCTGAGTCTGAAGCGGCTTCGGCAGAGGGCTTGTGAGACACTGCGGCCCATGGAGGCCTTTCACCACTAATGGGTCGGCCCAAGGAGTTCACTTAAGAACCCATAAACACAAAGGACGTTGTTTGCCCTCACTAAAGTCCCTATCATAAGGGTATCCATGTAAATTCCCCTGTACAAACTAAACCCTAGAGGGTATGAGTTTGTACTAAGGCTATAAATAGCCCCATAGGGCCATGTAATAGCGGATCCCAAAATTTTTACCAATTAATGCATAGCTTTACTTTTCCAACAACCTGTTGAGTGAACCACATCTTTCGACAACAAAACTAGTTACATAATCCGTCAGTAAACAGCGAGACGAATTTATTAAGCCTAATTAATCCATCGTTAGCAAATGTTTACTGTAGCACCATATCGTCAAAGCATGGAGCAATTAGACTTAAAATTATTTGTCTCGCAAATTAGTTGCAATATGTGCAATTAGTTATTTTTAGCCTATATTTAATACTTCATGCATGTGTTCAAACGTTCAATGTGACAAGGTGTAAAATTTTTATGTGGGAACTAACCAGACCATAATCCAACAATAGAGTAGCCAAGATGATGTAATCTAGTATTAATCAAAGTGCATTCATAGTACTACATAGTAAAAAGTCACTGGTTTTTAACCAAGACACCTAACTATCAGGACACAATCATGAATCATACAATATATCATCCAAACTCTATGCTAGCACAATTTTGATACACCATGTACTCTTGCGCCTCTCGATGCCCAAATCCGACCATTAGGACACAATGGGAACATGTGACTCCATCCTCGTTTTTATGGGAATGTGTAATTCCATCCTCGTTTTTCTCCATCTTGTTAGACTCATAAGAATAACCGAAATCGTTTTTCTCCCTCTCGTTAGACTCATACGAATAACCGAAATCACATAACATAGATATAGACAAAGGGACGACGAGCTATAAGGTTACATGTCAGTACATAAGAATTTACATTCTATTACTCTATTCTGGAACTTGAAACTCGAGATTTATGTTTAAATAAACTTGACATACTAACATATTGTAGAAGAAGTTAAAATACTCTTCCAACTCATGGCTTGAAAACGGGATAAAAAATATCTTCTGGTTCATCTGAATCATCAAGACCCTAATCCAATCATGATAAACAATCATTCAGCAATTGAGAAATCAAATTTTCATGCATAAAATTCAATACATAACATAGCAGACCTCAATCATTCTTCTTATCCTATTTGCCTTCACTTCCTCATCCTGTGGAGAGGGAAAATAACAATCATTAACAATGAAGCACAACTTGCTAACTGTTTATCATAAAAAAACGAAAATAAATAACCACACCTCATCATCATCATCAGATTCAGATTCAGTGAAATCTTCAATTTCAAATGGCATAACTATGTCCTTGTGACCACCCATATATGTATCGTTGTTATCTGGGTGCTTCATATCCAAATTTCTATCGTTCTTACAACCATAGCAGATACCTAAATAGGTTTATTTGTCATATAATTGGCTATCAAGTTACCAGTTGGGAATTTAAAAAGGTAAATCTACCTTAATAAAATTGAGCGATCAAATACACACAAACAACACAAGCAACTCTACATCCACCGACTCAAGAAACAAATGCACAACATACCCGATAGCATATCGAATGAAAAAGAGAAGTGCACACCATATAATTGGCGACCATCTTAAAGGTCTATGTAGCAGTAAATTCTATTAGAATGGAAAAAATGCATTAAGAACTAATCTTTTGGTGGTTAGTAACTTATATGTTTGTAAAAGTGGTCTCTTCAAACAATTATTAAAAGTTCACAAGTATGCAATAGGCTAACCAAAAGTGGCGCATCACATATGGAATGTGAAATGTTCATATCACATTACTATGAGCAATCAATTTAGTGGAAGTAGGAAATACCATTATCAGCAGATTTAATCAAGCAGCAACAAGTAACTACCCAATCTTCTTCCCCTTGCGAAGACATCACTTCAGCAAAAAATAAATTGTCAATATCAGCTCCACTAGTCTTTGCTGTGAAATTGAAGTGATTGAACCACTTAATTCCCTCAACAATCAATTGATAGTGAACAACGTCTTGAAGCACATAAGCAAGATCCTGCAACAAACAACAACAGCATAAGTCTCCAAGACACTACAAAGTCCACGCAATCAAAAAAAGAGAAAGGGACGAGAAGATGAGCAAACCTCAATAAGGTCATGATCATCATTATACTTGTCTAAGAGAACTTGAACCATTTGACGTCTTCTCTCATCAACGTTTTGACTAGCTTGTGATCTGGAATATTTCTTTCTAGTGCCATCAGGCCAATAAAGAGATTTGTGAATCATCCTCTCCACTTCAGAAACTCCATCTTGCTCCTTGAACCTAATTGGAATCACACAAATTAATGATTAGGAAAATGCATGTCTGAAGTGAGCCACATAAAGTAAATATAGTTGCCAACAAACAAATGAAGCATTGGCTTTTCAAATTTTGGAACTACATAGTGGAATTAGCTAATTTCTATACAGATTTTCATGATCATAAGTTACTATTGTGTAAGAAGTCTTCATCCTCTATTTTTGCAACACCAACTCATTTTTTGCTTGTGGATAGGGATAGGTGCTCCCGTGTAGCAATCCTCTTTTTTTTAACAGGAAGTGTAGTAATGTTTTCATTTGCAAGGACTTTTTACTAGGTGACCCTAGAACAAGCAGGATCTATGCTTACATGGTGAACTTTCTTGTTACGTTTATAAATCGTGTAGTCTTGTTGTGCTAGCAAACTGAATCAGAAATGAAGGATTTTGGAGACACATAACTTTTTTCAGCTTCTGAGCTATCTATAAGTGAGGCACTTTTTCTCAGTTTGTAATTCATCTTTTACTCCTCTCGTAGGGCTAGTTGACCTAGGACTGTTTAAATAGAGTGCATGGCAAGTGGAGTACACAACAAAAAGGGACGAAGAATAAGCTAGAACAAGGTTTAGGAAAAACTTACATCGGACGCTTCAGGCTGTCAAGATGACGATTGATAGCATCCTTAGCTTCAGACAAGTTCAGAAATGGCCCATCCAGAGCAGGATATGTGTGGAAGGATCCTCCATGATCCATCCTAATGTGATATATCCATGGCCAATCAGCAGGGTCTCTGGTCCAAATGGTTGATTGTGGAGAAGTTTGACGGCAGTGATTTGGTGGAGGAGGGACATCACTGGTGGTGCTGTGTGGTGTTGGTGGTAAGGAAGAGGTACTAGCAGTAGTTGGATCTCCCGATGTTGTAGGTTCAGTAGATTTCTCCATGGTTACAACTTCTTGTTCTTCAAGTTGAGTATTACCTCCAACATGCTCCTCGGTCTCCTCGCACCTAAAGTGAAACAAGCCCAACATTACTAAAATTATTTTTGAATGAATCTAACATTGCAATCAGAAACTTCTCACTCTAGAGGTCGACGTATTTACATTGCCATTCTAGCTACTTCCCATCGTTTATCCTATTTTTCCACAGTTTATCCTATTTCTTTCTCCCCCACAAAAGGAACAAAAATACAGAAACTTCCCATTGTTCATTCGTACGACTGGCTCAACTAACCTCCAACCCCAAGCTCCATGTTCCTATACCCAAACGGCTGATAATGGAAAAGCATCATCAGTAATATCCGGCGCTATCGATGGTGAGGAAGAGGAACTGGAGGCAACTCCTCCGAGGAAGAATCAGCACAACTACCAGTAAGGAAAAGAGAAGAGGGAAGAGGGAGGAGGTGGCAGTGGTGGTTGTACTGTAGAGGCGGCGGCGGCTGGGCTGGATCACTAGCGTCCATGGATGGGGGTTGGCGCCTCGCCGCCTCCGGTGGTGGGGAGTCGCGGCGGGGAGGAAGACGATGCGTGGCGCCGCCGCGGGGACGAGAGCTTCGTGGTCTTGGGGCTTGGATGAAATGGCCCAAGGCCCAGTGAGACGAAGAGGATGAGAGGCTTGTTTTGGGCCCAGGTAGCCCAAATGGGGTAAGGGCCAATCATTGTTTGGTGGAATAAGTTCATCTTAGGTCCCTTAACTTGTCAACGAATCCGATTTTCGTCCCTCGAATGGAAAACCAGACACAACGGGTCCCTCAACTATCAAAACCGGCTCAGATTAGGTCCCTCGGCGGTTTTGAGGGTGGTTTTGGCTGACGTGGCGCCTACGTGGCTAATTTGACTAGGTCTTCGTCTGACGTGGCATTGACGTGGCGCTTACGTGGCAATTTGGTCCAAAAAAATAATAAAACCCGTGGGACCCACATGTCAGTTTCATACACAAATTAATAAAAAAATGGTGGGGCCCACGTGGGCCCCACATGTCATCCTCACCCCTTTTCTTCCTCCTCTCTCCCCATCTCCCCTCTCTCTCCGTAAAACTAAAGGTGTATACGGAGGAGTACTATACTACAGGCAAATTAAAACCTCTAACCAACCATGGTCAATCATCAATTAACTTATTGTGAACCAATATGAAACGGAGGGAATAGCTAACAATGAACCAACCTAGTACAAAAGGAACAGAGAACAAAAGTTGCAATGACAGTAGGTAGGTGCATGCATATATAGAGATGGACTTACAAATTAAGCATGGCAATGCACGCTGATCCGCTCTGATTCCTGTACTCGGAAACTCGGAGTACAGAGAATCTCAATGCGTGTATATATATACAGGATATGCTTTGGATTTAGGGCCGATTTATACACCGATTTTTCACTGCAAGACGTGACCGAATCCTGTTCCGATTTCTAAACAAACTGTACGCGAAAGTATAAACACAACGCGAACATGTTGAGTCCGATAAGTAAACTTTCAGGCAGTTTGGTTTATTTCACGCAGCAAGCGAACGCGTCGCAGGGCCAGACCAGCGCCGGAATCGCGCAGGCGAGCGGGTTGGGCCAGAGATGGGCTAAAAGGCCCATGGTCTCCTAATTAAGAGCCTTCCATCCCAAAACTGGCTTGGCCCATAATAACGAGTTTAATAATCGAAGCGTGCATGCATGCACGTCGTACGTAGATTTTCTTTTTTTTAAAATAAAAAAAACGTCACCCATAATTATTGAACAATGAAAGTACTACAAAAATTGCATACACCCACGGACTGAGCTTACAGCTATATAGATACCGGCCTAAACTATCATAAATCAAACTCAATTCCAACTTATTATGAGCATCACCATTGGAACCTCTTCTTTCATGGACAAATCCAATTTATAGTTTGGAAACATGTCAAGTCTTTATGCGACAATGAATAGATCACTGTTGCCAGCCAGCCCCTGGTAATCGGTAATCTTGTTCTTGAATGTTGCATGGGTGTTCGGTGATGAACCGCTCAAGAGCCCAAACACACTTATTGACCATATATATTACACTCAATGAGGGAGTGTTTTTCATATATCCGGTGCACCACAAATGCACCACAAACATGTGCTTTGTGTTTGTAGCTGGAACTAACTACCATTAAAGCAAAATGCAATGGTCCATATGACACAATGGTTGCAAAAACATCTGATATATTATTGTGGGAAAAGGTAAAATTAACGGATGGTTAATTAATTTAATTTACTGATGGCCAGCTGGTAAAGTACTGTGTTGTGCTGTTGCACAAACCAGGTCACTTTGTACATTCTTAGCATCAAGCTCAACTTGAAAACCAGGCAACACACATATATGTAAGCCCCAAACGTTTGGTGCATCAAAACTTTACTAGTTGGCCAATACGATACAAGCAAAATACTGCAACCGTATTGTCACAATTTTATGATAATAGACAATAATAATGTAGCTAGATAAAAGAGAGATATATATAACAAGTTAGACCAACGAGAGTAGCATATATAGGATCGACTCCCATCATTCCAATTACTCTAACAAATGTGGCCCACAGCACAAAATATATCTCAGTTCGAATACCTTTTATCTCTCCATATATGATATATATCCTGCTACTCAAGATGCATGGCCGCCATCGTCTTGACATCCTTGAGGTAAATACGCCCAAAACCCCCATCCCAAAAACCTAGACCATGGCTGTCCTGAAAGACCAGATACTTTCTTCCTTCCCGGACACCGAAACCGATGACCAAGACGCAGTGCGACCATGTCAATCCGTCATCGGTCTTCTTGGGCTGGGCACTGTCATAGGAATATATCTCGCCCGCCTTCATCCTTGTATAATCTTCATTGATCTTAAAAGTTGCCACCATTACCTCTCTCCTTATATATGTACTTATAGGCCAAGGACAAGTTAATATCATCTCCTTGATAGAGGTCATACCCAGACATCTTGTATCGTTGTCCATGAGGATCGCCTTCCTGGATGATTCCAGTTTCGACGAGCACTTCCATTGCTTTCTCTAACCTGGACAATCCTCTGGAACTGCTAGATTCAGACCCTAGTCTACATGCTGCAAATAGAGTGGAAACAAGATTTGACTAGATGTATTTGAACATAGTACATAAATGTGGTACAGTATATACTCTCTCCGTTTCAAAATGTTTGACACCGTTGACTTTTTAGTACATGTTTGACCGTTCGTCTTATTAAAAAATTTTTGTGAAATATGTAAAATTATATGTGTACATGAAAGTATATTTAACAATGAATCAAATGATGTGAAAATAATAAATAATTACTTCAATTTTTTGAATAAGACGAATGGTCAAAGACGTACTAAAAAGTCAACGGTGTCAAACATTTTGAAACGGAGGGAGTATGTTTTATGTTTGTAGTGCGCAAGTACCAGTGGCCGCGTTGTACTGCTCAATGAAATCACTCACGGACAAGGTTTGCTCGAAGTTCTCCTGCGGGTCTGCGCAAGCCCCTTGCCTTCTGTAAGCCGATTCCGTTGCAGCTGCCAAAGCCTGAAAAACACATGTTCCTATATTGGAAAAAAAGAAACAAATGTGTGAGAGACAATTAATCATATCATATCATATCTTCCTATATAGTTAGTACCCACTAAGGAGCATTACTCCTATAAAACAAGACATGCAAGAAGCCACATCATTAACAATTTTAAGTCATTGGATTGTAATAGTAAAATGTTATGAGCCGTTGGATTAAGAAGCTACTCATCCATCTAATTCAATCTCTTCAATCATTGATTACCCATACACTCATCTGTCTTTTCTCGAGTTCATAGTCACACTTCAACCCGGGCTTTGACTATGTTTCCCGAACAATTTCAGTACATATTTCCTTTCGCCTTACTTCAACTTGGGCTTTGACCATGTCTTCCGAACAATTTCAGTACATATTTCCTTTCGCCTTACTTCAACTTGGGCTTTGACCATGTCTTCCGAACAATTTCAGTACATATTTCCTTTCGCCTTACTTCAACTTGGGCTTTGACCATGTCTTCCGAACAATTTCAGTACATATGGCACAAGACGAATCCACATATATATCGATGTCGGAATGGGATCGGGTGTTTTCACGTCTCACCGTAGTGCCCGGTTTGTCTTGATTGGTGATTGATAAACAAGAAGGAAAATGGAAAAGTAGAAAATCTACATAAGCTTCCGTTGAGGTTCTTAGTTTAGTCAAGTAGGTGCGAGCATTTCCATCATGACGGATTAATATCCAGCTACAGGTTCCCCTACGGCTACCTTGTTACGACTTCACCCCAGTCGAAGACCCCACCGTGGTATGCGCCAATAAGACCACCAAAGGCATTTGTTTAAGATGTGATCTTTGTTTTATTATGAGCATTTGAATAGTGTACAATTATTAGGGATCATAAACCCGAACCCGTTTTTAGAACGAGCTTGAGATGAAGCAAAGATGTGCAAATTATCTAATTGTGACGATATCGAAATTACTTATGAAAATAACATCACATTTTGAAAAATAAAGCATGCATAGTATGGTAATAGAAGAGGATAAGCCACATTATTATATATTTTATATATACATAATGTTATATCAAATCATTTAAAATTTTAATTTTATTTGATGATGAAACTAACATCCCGCGACAAGCTGGCGCAGGGTGCCAACTAGTTACTAGTACTTCTCAGCTATGTCACAAAAGTTTCCGGATCGATGAGACGAGGAACACGGGATGCTACATTTTTTATGTTTTAACAAGGGGGGAATGATATTGTTCCCGGAACGGGAACAGTGTTCCCTCAACGAGGAACGTGGCATAGTTCCACGTTCCCAGTGAATTAGCTTCTTTTTTTTAACGACTCGTACGAGACAGTGCAAAGTTCTATTGATAGAGCATGAAAAAGTTACAAGATTACAAACTTGGAAGGCCGTAACCAGGAAAAAAACGAAAAAAATTACACCACCACCCACATGTCGACAGCGTCAACATACAGATCCAGGAGAAGGCTAGCACCGGACTGGCCGTCGCTAAGAATGACCGACCGCCGCTAGGACAACAACGGACGAGATCGCCCAAAGAACACCCTTACAACCAACACAAAGCCCAACTCTATCCACGTCTTCCGGATTTAGGAAGAGAGGGTGAAAGAGAAGATGGAACACCTCTCCTCCTAGGACCTCCGACGTGGCCAACTTGTAGAAACTAAGACGCCGTCACAAGATGATAAGAATCTAGAGTGTGCTTGCACCAATTGCTTAGGTGTTTTCGGCAGTGAATTAGCTTGTCAGTCCAAGAGAAAAGATCGATGCATGATCTCACCTGTCCTCCCTTGGTCCCGAATGGGAGGGAGCAGGTTCTTGCCAATGTATGGCCTGTCCTTTAAGGTAAACTCTCCGTCGGGCAGAACTTTGGGCATGCTGCAATGAAAGTAAACAGATGAATCAAGTCAATAAACATACTGATGTATTCACAAAACTGTGATAAAAGATTTTAATTTTTCAATAAAATAGAGCTGATATTGATATCCCATTTCCATCAAAAAATTGAGCTGTTGAATGAGTTCTTATGCGTACAATTGCAAACACTATAATTAAGAGATTCTCCAGTAGACTGCAGCACACACAAAAGTCGTCCTTGTTGCCCAGTTTGGTGCGGACAAGAGAAGGAACAAACTGCGCGCGCGCGGGCAAGAGTATAAGAAATCGCGGCCAGAGCGCGCGGACGAGATCTTCTCTACACGCGCGGCGCGGCCATGGCCGAACTGTCGGGACAGATTTTCTCTACAGGCAAGGCACAAGTATATATGCGCGCGGATGAGAACCAAGAATCGTCGGCGGCGGCGCGCTCACCATGCCCCCGCCGACTCTGCAGAGACCAAGTGCGCATGAATCTGCGAAGTCAACCGGCGCGCGCGGACGAGTCAGCCGGCCGGCGGCGCCGCCATGAACGAGACCAGACGGCCGTGGCGGGTGGTGATGGTGACGCTCAAGAACGCATAAAAAAATCTCATCTTTTTGAAGCCTTCCTTTAGGGATGAACCATGAATGGAGGACATACCTGGGCCTTGCCACCTGTGAGGAAGAACAGAGCACGTCACAGATCTCGAACCTGGGGAGAATGAATCCGGTCTGAAAATCAGATTTTTTTATGCAAGAAACGTATGAAGAAAAAAAAAAAACACAACTTTGTTATATTTACAGTTGAATCCGGGGTGTGGTAGTGCAAGTGCAGGACCAAAGCTAGCTCAGCCTCAGCTGGATCATACCGATACAGAGCGCGGCGAGGAGTCGGAAGCCGAGGAGGAGCGGAGCTAGATGGCCAAGACCATGCGACTCATGGAGTCATGGTGAGGTATACTATGGAGGAGACGAACCCCAACCAAAGAAGGAGGAGGAGCAGAGTGACAGCACATCACGTGGTATCCTCCCTCCCTCTTCTTATTCGATTTTTTTTTAATTTTTTTTATTAAAAGTTTTACAAAAATAATTTTTCATTTTGAAAATTGACAGAAGTAGTCGCCTACCGCCCTCTGGGAGGGCGATTTTTAAAAATCGCCATCCCAGAGGGCAGCGAAAGTGACGTGGCAGACGGCCGTTCGCTCTCGGGCGACGGCCGTCAACGAAATTTGCAGGCGGCCCCCTTGCCGCCCTCCGCTAGGGCGAGTTTGTACTGTGCGGGGGGCCGCCTGCAAATGGGCGGCGAGGGGGGCATGGAAATTTGCAGGCGGCCCCCTTGCCGCCCTCCACTAGGGCGATTTTCTACTGTGCGGGGGGCCGCCTGCAAATGGGCGGCGGGGGGCCTGGAATTTTGCAGGCGGCCCCCTTGCCGCCCTGGGGGAGGGCGATTTCCCCCCCCCCCTATAAAGCCCAGCCCTCTCTCTGAAATTTCATTATATTCAGTAAAAATAAAAAAAAAACGAAAGAGAGAGAGGAGAGGGCAGCAGAAGGGGAGCGGCGAAGCCCTGCTGGTTCGCTCACTTCATCACAGGTTTGCTCCCATACATCTTTTGCATTTGTACTAATATGTTATGTTTGAGTATATATGTTGCGTTTTAGTTTTAGTTCCATATATTTTAGCAGATCTGTAGCACACAGCACATATGTGTAGATCCAGAGCATAGAATATAATAGTATGAATTGAGACATAGACAGTAGTGTTAATTGTAAGATGTAGTTTAGTTTGATCTGGAGAATGTAACCTACTTTTAGAATTTTGGAGAACAATATTATAGAGAATGTAACTTAGGGCGTAGTACAGAAATGCGAGGTTAACGTAGTTATTGTTTTCATCAGGCACAATGTCAAATAAGGTCACATTTCAGATAGTTCACGGTGAAGGAAATATTAGATTTGGTCCAGATGGTGTTGATCTGTCAGATTTTGTAATGACATCTAAGGGCATCGATAGGCCTGCGGAGAGAACATTTCAGTCAATTTATAGTTGGTTGTTGAGAGGATTTAGAATAGACCAAGAAGTCTACACAATGTCAGTATCAGTTGTAGTGAGTCGTGCAACAGAAGGTTATTTTTGGGAACTAATGCCGATGGACAGCACTGCTGCTTGGAGACGGTATGTGGAAATGGCTTTTGAACGGTCATGGCCCCTCGTTATATTTGTGTCGGTACAAGAGAAAGATATAAATGTTTCAATGCAAACCGAAGATGTAGAGAGTCCTAGCAATGCAGGGGATGTTGTTGGACCATCGATGCAAAATGAGGAAAATCAACCAAGGGAGGAGCAGGCCATGGGCATGGCGGATGAGGGGGAGAGAGTCGGTATAATTGTTGATGAAATGGAGAGGGAAGATTCGGATAATGAGCAAGCGGACGACGACGCATCATCCGATGAGGAAGGTGATGTAATGGCCACTGATTGGGCAAATGAGGACTTCTCTGGACTTGTTATATCAGAGGGTGATCATGTACCCTGGGAGTATAAGGAGAACGAGGTAATTGAGGGTGCAAGGTATGCTCATAAGGATGAGATGAAGGAGGCGGTGAAGCATTGGGCAGTTTCCTTGCAGAGAGAGTTTAGGGTGGTCAAGTCAACAAATTATGTGTATGAAGTGAGGTGCATGAAGGAAGATTGTCCGTGGCGTGTCCATGCATATAAGGGTAAATGGAATGATTATTCGAAAGTTAGCATTGTGACCGAGCACAAGTGCTACTTACAAGGGGTGGAGAAGTATCACCGAAACATCACTTCAGCTTTTGTGGCAAGTGAGATGTACAGCAGTGTTGTTGGTAACATTGGCTTTGAACCAAAATCAATTATTAGACACATCGAGAACAAATTCAAGTACACCATAAGCTATGCAAAGGCCTGGAGAGCCAAACAAAAGATTATTGAGATGAGGTATGGCACATTTGAAGCTTCTTATGATAATTTGCCTCGTTTGTTAGCCACCATTGCCCAGAGGAATAATAATACTTACTATGACCTACATACATTTACATCGGTTGATGATCGAACAAAGAGTGTGCTGCAAAGAGCCTTTTTCTCATTGGGTGCTTGCATCAATGCTTTTGTGCATTGTCGACCTGTTCTATGCATAGATGGAACTTTTATGACAGGTAAATACCGAGGTCAGATATTGACAGCAATTGGGTGTGATGGGAACAACCAGGTTCTACCTATGGCTTTTGCATTTGTAGAGAGTGAGAACACTGAAAGCTGGTACTGGTTCCTAGAGAGAGTGCACATTGCAGTGGTGCGTATGAGGCCCAACGTTTGCCTTATACATGATCGTCATGCGGGTATGTTGCGGGCTATTGACTACTTGCAGAACGGTTGGGATGAGAAGGGACTTCCAGCTAAGTGGCCTGATGTTCGGAGTCGGTGGTGCATGCGTCACATGGGTGCAAATTTCTACAAGCAATTCAAGAACAAGCATCTTATGGAGCTCTTTAAGAGGCTCTGTGCACAGAACCAAGAGAAGAAATTTAATGAGTTGTGGGACAAGTTGGATGAGTTGACAACGAAGCAAACAGACGAGCAATCTCGCAGACCACAAGTTGAAGGTGACGAGCCTCCCATACCTCTTGGTGCATTACATGATGACCCACCAACAATGAGAAGGAGGTCAGGGTCGTCCATCAGAAATTTCACTCAGTGGATTGAGAAGGAGCCTAAGGAGAAGTGGTCTCTATTGTTCGACACCGATGGATCTCGGTATGGCATAATGACAACCAATTTGGCAGAGGTGTACAACTGGGTAATGCGAGGAGTTCGGGTACTTCCATTGGTTGCTATTGTTGAATTCATCCTTCACGGCACGCAAGCCTACTTTAGGGATCGATACAAGAAAATTGGTCCGTCCATGGCCGATAACAACATAGTGTTTGGCAACGTAGTGACAAAGTACATGGAAGATAAAATCAAAAAGGCACGGAGACATAGAGTTGTTGCTCAAGGCACAAAAGTGCATCGGTATGAAATAATGTGTGTTGATAGGAGCAGGCGTGGTATCTATCGCAAGCAAGCCGTGCAGGAATGTGTCTTGAAGGCGGATGGTGGATGTACTATGATGTATATCTCCTCGTCGGTGTCGATGATCGCGACGTAGACAATGGCGCTGGTGTTCGTCTGGTACTGGCTATCCACCATGTAGCCTGTCATACCTTGCACCCTCAATTACCTCGTTCTCCTTATACTCCCAGGGTACATGATCACCCTCTGATATAACAAGTCCAGAGAAGTCCTCATTTGCCCAATCAGTGGCCATTACATCACCTTCCTCATCGGATGATGCGTCGTCGTCCGCTTCCTCATTATCCGAATCTTCCCTCTCCATTTCATCAACAATTATACCGACTCTCTCCCCCTCATCCGCCATGCCCATGGCCTGCTCCTCCCTTGGTTGATTTTCCTCATTTTGCATCGATGGTCCAACAACATCCCCTGCATTGCTAGGACTCTCTACATCTTCGGTTTGCATTGAAACATTTATATCTTTCTCTTGTACCGACACAAATATAACGAGGGGCCATGACCGTTCAAAAGCCATTTCCACATACCGTCTCCAAGCAGCAGTGCTGTCCATCGGCATTAGTTCCCAAAAATAACCTTCTGTTGCACGACTCACTACAACTGATACTGACATTGTGTAGACTTCTTGGTCTATTCTAAATCCTCTCAACAACCAACTATAAATTGACTGAAATGTTCTCTCCGCAGGCCTATCGATGCCCTTAGATGTCATTACAAAATCTGACAGATCAACACCATCTGGACCAAATCTAATATTTCCTTCACCGTGAACTATCTGAAATGTGACCTTATTTGACATTGTGCCTGATGAAAACAATAACTACGTTAACCTCGCATTTCTGTACTACGCCCTAAGTTACATTCTCTACAATATTGTTCTCCAAAATTCTAAAAGTAGGTTACATTCTCCAGATCAAACTAAACTACATCTTACAATTAACACTACTGTCTATGTCTCAATTCATACTATTATATTCTATGCTCTGGATCTACACATATGTGCTGTGTGCTACAGATCTGCTAAAATATATGGAACTAAAACTAAAACGCAACATATATACTCAAACATAACATATTAGTACAAATGCAAAAGATGTATGGGAGCAAACCTCTGATGAAGTGAGCGAACCAGCAGGGCTTCGCCGCTCCCCTTATGCTGCCCTCCCCTCTCTCTCTTTCGTTTTTTTTTTGGATTTTTAGTGAATATAATGAAATTTCAGAGAGGGGGGCTGGGCTTTATAGGGGGAAGGCAAAAATCGCCCTCCCCCAGGGCGGCAAGGGGGCCGCCTGCAAATTTCGTTGACGGCCGTCGCCCGAGAGCGAACGGTCGTCTGCCACATCACTTTCGCCGCCCTCTGGGATGACGATTTTTAAAAATCGCCCTCCCAGAGGGCGGTAGGCGACTACTTCTATCAATTTTCAAAATGAAAAATTATTTTTGTAAAACTTTTAATAAAAAAAATTCCTTCTTATTCTTTCCACGTTTTGGGCCTTCATATTGGGCCGGACAGCCCACTCCGCGTTTTCTTCATTTATTTGCGATTTATTTTATTTTCCCTCACAAGTTTTATTACCACTATACTATATTTTCTGCAAGTACCCCCTCTGGTCTTATTTTGGGTATTTTGGGACGGAGTAGTAATTTGATATTTGGCCCACTACATTGCAGGTTGTGCAGGTGAAAATTCCCTTGGTTTTAGTTTACAGTATGACATTCAGATCGTGCGCCAATGAGGTGAAAAATCCTTTTTTTTTTGTTCCCCTGCTTTTGTATTTGAGTTTATATGGAAAATATTGAGGCCATTTCCAAACGAGAAACGACCGATCTACTCATGGGCGTGGGGAATGAGATTACTTTGCTACCTCGTCTCTACCAGAATCTTTCAACAGGTAAGCTAAAATTCAAGGATCAACCAGCACAACCAGGCGAAGGCCTGGATATCAATAGTTTCACAATACGGTATAAACGAGCGATGGACAGCGTTATAGTCTGATGCTGTTGAGATACACAAGTCACGCACCATATAACCCAAATTCCATAAATTCCTAAATAAGATGAAAACGCACTACTACAACACAGACAAACAGTAGCATGACATAGCATTTCTAATGTGCTCTAATATATATAACATCTCCTAGCTCTTGCACTGTCTGTGGTTCTTTCAACGAGTTCAGCCAAAACAGCCCTCCAACCTCTGTTTGCAACAGGTTCAACCTTCTACCTCAACCAAAAGGTTCTTCCTGTAAACCTGATTCCTCAACATCACCAAAAAGTTTTTCATACAAACCTGGTTCCTCAAGATCCTAAGGAAAAGGCAATAGCAAACAAACATCAATGGACCATCACGAGAGTAACTAACACCATATTACATGTGTAACAATATACAGTATGAAACATTTCATATAGTACAAATATACCTCGTAAAGTTTTCTTATCCTCTGCTCCTCTTTTTCTTCCTGTGAAAGGAGCAGCAGAAGCATGTCAGTATGCCACTGGCAATGAAGCAAAGCATATGCCTACATGCTATAGACAGAAAAAAAAAAAGAGGGGTGGAAAGATGGGCTTATCACACATCTTCAGACTCGCTCATCTCTTCGGTGTCATAAATTCCACAAAGATACTCATGTCCACCAGCATATTGGTTAGTATCATTTGGGTGCTTCAAATTAACATTCTGAAGCTTGCAGTAATAGCAATTACCTTAATAAGAAAGAAATAATACAACTTGTCAATCAACTGTTGTTCCATCTGTTAGGCATCAAATTAAATAAATATTTCCTAACGAACAGTTAGGCAAGTGAAGGTAAAGAAACATGCATTAATGAATATAGGCCACACGGAATCCACCAGTTCCAAAATAACAAATGCAAAACGTGAGGTAACATATAAATCCAGTTAGCGCGAACCTGAAACTGCAATGTACATACTTTTGAAGTAATCAGTGGCCGTATAATTTACACATACATAAACATCTAGGTGGCCTAATCCAAAGGATGCAAACGACATAGAATGCAATATATAATATTGTAAACATACATAGCCAATGTTTCTCAAAACTACATGAGTATAGAGATATTGTGAACCAACCCCATAAAAGTTAACTGAATACAAGGGAACAATTACCATTGTCATCAGATTTAAGTGCGCAGCAACAAGTGACAATATAATCCTTTTGTCCTACCAAACACATCAATTCAGCAAAGAACAGATGAATTTGATAATCCAATTCATTATCTCCTTTGGTCAACGCCGTGAAATTTAAATGGTCAAACCACGTACAGTTCTCCATAATTGGTTGAAAGTGAATGACATCTTTGAGCTCATATGCAAGACCCTGAAAATAGAATTAAGAATCAGAATACAACAAGAATGATGGGATAGTAACGCTAGAGATCGGGAGAACAGACCCCTGAAAGACTGTGATCGTCATTATACATGTCTAATATCACCCGAGCCAATTGGCGCATATCATTATGCACATCCTGCGTTACTTGTGATTTGGAGTACCCCGGAGGTGATAGTGGCTGGAACGGCCCGACGTCAACATCGCGCCCGGAGGCGAACTACCCACGAGAACCGCTGTACACTCGTACGTCCTCATCCTCACACGGGTCCCGCTCCCGCCCTGCTCTCCTGGACGCCATGGATGGGGATGGCGCCTCCGGCCGGCGGTGGGGGCGTCGCTGGCGGACGGTGGCGTGGCGTGGCGGGGACTAGGGCTTGGCGCCTTCGGGTGTGTTCGAATGCCTCTTTTCCCCGCTCCTCTCCCTCGTTTTCCGCACGTACGCTTTTTAAACTGCTAAATAAATTTTTTTCTTAAACCGCGCTTTTTAAACTGCTAAATAGAAATTTTTCTTAAACTGCTTAAAAAAAATTCTATAGAACAGTTACTTAAAAAAATCAAATTAATTTATTTTTTTTATAAAAGTTAGCTAATACTTAATTAATTACGTGCTAATATATCGCTCTTTTTTTTCACACGGGAGGGATCAGTTCACGTCCCTGAAACCGAACACAGCCGAAGTGGCCAACACAAGTGACTAGGTGAGGAGGAGTGGCCTATCCGGCAACTATTGGGCCGGAACCCTCCCCGCCGGAATTGGGCTCGGCGCATACTAAAATTCGCATGACTGATCGAGTCTTGCATTACGATGAGGACGATTTCTAATGAGAAATATGCCTATCGATCGATTTCTAATTGGTTTCTTAATTATGTGGCTCGATGGAGCCGCTTGATTGCTACAGTGTATTTGCTAAATTAACCTAACTAGCTGGAGCATGGAGGAGACGAAAAAAATAAGCAGTGTATGCGCTTTGTTGCACTGATTGGGGTCGATTCATATGAAGGTTTAACAATAACTTTGAGAGAAATCAAGCTAGCCGCCACATGCAAAACTCCTACAATGCACTTACTTCTATATAGGAGTAGATAGGCAGATCATAATTAAATGTAGTTTGAAGATGGACTTACTTAGGATGAAGATCCGGGCTCTGGTGATCCATGATTATATACTCTATGTACAGTTAAGACGGTATTTGGCTAACAAAATTAGTTTAAGCGGGCACGGGATTGGGGGCGATTTATATGCATCTTCTTCACTGGACAATTAACGTGAGGGAATCGGAATCGTTACCGTGTTCTGAACAAATTACTGTATACGTAGTACTCCCTCCATCCTTAAAAAGGCCCAACCTAAACCTAAAGGAGCAATCCCTGTTTTCATATCTAATTGTGATTTTACCTCTGCTATTTAGGTTTTTTTGGCCCCTGCTTTTTTTTTTTTGATCGAATGAATCGATTACACCTGTTTTTGACGGAAGCAAGTGGACCCGGAATTTGTTAAGGGAAAGAAATAGGGATTTTGCAAATCTTGTGTTACCCTTCTATTCCGGCAAGGTCACTCCGTGCTTACTGGAATAGCATTATACTCGTATGTCTTGCTCTTGGAGCCATGGTGCTCTACGCCTCAACGGCAGCGCCGGGCTCCGGCTAGATAGTACTAGCTCAGTGCAGTGAAGCAACTATACGATCGAGCTAGTACACTCAAGTCTGAAACCTTAAAAGGACGTGGTGATTAATTCGTTTCAAAATTTTGTTGCTTATTCTTTCAAATTTGTTATCTTCATCAATGTTCGTCAAAATTTTACAATTGTCAAATCTCTGAAAATTGCATATCTGGTCTGTATATCTGAAGCTGAAACAACGAAGAGAAAAAACAGGAAGAAAGAAGGAAATGGACGGCTGAGATGAGCTGATACCGTTTCGCTAATGTAGATCGAACGTCCTTGTTTTCTTTCAGTAATTACTGTTTACCGTAAGATACGTCTTAAGCGAGCTAATGAACTGAGCTGGGTTTGTCCCTATTCGTGGCGGCAGAATCTATATAAGCCGATCCGATCCCCCTTTGCATCTATCGAAGAATATAAACCCTAGTTCTACACTTGTTCTTTGTCTGGCGTCGCTGGCGGACGGTGGCGTGGCGTGGCGGGGACTAGGGCTTGGCGCCTTCGGGTGTGTTCGAATGCCTCTTTTCCCCGCTCCTCTCCCTCATTTTTCGCACGTACGCTTTTTAAACTGCTAAATAAATTTTTTTCTTAAACTGCGCTTTTTAAACTGCTAAATAGAAATTTTTCTTAAACTGCTTAAAAAAAATTCTATAGGACAGTTACTTAAAAAAATCAAATTAATTTATTTTTTTTATAAAAGTTAGCTAATACTTAATTAATTACGTGCTAATAGATCGCTCTTTTTTTTCACACGGGAGGGATCAGTTCACATCCCTGAAACCGAACACAGCCGAAGTGGCCAACACAAGTGACTAGGTGAGGAGGAGTGGCCTATCCGGCAACTATTGGGCCGGAACCCTCCCCGCCGGAATTGGGCTCGGCGCATACTAAAATTCGCATGACTGATCGAGTCTTGCATTACGATGAGGACGATTTCTAATGAGAAATATGCCTATCGATCGATTTCTAATTGGTTTCTTAATTATGTGGCTCGATGGAGCCGCTTGATTGCTACAGTGTATTTGCTAAATTAACCTAACTAGCTGGAGCATGGAGGAGACGAAAAAAATAAGCAGTGTATGCGCTTTGTTGCACTGATTGGGGTCGATTCATATGAAGGTTTAACAATAACTTTGAGAGAAATCAAGCTAGCCGCCACATGCAAAACTCCTACAATGCACTTACTTCTATATAGGAGTAGATAGGCAGATCATAATTAAATGTAGTTTGAAGATGGACTTACTTAGGATGAAGATCCGGGCTCTGGTGATCCATGATTATACTCTATGTACAGTTAAGACGGTATTTGGCTAACAAAATTAGTTTAAGCGGGCACGGGATTGGGGGCGATTTATATGCATCTTCTTCACTGGACAATTAACGTGAGGGAATCGGAATCGTTACCGTGTTCTGAACAAATTACTGTATACGTAGTACTCCCTCCATCCTTAAAAAGGCCCAACCTAAACCTAAAGGAGCAATCCCTGCTTTCATATCTAATTGTGATTTTACCTCTACTATTTAGGTTTTTTTGGCCCCTGCTTTTTTTTTTTTGATCGAATGAATCGATTACACCTGTTTTTGACGGAAGCAAGTGGACCCGGAATTTGTTAAGGGAAAGAAATAGGGATTTTGCAAATCTTGTGTTACCCTTCTATTCCGGCAAGGTCACTCCGTGCTTACTGGAATAGCATTATACTCGTATGTCTTGCTCTTGGAGCCATGGTGCTCTACGCCTCAACGGCAGCGCCGGGCTCCGGCTAGATAGTACTAGCTCAGTGCAGTGAAGCAACTATACGATCGAGCTAGTACACTCAAGTCTGAAACCTTAAAAGGACGTGGTGATTAATTCGTTTCAAAATTTTGTTGATTATTCTTTCAAATTTGTTATCTTCATCAATGTTCGTCAAAATTTTACAATTGTCAAATCTCTGAAAATTGCATATCTGGTCTGGTCTTCAGGAGGTTTCCGAACCCAAATGATTGACCCAGGGGAGGAAAGGCAACGGACTGATGGTGAAGAGTTGATGGTGTCTTTTGATATGGCCTGCGGGGAGGAAGAGGGACTGCGAGTGATTGATTCTTTCAATGTTGTAGCGTCAAGAAGCTCCCCCAAGGACAAAACATCTGGTTCTTGCGGTGCATGTGCAGATCCAGAACAAGATGTACCTCCCACATGACCCTCACACCTGCAGTAGCAAGATCAATGAGTCGAACAATTTTATCTTAAAAAGTCAATATTCAATCAAACAATCTTACAAAGCCGATATTCCAGAAGGATCATTGTGCAAATGTCAGGTTAACACACTAGGAAATATATATATAGCCTTTAACCAAGTTGCAACATTTGGTTTGCAGAAATGCACATGTGTTACACACCAACTTATATAGGGCCCTTTAGTTATATTTTTTTTTCTAGAAACTGACAAAATGAATGTCTTTCCTCAAGTCTCCTAACCCTCCCTTCTCTTCCCCAAATATCAAATTGTACTGATTATCAATCTTCTCCTACTCCTGGTTTCCCCCTCTGGTAAAACAATCGCCACAAAAAAAAAAATGATTGAATCGAAATCCACTTCCTTTCACCAACCTCCACAGGGAAAACATATGCCCTTGAGATGAGAAACAGAGAAGCGAGGGGAGGTGTTCGTACTGTGTCTGCAGCAGCGGCGGCGAGGCTGGATCGCGTCCTGAGGCGAGATGCCCACGAGAATCGCTGCACACTTGTACGGCCTCATCCGTGAGGAGGGATCGGAACACCACATCCGCACAAGGACACGGGTCCCGCTCCCGCCGTGCTCTCCTGGACGCGCGGCTCCTTGGTGGAGAGGCCATGGAAGGATGGGGTCGTCGCCTCCGGCGGTGGGGGCGTCGCCGGCGGGCGGTGGCGCGGCGCGGACTAGGGCTTGGTGGACTCGCGGGGACGGGGGCCGAATCGAAATGACGCAAGGCCGGATAATTGGGCTCGTGAACTATTGGGCCTAGTGTAATTGGGCTCGGAAGAGAGGTTTGTGAGGAGGTCCGTGGGCTATTGGGCCTAACGTAATTTGGCTCACCAAATAGGCCCATATTCAATTTGCGCTTGGGCTATCCCCCGTAATTAGTTCTGTTGGGTTTCAAGTTATCTTTTCAGATTTCTTTTTATTATAATGTTTGTTTATTATTTTTCGAATTTTCAGTATACATTTGAGCAATCCACTAGACCAATTGTGATAAAAACGATAGAAAAAAAAACCTCGCAATAAAAAAGCGAACTTACGTAGAACGATGATCTGGCCGGCTCTGCTGGTCCTCCATGCTCTCGATCGTCTCACGATCAGTTTATAATTATTTGGCTGTTATATAAACCTATCTAGATGGAACATAGAGGATAAGAACAAATTTAATTTAGGCAGACAAATCATGGATTAGGGCGACTCAATGATATGTATATACAGAACCTAACCGAGTCGTGTACATATGTACCACATTATCCACATACATGTCGACTCCGACCACCTGATCCCTTCGTCCGTTTCGTCCACATCTCACCCGCGCAGATCGTCGTTCAGACTGTCCGCGTCCAAGAGCGATCGAAAACGAACTCGGTTTGCATAAAGTCATACAGTTCACAGTTCACACACGACTCGATGGAAAAACACTAAGTTGATGACTTGAAGCAAATGCATTACGGTTTACTCACTCCAGTTAAAAAATAATTGTTGTTTTAGACAAGGATACGATCTTCAGAAATAACTTCAATCACTATTTCCTATTATAATGTATATCAAAATATTAATAAATATATGATTTTATTGAAGTATACATTTTAAAAATTAATCTATTCATATAGCCTTCATGTTAAAACAAATATTTTAAAAGTTATTTATAGTTTTAACATCAGCCTTGCTTAAAATGACAATTATTTTAAATCTGAGATGGAGTAAATTGAGAGGACACACAAGTCAAGGGCGTGTGATTATTCCAAAAAAGTCAGGGCAGGTAGTACGCGAGAACGAAATCCCCAGATCTCATAATCAAGAATTCAAGATAAAAGGAACTGAATAAAATTACAGTCCCACATGGTTGCATGACATAATATATGTTAATTATAAATTCGTTCCAGTTGCAACTGATATGATCTCAATCAAAGAGGTCTTCACATACACCTGGATCATCAAGACCCTAAGAAAAACACGAGAGCAATTACCAAATAAGAGAGAGAAAAAAAAACACCATACTGCATGCATAAATGCATAATAACGTTCGGTCTGAAGCATGTCACATACCTGAAACATTTTTCTTAGCCTCTGCTCCTCTGCATCCTCATCCTGTCAATCCAAGGGCAGAAAAATGTGTCATTAACATTGTAACAATGAATCCTAATACATGCATGAATGTCTTACAACAACTAAATGGGAAAGGATAGATCATCAGACCTCTTCAGAGTCACTCGACACTATAGTGTCATATATTCCTTTGATATAACAGTGACCACCAACATATGAATTGACATCACTTGGGTGCTTCATACTTTTATTTCCAATCTTGCAGGTATAGCAGTTACCTTAGAAAGAAATAGGTTGTTCGTCAAATGACAGACACACAATCAGTTAAGCACCAATTATATATAAATATCATAAATTCTAGTTGAGCTAATGAAGGTAAAAAGGAAAAAAAATGCAAGAAGCGATGAAAAACAGATTACTAGACATGCAAAACCGATGTTTCTCCCAGGTGCATGAGTATATACAAATTATGAAGTCTCCCAGGTGCATGAGTAATTGAGTATATACAAATTATGAAGTATGAATCCAAGTCCATAAAAGTTAAGATGGGTATAGCTTACCATTGTCATCAGAACTTATCAAAGAGCAGCAAGTGACCACATAATCTTTTTCTCCTTTCAAAGACATCGCTTCAGCGAAAAATAGATGGTCACTGTCCAACCCATTTAGTCCTTTAGTAGTCGCAGTGAAATTAATATGATCAAACCACCTACGACTTTCAATAATTGGTTCATAGTTAATGACACCTTTGAGCTCAAAAGCATGATCCTGCAATAAGAAAGACAATAAGATCAGAAAGTGTAGCATCAATTAGACACCATCACAGTGCAGAAAGAATGAGACAGACAACGAGCGCGATAACAAACCTCCAAAAGATTATGGTCATCGTTATACATGTCTAATATCACCTTAGCCAGTTGATTCATATTATTATTGACATTCTGAAATGCTTCTGCTTTGGAACATTTCTTCCTAGTGCCATCAGGCCAATAAAGCGCTTTCCTTATAATCATGTCCACGTAAGATTCCCCAGCTCGTTCCTCGAACCTAACTCAAATCAGATCAGTCCATACCATTAGTATAAGGTAGAATGTATATAGTACAATGCAGGGGTTGCAAAGGCACTGGTAAAAAGTTTGTAATAGAGATTACATTCCAATAAGTTAAGAGTTTCAGGATAAGAAAAGTTTGAGTAAATGTTGTCAAATTGAAATTTAGCATTCACATTAGTTCAAACTAAAACACTAGTATGGTTTTTTGCAGTTATCAACAGAAAAGAAGCACGAAAATGCATAATTCAAAAGGCATGCGTAACTGAATTTGCTTGTTTCTAGACATATAAGGGCATGGCTATCGTCTTGTAGTTTATCGATCTATAGAAAGTATCATAGTTTCAAGGTTTAGATCCTAAACTCATCCTGGTTTTTCCGTCCCATTTTTACCTGTGATTAGACTAAGTTCTGTGTGATCACTCGTGTTTACCTCTGACACATTAAAGCTAGCTGGGCAGCAATCTAATTGTAAACGCTGCAAATGAAATTGAATATTCCGGTAAAAACTAGTGAAATGTAGGCTTATTTGTGAACTTCGTGTTATCTTGTGGTTTGCAGTCATTTGTGCTTAACAACCCCATGTCCCCATATATACACAGTTACCTAAAACTGCTCGCTTGCTCAACTGATCTAGTCACTATCAGCTACTTAAAATTACAAGTTACAGCCCACAATTCTGTTCATGACTCATGCCCTGAATATCATACCAAACACATTGGAAATAAATGAAGGGGTAGTTGCAAGCTACAACAGAGTGTAGGAACCTTACTTTACTGGTGGATACAGCTTGTTAATATGGCTACTGATAACATCTTCAGCTTCATTCAAGCTCTGAAATGGACCACCCAGATCAGGATACGTATGGAAAGACCCCAAACGATCCTTTCTAATGTGGTATACGCCAGGTCGGCCATGAGGAGGTTTCTGAACCCAAATGATTGAGCCAAGGGATGAGGAAAGGCAGTGCCCTGACTGTGGAGCATCAATGGTGTCATCTGGTACTGCTTGTAGGGAGGAAATGGGACCGGAAGCAGTTGATTCTTTCAATGTTGTAGCACCAGGAAACTCCCCTAAGGATGAAACATCAGCAAGACCAGAGGTACCTCCCACATGATCCTCACACCTGCAGTGAACAAGATCAGTGAGTGCAAACAATTTATCTTATGAAATCAATACTTCGTTGTACAATGCAGGTTAATAGACCCAGAAATATATAACTATGATTCATGGAAATGCATATTTTTATGAGATAGCCTATTTGACACTTGACAGAAGACAACCCCAAAAATCTTGTGAATTGTGGACACGTTGGATCCTTTTGAGATTCATGCAACCAGCCCTAACCCCTTCTTCCTCCCTCCCTCAGTCCCGCCACCATTCCGCGGACCCAATCGCTTGCCTCCTCCTTTGCCACCGGCCCAGCACGCCGCCACTGGAAAGCACCAATGGTGATGTGCCCCCACAACCTAACCACTCGACCAGTAGATGCCTTGTCCACTCCGGCGGTCCGGCCTACCTCTAAACTCAGGAACCTCCCCTCTGTTCCCCCTCTGCCCACCACCATCGTCGCCGGAGATCAACGAGCTCACCAGAGCAGGAGGTGATCATGTTGCATGAATCTCGGAGCAGACCAGAAGTTCCAAAATCTGTAAGATCGGGGCTTCGATTTTCTATCAAATGGAGGTCCTCAAGCCTTCTTCCTCTCCTCAAAGATCAACAGTCGCAACTCGTCTCCTCCCAGGGAATAGCCATGACCACAAATAATTAAAATAATTCGATTTAATCGAAATTCACCAATCCTAGTTCCTTCAGGTATTCTATCTACCAAAACAAAACTCTCTAGAACTCTCTAGATACCAACTAGAAACAGAGAAGTGATCGAGTGAGGAGGGGGGAAGGTGGTGGTCGTACTGTGCCGGCAGCGGCGGCGGGGCTGGATCGCGTCCTGAGGCGAAATGCCCACGAGAATCGCTGCACGCTCGTGCGTCCTCATCGGTGAAGCGGGGTCGGAACACCGCATCCGCACAGGGGACCCGCCGTGATCTCATGGACGTGCGGCCGCGCGTCGGTGGAGGGGCGATGGATGGATGGGGTTGGCGCCCTCCGGCGGTGGGGGCGTCGCCGGCGGACTAGGGCTTGGCTCGTCGTGGTCGCCGGCGAACGCGGGTGAGCGAGGTGAGGAAGGGTGGCTATTGGGCCTAGCGGAATTGGGCCCACTTTCCTTTGGACTATCCTTTTCCCCTCGTGTGCAAGGCCCATAATTACTTCTGTTGGGTTAAGTTATTTTTTCAGATTTCATTTTTTATGTTTTTTCCCCCTGATTTTGAGCAAATCCTCCAGGTGAATTGTGATGAACTGATGATAAAAACAAAACAATAGTAGTGTAATAGAAAACAAAAAATAAAACTCGCAAGAAAAATTAATGCGTGGACAAAGCAATATTGCATATAGACAGATGGACTTACGTAGTATGACGATCTGGCCGGCTGATCTGCTGCTCCTCCTCCATGTCGATGATTTTTTCTCTCTCTCTCGATCGTTTCAAGATCGGTCTAATTATTGGTGGAGATGAACAAATTTAGACATAAACATGGATTAGGGGCTAGGGCGAGTTATGTACGAACAACCTAACCGAATTTTTATCGTGTTCTGAACAAACCGTGCATACTACATGTACGCCGAGTTCTACAAGTACACAAATTCGCAAACGCAACATCACGATCAGATTGGTAAATGGATTGCATAGATACCCAATTTAAATTGTTCAGATACCAAAGTGAAAGGGCAGGTAGCTGTTGCAGCTGTTGCAGTTACCTGAGTAGCACCCAATGTACTGAGTTCAAATTTTCATAGGAACGAATTTCAGATTAGGTTGCGTGTCGTAGCTAGGATTTGCTTTTTTCCTAGAACGGAGTAGCAAGTTCCTAATTTAAAAGGCTACATATATCTTGTTGGATGTAGAGACCGGATAAAAATATCCACCTCTAAATAATATATGAAAAAAGATACCAAATGAGAAACAGATTAGAAGCGAGGGAGAATCGGTGGAGAAAAATTTGACAAATTTATGATGAAAAATCTGTCGACAGATGTGTAGACTCTCCCTTCTGCCTTATACTGATGGTATAATACAAAGCAAAAAATAAAACTCGCAAGAAAAATTAATGCGTGCACGAAGCAAATGTTGCATATAGACAGATGGACTTACGTAGAATGACGATCTGGCTGGCTGATCTGCTGCTCCTCCTCCATGTCGATGTTTCTCTCTCTCGATCCCTTCACGGTGGGTTTAATTATTGGTTGTTATTAAACCTGTCTAAATGGAGCCTAGAGGACACGAACAAATTTAGAAAGGTAAAAACATGGATTAGGGCAAGTTATGTAAGTATACAACCTAACCGAATCTTTATCGTGTTCTGATTTCTGAACAAACTGTGCGTACTACATGTATGTACGCCGACTCCTATATAGATACACAAATTCGCAAACGCAACATGCCAACACGCACATCACGATTTGATTCGCATTTGCTTCGGATTGGTAAATGGATTGCACAGATACCCAAATTAAATTGTTCAGATACCAAACGAGAAACAGATCAGAAGCGAGGGAGAATCGGTGGAGATATGTACCGGATTATCAACTGAGGGCGGCTAGATGGAGACCGGCTCCGTCCGATCTCCGGTGGACACGCCGCGGTGGCGCCGTGGCGATGGGGCTTCGCCGGCGATGACTGATGAGGTAGACGATGCGTAGCGGGGACGAGGGCTTCGTGGGGCTTGGGCCATGGAGGCAATGCCCCAGCGCGCGGTGAGCAAGCCTCTCGAGGCCTCATTTGTAAGCCCACTGGGCCAAAATTACCGGACCATTACTGTTAAAAGGCCGGGGATTATGGGCTTCGAAAGCAAGGACTCCTTCCGACAAAGAGCCTGCAGGAGCAAAAAGATCCATAATTATAAGCAATTTTTTTTTATCTATGTATTCTTATAGTAGCAGTTTTTAAAAGTAAATATTGAAAAATAAACCACAATAAGAGAAACCTTAGAATGGACTTAAAATTAACTTTTACAATTTAAATTGTAGTTGTGGCTGGTAAGCTATCAAGCAAACCATGCACACCACGTTTCAAAGTCATCTGTTAAACAGATTTTC
Organism: Oryza longistaminata; assembly: GCA_009805545.1. NCBI lineage: Eukaryota > Viridiplantae > Streptophyta > Magnoliopsida > Poales > Poaceae > Oryza > Oryza longistaminata. The sequence continues at coordinate 27,147,803 of CM020180.1, read as the reverse complement.
ATTCAAAGTTTAAAGAGGTAAATTTATTTGCTTGCTTATTCTTGTTATGCCATTTTCATGTCGTTAAACCTGTCTTTAAGAGAAAACAACCAACTTGCATAATAAGCACAATTGAAAAATCTTGGAAGTAGGAACTGCATCTCCCTCACCACAAAATGAACATTGAACAAACCAATAAAGGCCCTGTTTAGATGGGACTAAAACTTTTAAGTCCCTGTCACATCGGATGTTTGGACACTAATTATAAATATTAAACGTAGACTATTAATAAAACTCATCCATAATCTTGGACCAATTCGCGAGACGAATCTATTAAGCCTAATTAATCCATGATTAGCCTATGTGCTGCTACAGTAAACATTCTCTAATTATGGATTAATCAGACTTAAAAAATTTGTCTCGCGAATTAGCTTTCATTTATTGAATTAGTTTTGTAAGTAGTCTATATTTAATACTCTAAATTAATGTCTAAATATAGGGACTAAAGTTAACTCCCTGATCCAAACACCACCAAAAAAAAATTAATGAAATGACCCATTTGCCCTGCATTCCAAAGCATTCACATTCATTGCCTTTTGAGCTTGACCCACACCACTCTGAATCTCTCTCAGTCCACTCCGCTCAAATATAGCACTCCACTCCCTGGTCAGTGCTACTCACTCTCCCACTTCGAGGCTACAAGCTTTCTTGCTTGCTGCAATGGCCGCCTCCGCGCAGCTCCTCCTCCTCCTCCTCCTCGCCGTTCTTGCCGCCGCCTCATCGCGCAACGACGAGGAGGCCCGCGCGCTGATGGCGCTCAAGGAGAGCCTGGACCCGGCGGGGCGGGTGCTGGGCTCGTGGGGCCGCTCCGGCGAGCCCTGCGGGGGCTCGTTCGTCGGCGTGACGTGCGACAGCGGCGGCCGCGTGACGGCCATCTCGCTGCAGGGCCGCGGTCTCTCCGGGGCCCTCCCTCCGGCGATCGCCGGGCTCCGGCGGCTCACCGGGCTGTACCTCCACTACAACGGCATCAAGGGGTCTATACCCAGGGAGATTGGGAGCCTCTCGGAGCTCACTGACCTTTACCTCGACGTCAACCACCTGACCGGGCCACTGCCCGTGGAGATTGCCGCCATGGGGAATCTCCAAGGTGAGGTTTCTATGCTGCGTTCTTCAGGTCTTGAACTATTTCGTCTCCAAGATTGCATTTCTTGGGTTTAACCTTCGTTCTTTTTCTTTGTTTTCTTGAAGATTGTTCGGTACTTTTTCTTGTTTCTTTGTGATGCTTTTCAAATAAAACTGGCATAAAAATGTCGCTTTGGAGAACGGAGCAGTGAAGCCTTCCATTTTCCACGGTTTCAAAAACCAATGTACTAGTACCACTACCAACTACTCCTTGGTTTGGTATATAAATGCTTCATTTTTGTATTCCATTTTTCGTCAGTTTGTGGCGGGATTTTGGCATGAATCGGTACTTTTAGTTTTGGGTTCATTTATTAAGCATCAGTACAATGGTTGATTTTTGAAATGGGGCAGTTTATTTACTTCTGTTATCAAATCCAGTTTGTATGTTTCTATTCCGATTCTTCTCTTGGAGCATTGCGACAGTCACGTGTTCATCCATTTTGATTTGATATATCCTGACTGAACTGCTGCTCGGTTTATTAGAACCCCACTTGTCTCTGGTTTAGATTTTTGTGGTAACTTCAGGTTGAATCTTGGTACAAAACAATTTACAGTGCATTATGAACTTCTCTGATTTGATTTACTACTCGGCTGTTTCTGTCCAATGTTTGTGCCCTTTCTGTGAACAAATCCAGTAAAGAACAAGTGGCATTTTGTTGTTCTTCCGCCCCCTTGTCTCCTTCCTTCAGATTTCAGAATCTGCACATATATCTCATACTTGTTGATTAGGCCTTCGTCGAGCATGTGATGCTTCTGTTCATGTTTTGGAAGTCTACGTACCAGTGCCTGCTGTTCCCTAGTTGTTAGAGAGTCAAATATTATTTTCTGCAACTAGATCTGTTTCAAAGATTCAATAATATGATACATAGACTTTGCAATGGCTCATTGAGAATCAAAAGTATGATATGATGTATGCAGATTTTTTATGTAGCATTTTTTTTTTTTTTGCAGTGTTGCAGCTGGGTTACAATCAGTTGACAGGCAGCATACCACCCCAGTTAGGCAAGCTCAACAAGCTTGCTGTTCTTGCACTTCAGTCCAACCAGCTGACTGGGGCCATTCCAGCAACACTCGGTGACCTAACACTGCTTGCACGGCTTGATTTGAGCTTCAACGGTCTTTTTGGTTCCATCCCTTCAAAGATTGCTGAAGTTCCATTGCTCGAGGTCTTTGATGTTCGCAATAATTCCCTTTCTGGGAGTGTCCCAGCAGGTAATATACCCTTTATTACCTTTCTTGAGTAAAACTTTTGCTATGTTTATATTTATCACTGTAACTTGTTGTCTGGATGCTAGGATTGAGAAGACTGAATGGTGGGTTCCAGTATGTGAACAACAAAGGTCTTTGTGGAGTTGGCTTCAGTTTGCTTGATCTTTGTTTGTCATCGGAGGATGGCTTGAAACCTAGTAAACCCGAGCCTTTTGGCCCAGATGGTACTGTCAAGACAAGGCAAGTTCCTCAATCAGCGAATACGGACAATCACTGTGAGGGATCTGGTTGCTCGAAATCTTCAAATGCATCCATGGGGGTGCTTGTTGTTGGTGTGGTTGCAGTGGTGATTGGCGCCGCATTCTGCGGAATATTTGCATTCTCATATTACCGCCGGCAAAAGCAGAAGATTGGCAGCTCACTGGAGGTTTCTGATAGCAGGCTCAGCACTGACCATTACCAACAGAAGGAAGTTTGCCGAAGAAGTGCTTCCCCGCTTATCAGTGTTGAGTACTCGAATGGATGGGACCCTTTGTCTGGTGGAGGCGTTGGCTCATCCGGCGAGGTTGGTGATAGCTTTAGGTTCAACCTTGAGGAGGTTGAATGCGCAACTCAGTACTTTTCTGAGGTTAATTTGCTGGGTAAAAGTGGCTTTGCTGCAACATACAAGGGAATTCTACGAGATGGATCTGTTGTCGCTGTTAAGAGTCTCAACAAGACAAGCTGCAAGCAAGAAGAATCAGATTTCTTGCGTGGCCTCAAGATGCTCACCGTGCTGCGACATGAGAACCTTGTTGGCTTGAGGGGTTTCTGCTGCTCCAGGGGGAGGGGAGAGTGCTTCCTTGTCTATGATTACATGGTTAATGGTTGCTTGTCACAGTATCTGGATGTTAAGGAGGGTTCCGGTGCTAATATCCTTGATTGGCCAACAAGAGTTTCCATAATCAGAGGCATTGCAAAAGGTATTTCCCACTCAAGCATTATCTTTTCCAGCTTTATCTTCATTCACCTCTGACTGATATGGCCATTCAAGTATTGTCGGTGTCGGTGGTGTTCTAATGCTTAATCTGATGCACATTTGCAGGAGTTGAGTACATGCACTGTAAGAAAACTAACAAGCCATCAGTAGTGCACCAAAACATATCAGCCGAGAAGATCCTTCTTGACCACCACTTAACGCCACGCTTGTCAGTCCCAGGGCTGCACAAGCTCCTCGCTGATGATGTCGTCTTCTCAACCCTGAAGGCCAGTGCAGCAATGGGGTACCTTGCCCCTGAGTACGCCACCACGGGCCGATTCACTGAGAAGAGTGATGTTTTCGCATTCGGTATCGTCGTTCTCCAAGTCATCACAGGCAGGAGGGCTGTCTCACAGCTGAAGGTCAGCACAGTTGCCAATGACCTTGATAGCCTGATCGATGAGAACCTCAATGGTGTCTTCTCAAGAACTGAGGCAGCTAAGCTTGCTGCCATTGCTGCACTTTGCACAAGCGAGACGGCGAGCCAGCGTCCGACAATGGAAGCTGTGGTTCAGCAACTCAGCAGCTGCCACTGAAGAACTGAAGCTAGCTGATGATGAGATATCTTTTGGAAACCTTCACCTGAGGTATTTTGTAAGGGTAGTGAAAGGGTAATGATCCAGTTGCCACTGACATGCTAGTGCTGAACATTTTAGTAGTACTGATTAACTAGTCACTCTTTTTCTAATGATCTCACCATTTCATGGTTAGTGTATCACTATCCTTTCAACATTAGAATGTTGAAAACTACTGATGTGTTAGATGTTGAACCTTTGGTTCGGTTGATCAGTATGCAATGGATGCTGATTTGTGAAGCCATCAGGTTCAGAGAGAAATTCAGCATTTCTAATGTAGCAGCTCTGGCCAGCTTTGTAACGGCATTACTTGCATTGAAATGCTTTACCGTAATTCAGTTTAATGCCTTTAACAAACTCACGAAGAATACGTGATCAGATGTTGAATTACGGATGAGAATTTTATTGACCCTGACATGTCATTCATCATTCCGTTGTCCTATAAATCTGCATCCGCTTTGTACTGTACTACTACTAGAGGATTTCTAATTTAGCTGTGATCAGCTTTGTAGAGAATTTGCTTGCATTGAAATGATGTACTACCATAATTCAGTTAATGCTTCTAACAAACTCACAACGAATGCGTGATCAAATTTAGAATTACGGGTGTGAATTGATATCTGGGCGTTATTGACCCTAGTAGGCAATTCATCATTCCATTGTCCTGTAAATCTGCTTCTTGCTACATACTCCCTTCTTCCTAAAATAAAGAGAAAATAAACCCTCTTCTGGGTATGAATGTTGATTTAGTGTCTATTCATATTCGTACTTAGAAGGTTTTTTTTTATTATTTTACGGAGGGAGTAGTAGTGTTTACCTTAATGCCTTGTACTTTTCTATATTGGTAATTTCTGGCCTTGTAGAAATTTTAAGAGTAGTTTTTTTAAGGAGTACAGTTTGACAGAATTGCAAGATATTGGGAGTAGCTTCAAATTTTGAATCTCTGGACAAGAAAAGGACAGTTCCACACATTTATATACCCTGCTCTGCATTTTCTGCACAAGAAGCATGGGAATGGCTTTTTTCTCCTTACCAACACTACCAGACTGCCCTTACCGTTGGCCTTTGGCCACTGTTCTTCTCCTGTGCCACTGTACTGCTCTGTTCATCGTTTCCCTTTTCTCTTCAGAAGTTGTGAATAACCTGTCACAAAAAAAAAAGAGAGAGAAACAAAAATCACTACTGTTAATGCCCAAGTTTTACAGGGTTAAAAGGAGCTAAAATGCAAACTTTTAACATGGACTACAAAAAGTCTTGAAACATGTACTACTACTACTACTACTCCTATGGAGTACAGTACAGCTCTAACCAATGCATCACTTGCACATGACTTGAAAATTCAAATAATATTCTTTCTTCGACAGGGAAAAAAAATCAATTGTACTCCTACTGAATTGTCACAAAAGGGCGAAATTCAGCCAAGTTCCAACAGCACGAGCAGCAGCAGAATCTGCCCGTTCATCGGGGAGCACAACACTGCAAGATTTGTTTAAGCAAGCCAAGAACAAAAGGACTCTAAACATTTCTAAAACAAAAAAGAGAAACTAAACACAACCCAATCAAAGGCTCAATCACCAACCACTTCCTCATTTAATCACAGGGCCATTATGCCATAATCTTGTCTGCTCAGTTATTAGGACAAAGACAAAACCAATCTTTATTGAACTGAGCAGCCATTAACAATCAGCAGTCCTTGTTTCTTGAAACGAGACGGTCTCTCATCAGCTCTCAGCCGCGTGCTTTGCTGCAATCATGTTTGCATTGAGCATTGCTGCATTGGCATTTGAAATGTGTGTCCCAAAGCTTCTCTTCTGTTTGCATCTCACACTGTCTCACAAACACACTGTAGATTTGCAGCGCTCAAAACCTCAAACAAGACAGCACCGAGGCACTAGAGTGTGGCAGTGTCAGTCTTGCTAGCAGTAGCAGTAGTCCATCCATGTCTACAGTGATTTTGGTAGTGGAGCTGTGGTATTCTTTCGAGGCTGCAACGGCAACGGCAACGGCAATGGTAATGGCAATCCATACTTTTGTGTGTGTCCAAAGCGGCATTGGGGATTTCAAGTCTTTGAGAGAGATGAAAAGAAAGGGCCATGGCGTGCAATCTGATCTGCTTGGCTGTCCGCCATTTGGTGGTTCAGTTCAGGGTTCAGGCTCTAGCCAGCATTGACTCTGCCCTGCACAGGAGGATTTGGTGTTTCTCTCTGGAATCATGACCACTCTACTGTTCTGGTTGGTCTAAGGCTGTGTAGCTCAAAGTTTGGATTCTGGTTGAAATTGAAGATGATGTGACTGAAAAATTGTGTGTATGACAGATTGATGTGATGGAAAAGGACTGAAGTTTGGATCCAAACTTTAGATCTAAACACAACCTAAGGTTGCCGTTGCATTCGTCAGTGTTAGTGAAATCCCAACGTGAGAATGCAGCAGCAATTTGAATCTCCTCTTCGGTCCAGTTTAGTTCCAAATTTTTTTCTTCAAACTTCTAACTTTTCCATCACATCAAAACTTTTCTACACACACAAACTTCCAACTTTTCCGTCACATCGTTCCAATTTTAACTAAAACTTTCAATTTTCGTGTGAATTCTTGTTTGAAATATTATCTGGCAAGAAAAAGAACTGATAGAAAGATAGGGCATGCCTGAATGAGATGTTCAATTTTGTTTACATGCTCACAGATCAAGTTGATGAGAAGTTTCCTGCTGAATTTCTTGTCTTGCTTGCTGGCGCTGAAGGGATTTGCAACTATGTCAATCTCTGAGAAAGTGTCTTCTTGGGAGAAGGATGGATTGATACTATAATAACACTAGTAAAATGGTTTCTAGTTTGCAACTTTGTCAATCTCTGAGAAAGTGTCTTCTTGGGAGAAGGATGGATTGATACTATAATAACACTAGTAAAATGGTTTCTCTTGCTTTGATGGAAACTAGTGAAGTGAAGCATAGGGCGAAAATACTGGAGCAGTAGGAGTACTTTAGTGTCACGTGTGCACATGGTCCCTCCATTTTAGGCTGTGTTTAGTTGGATCTAAAGTTTGGATTTTAGTTGAAATTGGAGATGATGTGACTGAAAAGTTGTGTGTGTATGACAGGTTGATGTGATGAAAAAGTACTGAAGTTTAGATCCAAACTTTGAATCTAAACACAGCCTTAGTTTAGCACTTCTGCCTATCACTCGCACGCTGTTGTATTTTATGTAAGCTACAGCTACTACCACAGGTCCACAGTAGCACTAGCAAAAATATTTATTGCCCTGTCAATGGTGGTCAGTTTTGTCACCCACATTTGAAGCTTTTTTCTTAGGAAAAAAGATCACGTTTTAAGCTATAGTTTCTACTACTACTATTAGTTAGCGTTTGTTTGGTTTTAAGGAAAAAAACAAAGGATGTTTCATAAATATTAATTCTTATATGTTACTCCTATTTGATTTGTAGGAATAAGATATAGGAAAATAAGAGAAAATTTTATTTCTTATATGTTCTAAGGAGAAAACATAGAAAAGCTTCCATCCACTCAGAGCTCTTGAAAAAAAAAATCCTATTTTTATTCCTTTATTTTCTTATTCCAAATTTCTCCAAACCAAAAAGCCCTTAACATGTTTCTTTTTCTAGTATTACTAACTCACATTTTCCAGTTTAGCAAGCAGTAATATACTACCTTGTTACTAATTCACACAAAACTGTGCATTCCAAATAGTACACCACCAGTGTACACTACTGCATGAGTTCTACTCCTACATGAGAGACAGTGAGACACAGTAGCATCTTCCATACTCCCTCCGTCCCTCCATGAGTTCTACTGGATGGTTTCCGTGTCCAATGTTTGGCTGTTCGTCCTATTTGAAAAAAATATAAAAAAAAATTAAAAAGATAAGTCACGTATAAAGTATTAATATATTTTTATCATCTAACAATAATAAAATACTAATTATAAAAAATTTTTATATAAGACGGACAGTTAAACGTTGGCACGGAAACCCATAGTTTGCCTTTTTTTTTTTTTTGGACGGAGCGAGTACCAGAGATGCTGTACTCTCTACTATACACACGTCAAAAACTGAAGCACCTGCATTTGTTATCAGTGTTTAGATTTTGGGAGGCAAATCAAATGCAGTCTCATTTCGCTTCACACATTGCACTTTGCAGCAACAGCAAAGGACCAAAAAAGATACAGGGAATCCAAAGCATTCTCCCTCTCCGTGGTCATGCATGGCTTCATCCATGGACCATGGTCAAGGACTCCTTGGTGAGCTGTGGTCTTCAAGGGAAATGTCCTTTTGCCCAGTGCTGTGATCACTGTGCATTTTGTACCAGTGGCAGCAAAGGTTCCCCCAGTGTGGTCCTTCGGTTCAAGGTCAAAGCTCACAAATGTCCACAAACTCACAATATGTGCACAATTCCTCTACTACTCCATACTACTACATACTTCTAGTTAGGAGTATTTGATTTGAGGGTCATAGGATCTGCGTAATAATAGATTCAATAAGATTTGACATTGATTTTTTTTTTGACACTTTCTACTATTCTAATTTTGAAGAAAGAGGACCACATAGACCCTGTTTGAAGAACTAGCTAAGAGTTATTTTGAGAGCTATTTTTTAGCACAAGAAAATAGCCCTCCAATAAAATAGCCTAAAGTTGTTTGAATCCAAGGGTTATTTTGAGAGCTATTTAACCTTTAATGTAGAGAGATAAGAGAGAAACACACTTTTCAGTGGGCCCCACCCGAAATAGCCCCAATTAGCACCTCTTGGGATAGTTTTTTTGGGTGGGTTATTTCCAAATAGCCCACAAATAGCTCACCCTTTTGAATCTTTTTGGTTATTTGAGGGAGGGCTAAAAAAATATCCTTGAATCACAGAACCATAATCTTATTTTTAGCGTGACATGCTCGAGGGAAAACAGTACTCCTACATGAAACCTGACAGTTTTGTTTCGCCTTCCGTCATCCGACACAGAAGAACTGTTTGAAAACAATGCACATTTGCAGTTTTGCACTGATCAAGATATATTACAGAAAACAGTGTCCAGGAGAGAAACGCCGTAGAGGCAAGACTGAAGGAGTATCATCATGAGTCTGATGGACCGTCTGAAATAAACAGTTTAGTACTACAGGATCAAATAAACTGTTGACAAGAGTAATTTATTGAAATGAGTGTTTTTCAGGGTTTGGTCATGTACAGTCCATTATTTATGGTCGATACAAGTGGAGAGACAGAGAAAACAAAACAGTCTCTGCCTTCATACATCAGACAACATGAAAGTAACCGTGTCAATCGCTAAACTGAGAACATAAGCAAAAGCCGCTAAACTGAAATTGCTCTGATTGCCTCTGATTTCTGAAAGGTCCGCTAACGGAATCCTGTATAGTTTCGGCTTTAAACTCTCCAAAACTTCACTGGATATTTCAAGTGAGGAACTGAACAGTCTGAACTTATGATGTCAAGCAACAGCACTTTGCTGCTCAAGCATCTGTGTCCACTCAGCCGGCCACCAGTCTGGTTTGATCGCCTTAACTCTCACATCCCTATTATCCTTGATGGAAGGCTTGAATTTTGCTTCAGGGCTTCTTCAAGTCTCAGCAGGCCCATACCACGGCTGCCAAGAGCAGTGTTAACTGTACCGATTTTCTTGCCAGACTCCTTGTCCACGACATCTGAGCCTGGAGCAACAGCCTGCTCGAGTTCTAAACAACAGAGTTGGAATAATGAGTCTCACAAAATAAACATGAAACACTTTGCTATTTAGCGCACAATCCATACCTTGCCATTTTCATCTTCAAATATTAATGGCATTAGGCGTTTCCTAATGACACCACGATGGTGTGTACGTGCAATAAGCTCCTGTCCGATATAGCAGCCCTTCTCAAATGAAATTGCATTCAAGCAGCCAAAATTGTACTCAAGCGGAATTGCTTCACCTGATTTAAAGCAAGACAATTTCAATTAATGAAACTAAACAACTTCATATCTGATTAGAAAAAATATCACAAAGGTTGGGCAATGACCAAAATCAATGACCAAAGTGATGTCATATTACCCCCAGAATCAAATATTGGCAAACAGAACAGATGTTCTTTACGTACTTCAACATATGAATAAGGGCATTTGTGCAGTTTATCATTGTGCTACAAGGGAACCAGAAAAGCTGCTGTCTGAGATAAAAGACTGTATACGTCTATGCTTCTAAGCTATCTCCCATGGAATACAGAATGATGGTAAATAATCCACCACTGACACCAGCCAACAACAATACCTTTGTGTCATATTGCTATACAGATCATAACGTCACCTGAATCCAGTCACCTTCAAGTTGTTAACCTTGTTTGGAGGATGCACACTTTTTCTGGATAATACTTGTTAAATACGCTAAAGTAGATTATGAAACCTTGAAAGAGGTTACAGGAGATACCATTGGTTACTATCAAGTTCATCGACTTCAATAGATAATTGAACTTGGAGCAGAATGGTTTTGACCAAATTGGAGACAATGAACTAGAAAACTGTAATGCAGTCAACAGACATTTAAGCATTGTAGAGACATCTTCATTGTTATCAACATCTCTAGATTTGGAACCATAGCAAATTAATTAAAAAACGTATAAATGTGATTCCAACCTTTCGGGATCTCAGTTGAGCCTTCTGCCACTCCATTCTCTATCCGCCAGAGCAAGTAATGGCGCTCATCGGCTTCTTTGTCAGACTCAACTAGCGGTGCTGTGGAAAGCAGAAGAGATCAGTGTTCAGATGGATCATGCTAGATATTGAATATCATGCCACAAACAGTAGGAAACATCAGGAACAGATGACTTACGTATAGTATAGCTGGAAAGATTCCTCTGTAACCAAGGCAATCCAATCTCGGGTCTTTGAACCACTCCCAACCATGGCCATTACCTTGCGCAGCTGACTCGGCAGCATGGTCAACACCTTGGCCCCATCCAATGGATTGGGCCTCAGGTTCTTGAGTAGAAGGTCCGGTATGCTCCACATTGTGTCCAAATCTTGCCAACACAGGAATTCTTACTAACATTGTCTATCTCAACCTTGGATCTTAACCGATATCTGAATGGGCAAAATATCATCAGGCCATAAGATACTTGAACGGATAAAATGGTCATTAGGACAGAGGGATAGATCACTGATTCCACGCAAACTGTAACACAATGTCTCTTTTTTGGAACTAGGAGAGCCAAGCTCCCCCCATTTCCATTAATAGAAATGGAGAATTACCAGTTTACAGACCAAAAAGCATCCAAAATTCCCAGCTTGCAGGACACACTACAGTTCATGACAGAAAAAGCTATAACCAATGTGATCTCATGTGTCATTATATTCCTCAGCTCACAGATGATCCTAATTCTCACTTCTCCTTCCTATGGATCTTAACAAATCATCTTAACCACCACAATTTTAGTCCAAGGGGAGCTGCTTCATAGTGGAGTTTTCTGCCGATGGTCCTACTTGAAAGTTGAAACTAAAGTCACTAATTAGTTAGTTCACGATATTCTTTCAGTTTGGAATTAGTAGCCTTAAGCTGAATGCCTAAACCTAAACTTTCGATACTATCCAACTGACTCCACAAGAGAGCATGAAATGTCCAACCAAACTGTCCTCGAATGTTTTACTAAATCAGTCAAAATTCCAAGATGACAATAAATATCCAGGCAAAGTCTCAATAATGACTAAGCCACCCATCATGATCACAGTTTAGTTCAGTTTTCAGACTTGAGTTCTCGAACTAATAATTAGATTAGTTAATGAACTTGCAGACTTCTTCTCTAAATTAATCCTAACTCGTCGTTTTTGAATTTAATCCACAATCTCTCAGAAATGGAGAATATACACTAGAAGTTCCGCATTGGAGTAACAGCTTTGGGAATTCACCTCTTGAAGCAAGCGAGTAGCTCGTCGACCTCGGCGGCGTCGACATCCGCGAGCACCTCGCCGGGCTCGTCCTCCTCCTCATCCTGGTTCCCTTGGGCCTCTCCCCGGTCGCGGCGCGGAGCCCGTGCGGTCGAGCAGCTGCGACGGCGGGGCCGGGCGGTAGGGGAAGAGGTCGTAGAGGAACCTCCCCTGCGGCGTCAGCAGCGCCGCGTACGCCGGCGGCGGCGCCCGCGCGGGCGCGTTGGGCGTGGGCGCGTACCTCTGCTGCGACGACGACGAGGGGAGGAGGTCGTTGGTGAGGAGCGAGCGGAGGAAGCGGCCCGCCTCTGGCCCCGCGAAGCGGCACCGCGCGGGAGGCGAGGCGGCAGGCCAGCAC
>CM020180.1:27118634-27135553 GCA_009805545.1 Oryza longistaminata | reverse complement strand
ATTTAATACTCCATGCATGTGTTCAAAGATTCGATGTGATAGGTGAAGGGGAAAATTTTTGGGAACTAAACTGGCCCTTAGTTGGGGAAAAGGAAATTTTTGGGTGTCACATCAGACGTTTGACTGGATGTCGGAAGGGGTTTTCGGACACGAATGAAAAAACTAATTTCAGAACTCGCCTGGAAACCGCGAGACGAATCTTTTGAGCCTACTTAAGCCGTCATTAGCACATGTGGGTTACTGTAGCACTTATGGCTAATCATGGCCTAATTAGGCTCAAAAGATTCGTCTCGCGATTTATAGCTAAACTGTGCAATTGGTTTTTCTTTTTGTCCACATTTAATACTCCATGCATGTGTTCAAAGATTCGATGTGATAGGTGAAGGGGAAAATTTTTGGGAACTAAACTGGCCCTACATACTCCTAGTTAGGAGTATTTGATTTGAGGGTCATAGGATCTGCGTAATAATAGATTCAATAAGATTTGACATTGATTTTTTTTTGACACTTTCTACTATTCTAATTTTGAAGAAAGAGGACCACATAGACCCTGTTTGAAGAACTAGCTAAGAGTTATTTTGAGAGCTATTTTTTAGCACAAGAAAATAGCCCTCCAATAAAATAGCCCAAAGTTGTTTGAATCCAACGGTTATTTTGAGACCTATTTAGCCTTTAATGTAGAGAGAGAGAAAAGACACTTTTTCAGTGGGCTCCACCCGAAATAGCCCCAATTAGCATCTCTTGGGATAGTTTTTTTGGGTGGGTTATTTCCAAATAGTCCTCAAATAGCTCACCCTTTTAAATCTTTTTGGGTTATTTGAGGAAGGGCTAAAAAATATCCCTCGAATCCAAACAGAACCATAATCTTATTTTTAGCGTGACATGCTCGAGGGAAAAACAGTACTCCTACATGAAACCTGACTGTTTTGTTCGCCTTCCGTCATCCGACACAGAAGAACTGTTTGAAAACAATGCACATTTGCAGTTTTGCACTGATCAGATATATTACAGAAAACAGTGTCCAGGAGAGAAACGCCGTAGGGGCAAGACTGAAGGAGTATCATCATGAGTCTGATGGACCGTCTGAAATAAACAGTTTAGTACTACAGGATCAAGGCAAACTGTTGACAAGAGTAATTTATTGAAATGAGTGTTTCAGGGTTGCTGGCAACTGGCAAGGCAAACTGTTGACAAGAGTAATTTATTGAAATGAGCGTTTCAGGGTTTGGTCATGTACAGTCACTTATTTATGGTCGATACAAGTGGAGAGGACAGAGAAAACAAAACAGTCTCTGCCTTCATACATCAGACAACATGAAAGTAACCGTGTCAATCGCTAAACTGAGAACATAAGCAAAAGCCGCTAAACTGAAATTGCTCTGATTGCCTCTGATTTCTGAAAGGTCCGCTAACGGAATCCTGTATAGTTTCGGCTTTAAACTCTCCAAAACTTCACTGGATATTTCAAGTGAGGAACTGAACAGTCTGAACTTATGATGTCAAGCAACAGCACTTTGCTGCTCAAGCATCTGTGTCCACTCAGCCGGCCACCAGTCTGGTTTGATCGCCTTAACTCTCACATCCCTATTATCCTTGATGGCAAGGCTTGAATTTTGCTTCAGGGCTTCTTCAAGTCTCAGCAGGCCCATACCACGGCTGCCAAGAGCAGTGTTAACTGTACCGATTTTCTTGCCAGACTCCTTGTCCACGACATCTGAGCCTGGAGCAACAGCCTGCTCGAGTTCTAAACAACAGAGTTGGAATAATGAGTCTCACAAAATAAACATGAAACACTTTGTTATTTAGCGCACAATCCATACCTTGCCCATTTTCATCTTCAAATATTAATGGCATTAGGCGTTTCCTAATGACACCACGATGGTGTGTACGTGCAATAAGCTCCTGTCCGATATAGCAGCCCTTCTCAAATGAAATTGCATTCAAGCCAGCAAAATTGTACTCAAGCGGAATTGCTTCACCTGATTTAAAGCAAGACAATTTCAATTAATGAAACTAAACAACTTCATATCTGATTAGAAAAAATATCACAAGAGTTGGGCAATGACCAAAATCAATGACCAAAGTGATGTCATATTACCCCCAGAATCAAATATTGGCAACAGAACAGATGTTCTTTACGTACTTCAACATATGAATAAGGACATTTGTGCAAGTTTATCATTGTGCTACAAGGGAACCAGGAAAGCTGCTGTCTGAGAATAAAAGACTGTATACAGTCTATGCTTCTAAGCTATCTCCCATGGAATACAGAATGATGGTAAATAATCCACCACTGACACCAGCCAACAACAATACCTTTGTGTCATATTGCTATACAGATCATAACGTCACCTGAATCCAGTCACCTTCAAGTTGTTAACCTTGTTTGGAGGATGCACACTTTTTCTGGGATAATACTTGTTAAATACGCTAAAGTAGATTATGAAACCTTTGAAAGAGGTTACAGGAGATACCACTTGGTTACTATCAAGTTCATCGACTTCAATAGATAATTGAACTTGGAGCAGAATGGTTTTGACCAAATTGGAGACAATGAACTAGAAAACTGTAATGCAGTCAACAGACATTTAAGCATTGTAGAGACATCTTCATTGTTATCAACATCTCTAGATTTGGAACCATAGCAAAATTAATTAAAAAACGGTATAAATGTGATTCCAACCTTTCGGGATCTCAGTTGAGCCTTCTGCCACTCCATTCTCTATCCGCCAGAGCAAGTAATGGCGCTCATCGGCTTCTTTGTCAGACTCAACTAGCGGTGCTGTGGAAAGCAGAAGAGATCAGTGTTCAGATGGATCATGCTAGATATTGAATATCATGCCACAAACAGTAGGAAACATCAGGAACAGATGACTTACGTATAGTATTAGCTGGAAAGATTCCTCTGTAACCAAGGCAATCCAATCTCGGGTCTTTGAACCACTCCCAACCATGGCCATTACCTTGCGCAGCTGACTCGGCAGCATGGTCAACACCTTGGCCCCATCCAATGGATTGGGCCTCAGGTTCTTGAGTAGAAGGTCCGGTATGCTCCACATTGTGTCCAAATCTTTGCCAACACAGGAATTCCTTACTAACATTGTCTATCTCAACCTTGGATCTTAACCGATATCTGAATGGGCAAAATATCATCAGGCCATAAGATACTTGAACGGATAAAATGGTCATTAAGGACAAGAGGGATAGATCACTGATTCCACCGCAAAACTGTAACACAATGTCTCTTTTTTTGGAACTAGGAGAGCCAAGCTCCCCCCCATTTCCATTAATAGAAATGAGAATTACCAGTTTACAGACCAAAAGCATCCAAATTCCCAGCTTGCAGGACACACTACAGTTCATGACAGAAAAAGCTATAACACAATGTGATCTCATGTGTCATTATATTCCTCAGCTACAAGATGATCCTAATTCTCACGTTCTCCTTCCTACTGGATCTTAACAAATCAATCTTACCCACCACAATTTTAGTCCAAGGGGAGCTGCTTCATAGGTGAGTTTTCTGCCGATGGTCCTACTTGAAAGTTGAAACTAAAGTCACTAATTAGTTAGTTCACGATATTCTTCAGTTTGGAATTAGTAGCCTTAAGCTGAATGCCTAAACCTAAAACTTTCGATACTATCCAACTGACTCCACAAGAGAGCATGAAATGTCCAACCAAACTGTCCTCGAATGTTTTACTAAATCAGTCAAAATTCCAAGATGACAATAAATATCCAGGCAAAGTCTCAATAATGACTAAGCCACCCATCATGATCACAGTTTAGTTCAGTTTTCAGACTTGAGTTCTCGAACTAATAATTAGATTAGTTAATGAACTTGCAGACTTCTTTCTCAAATTAATCCTAACTCGTCGGTTTGAATTTAATCCACAATCTCTCAGAAATGGAGAATATACACTAGAAGTTCCGCATTGGAGTAACAGCTTTGGGAATTCACCTCTTGAAGCAAGCGAGTAGCTCGTCGACCTCGGCGGCGTCGACATCCGCGAGCACCTCGCCGGGCTCGTCCTCCTCCTCATCCTGGTTCCCCTTGGGCCTCTCCCCGGTCTGCGGCGCGGAGCCCGTGCGGTCGAGCAGCTGCGACGGCGGGGGCGGGCGGTAGAGGAAGAGGTCGTAGAGGAACCTCCCCTGCGGCGTCAGCAGCGCCGCGTACGCCGGCGGCGGCGCCCGCGCGGGCGCGTTGGGCGTGGGCGCGTACCTTGCTGCGACGACGACGACGAGAGGAGGTCGTTGGTGAGGAGCGAGCGGAGGAAGCGGCCCGCCTCTTGCCCCGCGAAGCGGACCACCGCGCGGGAGGCGAGGCGGCAGGCCAGCACCCCCGGGTCGCCGCCGCCGGCGGCGCCGCGGCGCGTGAGCTCGCGTGCAGCAGGCGCGGGCGAGCGGCGTCATGGCCGGGATTGCGCGTTTTGCGGGGGTTTTGGTTGGTTTTTTGATTTGGGGGCGAAATCGTGGGGGGTTTTGCGTTTTTGCGGGTGGATGGATGAGCGCTCGGCGGCGACGGCTTTGATGATGTTGGTGGCGGTGGAAGCGGCGGGTGTACGCGTGGGGGAGAGACGTGGCGGGATGGCTGGTTGGGCTCGTGGCAGGAGACGTGTTGGGTCTTGTGGATGTTGTGCTCGAAGTAGGCGAGACCGCAAGAAGGAAAGCCATGACAAGTCATGGCCGGCACGGTTAAGAATAGCTTTGGAATTCTCAAGACAGGGGACAGATAAGCAGCTAGATAAGCTTTTGGTAAACATCAGAAATTCACTAACCCGTTTTAGGTAGAATATCACGGTAACTGTATGATTCATCCCGTGAAAACCGTACGATTACCGTGAGCTTTACTATGGTTTAAAAACAGAAAAGGTTACTGTTTATGATAACGGTACAGTTTTCTAAACTAACATTAGCTAGGTTGTGAACACTATTGTTATATGGGGTTAAATTGCGCAACTAGGGCCGTGTTTAGTTTCCTTTCTATTCCTAACTTTCCATCACATCATATCACATTAAAAACTTTTCTACACATATAAACTTTCGACTTTTTTTCTGAACTCCAATCAACTTTTTTCAGGAACTAAACACACCCTGGGTTCGCCGGTACTGGTTTCTTCAATGACGCACGTCTGGTTTGCTCTGGGGGTGTTTGGGAGATTTTAGTCACTCTCTCAGAAAAACAAGTCTCTACCCACTTTTTTTTCTTTGAGAGATGGACTAAAAGAGACTTGTTTTTTTTTAGAGATAGACTAGAGTTTAGTCCCTCTCTCCCAAACACCACCAGATATATCTTCAGAAAAACACGTCAATATGATGCGCTGCAATACGGGGCAGGCACAGCGGAGCATCATCCGTGCTAACAATCAACTCAAACACACAGCATCTGATGACATATAGGAGCAAGTATTTTACATGGACCCTTCGGGGTTCCGGACAAACACACAAGTAGAGCGAAACGTAGCCATTTACAAGAACCGTGTTTTCAGTTTTCCCCATGAGCAAAACAGCAACGTGGTGACAGCGTATCATACATTCGTGCTACTACAGATCGAAAGGCAGCACATACCCTCGACAGCGTTTTTACAGTTTCCGGTACACAATACAGATTACACCATACAGACAAACACGAGGTCGTAGGGGACACTCGGGACATTCAGGAATCAGGACTATTCACCTGAACCTAATTAAATTCTCTGGACCTGAATCTTGCTGCTTTCACAACTAGCAGTTTACTGATTCGATCCGTAGATGTATAAGAGAAATCCTTTAGGAGATTGGTATGACTCGTGATTTCGGTCGTTCCCCGTTCCGTCTTTGATCACGGCCTTGCTCTCTTCCAGGAAGAGCCCAACCCCAAGCGGATTGCCTGCCACGTCCACTGGTGCCACGGTTACCTGTGGTGCATTCACAACCATGCATTAGTCGATCAGAAAAAAAAAAAATGGAGACAGTGTCAAACGAGCATAATCATACAGATTGATTTTTGAGGTAAAAGCATAATCATACATATAGGAGACTACTTATGTAGGATAGGGAAAAATAGCGACAAATGATAAAATGCCAGCACCACACTACGATTCAAATAGGAGGGGTTTCAGTTTATCAGCAAGCTGGTCTCTAGAAAAGGTTATCGACAAGCTTAAGCTCGCATCATGTTCAATAAAAACTAACCTTTTGATGTCATTAGCTGCTAACCACCTAGAATAAGCGAAAAAGTAAAGGTTATGTTCGCTTGTGTTCAGGAAACACATTCATATCTATCCAGTCAGACCAGGTTTGAATACTCATCAATGCAGAAGAGTAGCAAAAAAAAAAAAAAAAAGAACACTTTATCCTCTCATCTTGCATCACGAATTTCATTTGTCCTTCTCAATCATCTGAAGAGTTAGAACCAAACCCAGCAAATGTTTTAGTCAACATGTTTTCATTTGTCAAGCTTCAAATTTCCATTAGCAATTTCACCAAATTGGTGAATGTGCTGCTTGTTGAACCCTGCGCACAAGTCACGCGCTAAAGTTTAAGGCTAGATTGAACAAACAGTTATTAATTCATGCTGGAGATCTTCCCACAAAAAGAGGGGAAAAACTTGAGCGCTGAGAAGATCCCGTGCAACAATGGCAGTAACAGGTCCTAACCCATTTTTGTAAAAAGTGTGCAAAGTACAACATGTCTCTCTGTGTTCATTTGCATGCATCATGTTAGTATTTGATCATCTGCTAAACTATTAGTACCCAGAGACATTTGCACTACGACTACAGTTTGAGCAGCCTACATCATTTATCCACAATGGCACTATCTATCCACCTATTAGAAATCAAGTTCAATTAAAGAGGTGTTCATATGAGGATACTCAGTCTAATTTTTCTCCTTGACACATTTCAGCCTACCCTCTCTTGTCTAATATTCTTGATTATGTTTTGACTTACACTATGCTGCTCCACCAATGAATTTGCAACCATTAAGAAAGTTTTAAATTAGCTAGTCTTCAGAAAAACAGGATGAGATCATTCTTAACCTAAAGATTGAATGTCTGAGAACAAACAGCTCATTTTTTATACAAGGGCAATTTTGACCCACCGTAAGCAAAGCTATAAAAAAAAAATCAAGTTTTATCCTAAAAAGAAAATGTAATCATAAAGGTTCTTACAAATCTAAACCATTCGTTACCTGGTTCATTATTGTTTGATGTGCCAGCATTTTGGTTCAAGCCAGCCAAGTGATGCCTAGCATTCCCCTTCCATGATTCCTCAAACCCAGCTAGTTCATCTGTATCGCGTGCTTGTGTGAAAAATATATCCAAAATGCAATCACAATGAAGCACCCAAAGCTAAAAACAAACCTTCATGGAGATTGTGTAATATCTGTGTAGTGTCCACATTGCCATCCGATTTCAGCTTCCTTGTTAATGAATGTCCCTAAAATTTCAAGTACAAAGAAAATTAGTGACGGACCTAAACAAAACTATAATGAACTTAGCTTTAGATAAGAGGAAATCTTTGATACTATTGTGCTGGTTCAATTAATAAGATTATAGTTTATACGATATATTTCAACATGGCAAGGTATCTACCTTGTCATGAATTCCTCGAGAGATTCTATGAGTAGCCTCTTTAGTCGTTGTATCAGCTTCCTTGCTTTCTTCCACAGTTATCTGCAGTAAACATAATTACCGTCACTTATGTGTACCAAACAGTGAGGAGTACATTAGTAGGTCTCTAGGATATTTGCTTACTCCATCACTTCCTGTCCTTCGAGTTTTTGAAGCAGTGTAGTAAGCTCCATTGACACCACCATAAGTCACGGAAGAGCTCTGATATGTGAATGTACGAGCTTGTGGCTGCCCTTCATTTGCCCTGTTGAAATCCCTCCGTGGCTGGAGTTGGCCCCCTTGCATCTCTATAAATAAGAAAATAACAAAAACGACATAAACATACCATTGATACAGAATCGTAGATAAACTATTAAACATTACTGATTCAAACCCAACTCCTACCATCATCTGGTTCTTGAACATACGGTTCACGTTTTGCTTGGCGTTGCCCCTCTGAGTTCTCTCCTTCCTCCTCATCAAGCTCAGTAATAATAGGCTTCCTGCCATTACCTCTGGGAGGAGCTTGCTCAAGGTATCCATCATTCCTCATGTCTCCAAATGGTCCTCCCATTGACCCAAAAAGGCTAGGACCGTGCATCCCGCTTCCAAATGGCTGATTAAAGAACGGATCATCGAAAGGATCCCTGCCTCCAAAGACACCAGAGATCAAGCTCCTCTGGCGACCAAAGCCACCGAATCCGGCAAATGGGTCCCTCCCACCAAAGAAGTCATCTCTTCCATTTCGCCCTCTATCCATTTCCAAGTGATTGGGTAGGCTCTGGAAGGTTCAGCAATTATGTTACCACCAGTAGCTGGTAACATATGATACAGAAATCGTTCAAAATTAAGACACCATTCATTTCACAAATTAATCCGTTCAAAAGTACAGGAAAACGATCGTGTGCACATGGTCATATGCAATTTCATATTTCCTACAGAGCTCACTGTATCTCCAATTCATTTCACAAATTAATCCCACTGAATTCCACCCTATGATAGCACCGCAACCGTTGTAGAACCAAGACTTCAATTTAGGGCATAGAAGAAAAACAACACATGAATTTCCCCCAATTCGCACTTGCAGAACGCTCATCTCACCGATTCCCCCCAACGAATACAGATGCTACCACCGAAAATCACCTACAGGCTCCAACTACTTCTAGGCTACAAGCTCTAGCACTCTCTCCTCACGTCACGAATCAACGATCCTAGGAACAACAACAAAAGGAGAAATACACCGAACAAGCTGATTAACATGCATGATTTCCTAGTATTCCCTAACCGCGCAGGCATCAATCAACCAACCTTACCTGAATCTCCTCGAGGCCGGAGCGCACGCAGGATGGGTGGGGGGAATCGCGAGACGGGTGGGGATCGCCGCCGAGGACGGGGAGGAGGAGGATTTGTCCTGGTTTGGTGGTGGTGGGGAGCGGCCTTTATCCGTGGCGTTGGCAGCGTGACGTGACGAGGAGGGAGGAAGACGAAGACAAACGAGGCCTCTCGTCTCGCCTCGACTCGCCGGGATTTCCCGAACATTCTGGTGGTCGAAGGCCCACGACGCGATGCGAGGAAGCGTCCAGACCAGACAGGGCTCACACTGGGCTTGGCCCAACACAGCCCATCCTGGTGGCGGACGTGTCCCCGCAAATTAAACGGAGTTGATAAAAACTACTCCCGTCCCCCCGCCGATTTATACACATTAAAAGCCCGCTTTCGAAGATGAACACCAGGTGGAGCTTGCCGTCGACGTCGACGGAGAAGATGGAGGCCACGAACATGTCCGTCGTGGTGAACGGGCTGGCCGGCTTCATCCGCACGGTGGTGAACACCGGCTGATGATCCGGCGAGAACTCGAGCACGCCGTACGCTGTCGACCTGATGAAGTGGTACAACTTGCCGCCGCACGACGTGATGCAGTGGATGGACCGCTTCATCCGCTGCCGGCCTTCGATGTCCATCTTCCGTGTCCCGATGTCGTACTCGTGCCTCACCCATGCCGCCGGCGACGACGACGAGGAGCCGACGTGGCAGAACAATATGAAGCAGCTTCCCGGCGGCTCGACCATGACCACCGTGAAGCCTCCGTCGTCGTCGGTGGGCTTGCCGGATAGCGCGCAGAAGGAGTCGGCGGGCGGCGGCGTCGTCGTCGTCTGCCCGAACGACGGCAGGACGATCCTGCGGCGGCCGGCGGCGTGCGGGTTCCACAGGAAGGTGGCGAGAGTGGTCGGACGATCTTCGCCGTAGTCGAAGACGAGGCACGGCAACGCCTCCGGCTGCTGGCGGCTTGTCGACGCCGCCATGTTGCCAACGGCGTTTTACTTACGTACGGACACAATTCAACGCACGGTTGACTTTAAATAGATTGCCGCCTTGGCGGCCTATGAGAGTTGGTCTCGGACACCGGGCCGGTTTGCATATGCGTTACACACACCTCAAGATGTTACCCTTAATCTTAATTAATTGTAAAATTCCAATTAGAGCAAGGATAATAATATAGCCAGCTGCTGGCTCTGTACTAGTACCATGTCACCTATAGCTGGCTGTTAGGTTAGCTGTTTATTTACCTCTATTGAAGATTTAGATATTTAATATTCGCATGTACACCTGATCTCCTCGCATCTGGTTGGAAGAAAGCAGTTTTTTTCCGTGTGTTGCGCTTCAGCCGGACGATAAACAGAACGCCCGCTCCATTCGTTTCCTTCCCTTCTCACTCCTCCACGTCAGATTTGGCTGACGCGAAGCGTGCTAGCGCCGGCTGATTAGGATCTATTAAACCTGCTCTTAGAGCAAGTTCAATAGTATAGCCAATTACTAGCTCCAATTTATTTATAACTAATCTAATAGCTCATTCATACAATAGTTACATACTACACTATTAATATCTGGTCCCACCAGTCATACACACACTGTGTCTTGGAGTCCGTGCTACAGCTGGCTACAAATCTGTAGCTCGCTGCCCTTCTCTCTCATCATTTATCTTCTTAAAATATATTTGCAGCTGGCTTATAGCCCACTATTGTACCTGCTCTTATTAGGATTCTTGAAAACTACCCACCTGGCTAATCATCATCCGTTTCGATCTATCCATCAAGTTATTTCACGCGAACCGTTGGATGGAGCACGTGCGGACGAGGGGTGGTTGGACTTGGAGGCGCCGGGGACGGTGGATCGGGAGGTCGTGTTGGGTTCTTGGAAACCGTCCGATGGACATCCATTCGATCCATGTCATTGCAAATATGGCTATTCAGAAAAATACCATTACAATTCATCTTTTCGTAAGCGTGTGTCACTTAAAATTTTATAGAATTAAAACCATGCCATCGCCGTCATATTTTCCATCTCCTTCTCCATCTGCCAGTGGGGCCCACACGTCAGATTCCTTTTTTCCTTCTTTCTTCCCAGGTAGAGCAGAGGGAAGAGAGTACTGGGGTGCCGGTGCTCCGGTGGCTGGGAGGAGGCGACTCAAGCAGCCGAATGTGTTCCCGAGCTTGGCTCACTCGAAGAAGGTGCCGGCCGGTACAGGGAGATAGGGAGATGGTTGGAACGGCGGGGTGTTGGGGGACAGCAGCGTGTAGGGGAGCCTCGCCGGGCCCGTGCAATTCCTGAGGCGCGGGTCCCGGTTCATCTCCGCGATGTGCGCCTTGATCCCGACAAGGCGGTCGCCGAATCGCCGGAATGCCTCCTTCGCTGTGTCCAAAGTCCACTCCGGCGTGTCGCGCTGGCCGAGGTACACCTCGTCGTCGGAGTGCTTGGACAGTATCTCGATCAGCGAGATGCCGAGGAGCGTGCGCAGCTGGCCGGCGATGGTGCGGAGCTCCGCGTACTCCTCCGTGTCATCATGGTACTGCACGACTTGAGCAGCGCCGCCACGGTGGTCATCTCCGGCCACCATGCACTGACATGCGGCCGGCACGGGATGGAGCACGAGGGCACGGCCGCACGGGATGGCTGTGCGCATGCATTGCAGAAGATGCAGAGTGAGATGCAGAGAGGGAGACGGGAGAAAAGGAAGAAGACGCAAAGGGAAGTTATGGATGGAAAAAGTGACGGTAGTAGCACAATTCTAATTTATAAAATTCTAGTAGCATCGTTACGAATAAATGAATTGTAATGGTATTTTTTAAATAGGTAAATTTGCAATGGCATGGATCTAATTAACTCATAATCAAACGGACGTGAGTCCAGCAACACTATATTCCGTACTTGGGATTTGATTGATGATCTTCTGATTCCACAGCTAATTAGGGTTTAATCGATGGCGGTTTGATGACCTTCTGATTCAATGTTTATTTGTTTCGAAATAGAGATACAAACTGAAGGATTATTTTCTTTTTCACAAACATGCAAAAGCTTTGCGTGTTAAAGGATTGTTTTGCTTCTGGTAGAAACATTGTTCAGTTTGTTCATTCAATGATTCAATCATAGATCGAACTGATACTCTGACAGAAGTAATGTACGCTTTGACTGAAGAAGTGTTATCATCATCTACGCCTTGCTCTGACCACCAACTGGCACAGCCATACTACTGCCTCCGTTCTAAAATAGTAAAAGACAAACCCTGGTTTCCGTACCTAACGTTTGACCGTTCGTCTTATTTAAAAAAATTATGAAAAAAATTAAAAAAACAAGTCACGTATAAAATATTAATCATGTTTTATCATCTAACAACAATGAAAATACGAATTATAAAAAAAATTCATATAGGACGGACAGTTAAAGTTGGACACGGAAACCCATGGTTTGTCTTTTTTTGGGACGGAGGGAGTAGTCGCTTTGATTTTTTCTTGTAACGTTTGTTCATTTGTCTTATTTGAAAAATTAATGTAGATATAAAAACGAAGAAGTCATAGTTACAGCACTTTTGATAATAAAGCAAATCACAAACAAAATAAATAATAATTCCATAATTTTTTTAATAAGACGAAAGCTCAAAAGTTAAAAAAAAAACTCAAAGCGATAAGTATTCTAGGACAGAGGTATTATTATTATTATTATCGCCGCCTTCGTCGTCGTTGTCATCATCATCTTCTTCTTCTTAAAATATCCCAAAGAAGTTTTAGATATCGAATTACCTTACCTAGTGATATTTGACATGTATTGTCCTTATCGGTTGGTTGAACCGACAAATGCAGAAGGTGAAGACACTAGGTCCAAGTGGTCAAGGACATATCAAGTCGAAGCAACAATCTTATATATCACATAGACAATAGCCATTTAACAATTCCATGTACTCATAATACGATTATATTAGGCCATTAGGGCCTTAGAAAATAAATAGGGTACAATACATCATAGTAGAACCAATACATAGTACCAAAAATTACCTCACAAAAACATAATACGAGTAATAATCGTATAATTATCTGGGTAATATCCGGATTTTTTTACTGGATAATCTGTATCTGTCGGATACTACGTTCCCGAACCTGATCTCATATCCGCCAAAAAAAGACCCGTATTCGGACCCGATATCCGTGAAAAGTCCCGGATACCCGAATTTGTCCCGAAATAATGTGGCCGAGCGGGCAGGCGGGAAATACCCGCCCCGTTTTCACCCCTACTCAAATGCATTTATCTTTTGCTTTCACAAATTTTGATAGAACAGTTACTACAAATAAGCTTATAATAGAACAAATAGAAGGGATATAATTTTATTTCAGAACAGAGGAGGGAGTACTCTGTAATCTGTATGACAGTAGTTTATTCGTTACAGTGCTATATGCTGCTGTAGTGGTACGTACTAGTATCCTCTTGGCCGATACAGAGATCTCTTGCACTGCACTACATGCTCCGATACCGCAGCTAGAGACAAATGTGCAGCTACAGTAATCAACTACATGTAACAGTACGGAACCACTGCAGCTACGTTATTTGTTGGCAATGTTTGTCGGAGTGGCACTTAAATTGACGTGCCAAGCGATGATACGGTCCGTTGGATGCGGATTGGACGATCTAGACGTACGTGTCCTCGTGTCCTGCGCCGAACGTCTCGAGCCACGGCAGAGGATCGTGCTCAACATGTTACTCTTGCTCCAGCGTAATCCCTCCATATCATTTTTATCCTCATCATATTTATCTTAAAATAATTTCATCTTTGAGCTACTGTTATATACTACCTTCATGCATATATGTATGACGTTGGCTAGTATAAACTTAAACTAGCCAACGTCATATTAAAAAAAAACTGGAGGGAGTACATTTTTTTTGAAAGTAGAGGATAAATATATTAATAAGAATAACAGGCAATTGTATTGAGATTTAATAAAATGACGGCTATTTTAGTTTATTTTTATTATTATTGGTATGTGTCAGATAGAGTAAAAATAAATGTTGTTTGGGGGTAAAGGTAGCACTGAGGCTATTTTAGTTTATTTTTATTATTATTGGTATGTGTCAGATAGAGTAAAAATAAATGTTGTTTCAGGTTAAAGGTAGTACTGAGGCCATGGTTAACGCTTAAAGCTAGAGCTTGGTCTCACCCCGCCCAAGGAAAAAATTCATGCCAGCTAGGAGGGATCTGTACCCCCGAAAGAGTGTGTGAACCCCAGCAAATTAAGGTGTGCGTGTTTTCAGTGCGAGAAATGGGTGGGGAAACACGTTGGGGAGAGGTCTCACCCTATGCCAATGCCCCGCGTCGGGTAGCCGCCAACTAACTCCCGCATTGTTCCCCCCGCAAACAAGGTCAAGGTCGTTGTCGCCATGTAGCTTTGGCAAGCTCGAGGTCGGACCTGACAATGACAACAAAGATGGCGAGGGGGTGGCTAGGGAGAGGAAGGGCCTACCCGGACTCATCATCATTCATTTGCAGTGGCGCTGACTACTCTGTCGCCTCGACCACATCTACGACAGATCTGCCACCAAGGCCCCGTCGAAGAGCACGAGGACATATCAACCCCATCTGGTTGTCATCACCTCAATTCACGCCGCCTAGAGGTTTGCCAGCCTGCGAAGCAAACCTGGAACCGCATCAGGAAGGAAAGGGCTAATCCAGCGAGACCGCTGGCGCGGGGGAGAGGGTGGGGAGTTCGAGCCGAGGAGAAGGGGATCTTACCAATGATGCCAAGGAGAAGGGATAGTGGATAGACGGCAATGCTGAGAAGGGGAGAGCGTAGAGGTTGCGAGGCACTCAGAAAAGGTAGAAGGGCAGAGATGATAAAAGGGCAAGGGTAGGTTTTTGGAAAAAATTTCGAATTGCCCCTTCTGAACTATAGTGGCAGTATGAATTACTCCCCTCAATTCAAAACCAGACATTATTCACTCTCAACTTTTCATACGGAATGAATTACCTCCATGCCTGACTTCGGAATGGATTTGTTCCTACGTGGCACACGCGTGGTAATCCAGTCAGCATTAAAAGAATCTAAGGATTTATATATAAAAATGTAACCAACTGAAGGGAACAAAAAATATAGCATGTGGCTGTGACTTACATTGTGTGGAGAATGTTATAGCTGTGGTTTCGTTAGCATCTTCTTCTCTCTTTTTCTCGTTATAGCTTATATTGACCATGTGTCCATGCCTAATGTTCTCCCTAGGCAAAACGCTCCATTTAGAGCAAGTTTAATAGTACACCTCACTACTAACTCCAATTTATTTATAGCCGATTTAATAGCTAATTCATATAATAGTTGCTTACTATACTATTAATATACGGTCCCATATGTCATACACACACTGTGTTTTGAAGCCCGTGCTGTAGCTAGCTACAGATCTGTAGCCCGCTGCTTTTCTCTCTCATCTTTTATCTCATTAAAATACTCCGAGCTTTTCTTTAATCTCGGCAATGAAGATAAGCCTTGCTACCTATAAAGTTGTATCCAACTTCCCTATTAATGGTAGTTTTATATTTGCCACATATAGCATGTCTGTGGATGCCGTCATTGTTGCCTCATGCGTTGCTGGCACGCCGCCGCACCAGCGAAATCACCATCGCTGTAGCCATGAGAAGAGAGGAGAAAGGGAATCGAAGAAATGAGGATTGTGGTTAGGGTTTTCCCGGTTGTGGCATTTAACTGATTCGGAAGTAATCCAAGCCATCCATCAGATCGGATGTCTCACGTAGCTCACATGTGGCTCCCGCTGTACTGGTCCTACGACCAACTTGGGCCACTTGGTTGCATCAGTCTAAGGGTGCAAGTGGGTCAACTGCAAACCTATTTATTTGTGCTATAAGTGGATTCGCGGGGCAGCCCGCTTGCAACCTTACATCAGTTAGGCCTTGCTAGAAGGCCGGTAGAGCACACAGGCTTTTAGGGTCGCTACTGCACATGCGCTCCGCACAGTAATGGGTTCATTTTGTTGTTTTATTTTTGTCGTGCTGTTTTAAGTACTTCATATTTACAGAAATAACCTTAGAGCTATTTTAATTGCTTAAAATTGCTGACTTAATACAAATTTTATGAATGCTTATCATAATGATAGATAAGCCGCCAAATTTATGACTGATTAAAAATTTGCCATTACAGTGTTGGTTATGACTACTTATCATCAAGAAAACACATCATAGAAAATAAATCATATATTTTCATGATATGGATTTATTTTCTAGCACACGCTGATTATAAATTCATGTAAATCGTTTATGATTATTTTTCCTTAATTATTTCTACCCAACGGTGGTGTAATTAAGGAAATTTGTCCTTTTATTTTGTAATTAATAATTGAGCCAACGCAAATTATGTACTTATGATTTTTTAGCTTTGGGTCAACTTAGAATCATTGAGTGTCTGAACGAGACAAATTATGCTAAGTTGGAGGCTAATGTTTTGCTAAAACTATGCATACTTGATTACAATTATGCCATTAGAGAGCGAAAGGGCCTGTAGCCTAGTGGTTACAAGAGCCTCAGTAGCACCTGAGGTCCTGGGTTCGACTCCCCATGGGAGCGAATTTTCCAGGATTTAACGGCGTTGTGCTTTCAGTGGTAGGCGACGTACCCGTCGACAGCGAGACGCCTGTGGTGACTTCGTCAATCTCTCCAGAACTTGCCGGCTCAGTCTTCGAAGATGCTCATAGGGGTAAGGTTTGCATACGTGTGTTCATAGGGGTGAGTGCGTGTGCGTTGTGAGTGTCTGCGTTGTACTGTGTAATTCTCAAAAAAAAATGTAGACTGTAAAAGACGGCGCCGTGAGTTTTTTTATTTAAAAACTTTCAAATGCAACATAAACCTAAATATAAGATATCTTCATATAAAGGAGCCACATAAGCATTAGTAAAAGGACTATTAAAAAACGGTCATAAGCTTTTTAAGTTGAATACTTTCAAATCTACTGCCCCGATAGTTTGGCGGCATATTTACAAACGAAAAATAATTTGTGAATAAAAT
>CM020180.1:27108082-27118578 GCA_009805545.1 Oryza longistaminata | reverse complement strand
TGAAAAAACTCTAAAATCGTTAAGCTTGAAAAATCAAAATTTAATTAATAAGCACAAGCATAAACGAAAAGATGAGTTCGCTAATGTTGCAGTGACTGATCGTGATTAGTGCTCACTTGTACAGGAAGCAAAGAAGGAACGATCACCCCCCGGGGTTTGGGCAAGGTCGATCGGAAGGTGTTTTGGTTGGGAAGCAATCGATGGATCGAGGCATCGAGCATTCGAGCCAGCCAGCCAGCAACTGGCCGGAATGATGGGGAACGGGGGCCACCCCCTCCCCCCTCGTGGCCTCGTTTGATGATCTGTGGATCATGGATGCAACCTCCTCCAACTTTACCTAGCTAGAATGCCACTACTGTACTAGTACTACTACGGTACTACCGGTTGGTGGTGGGTGTCCTTTTCCTGATGCGCCGAAGCTTCTCAAAATTTGCAGCGACTGTGAAACTTCTGTGCGACACAAGATCCGCATCGCCCAATTGGCGTACTGCCAGATTACCTGCACAGGCCATCTAGGATGCTGGAATTTTCCATCCACGGATGATTGGATGAGACCAAAACAAGAGTTATAGTGCTCCTGTCCTAGTACACTGTATTGCTGGTCCAGAATTGCGTATAGCCGGTCCCCTGAGGCCGTGAATGACAAAATTTTAGGCGCCTCATAAACACCAGCGAGAGCAATGGCTGGATGAGTGTTTTATTAGTGTTTTTCTTGTTCAAGCAAGGACAGTGTGTAGCGTGACAGCACGGCGCTGTCCAGCCACACGGTCACATGTCGTACACTCGTATAACTCACCTTTACCGGTCTTGAATGGGCTATGGGTCACTTCGAAAACCGTACTACATCTCACGGATGGGATGGATGGTCATCACTCATCAGGGTCAAAACCTCTTTGCTTAATTAAACAAGACAATCAAGGAGTAGCTTTGGTTCAGTAAACGGGAGATGGTCCAAGCCTGGCTACTAACCCGGCAGCTAGATCCAAATGTATAGTTAAGTGAATAGGACTTCCTGTCATGTCAACTCGAAAGAGAGTTTTTTTTTTTTTCGAGCAAGAAGAGTAGTACTACTGTAGTGCACAATAACAAGTGCTGTCGCATGAGTGCTCACTACTCCTAGTAATAACGGTGCTCACCACTGCTCCTTTGTACCCTGTATTTTTGAACAGAATGTACTTCAAACAACAGTAAGTACTCCGTGGCAGTGACATGAAGCTCTCTGACACGCCGTGGTCCGGCGAAATGCCGTCCGTTTCCGCGGCGCTGGCGCATCGGTCATTAACGGCGCCTTCGAGGAATTACCAGCCGTAGTTAAAATTTAAATATTAACTTTAGAGTTGATTTTGATTTTTTTTATCTTTTACTTTACTGTCTCCTTCCAAAATCTGATAACTAAAATTTGAATTTCTAATATTACTTTACTGTCTCTTTTGATGTTTTTCTGGTTGTTTGCTTTACTGCCATTTTGAACTCTAGTAAATTTTGTTGTTATTAATTTTTATAGGATGACAAACTAAATATGTTGTTTCCATCTCTACCTGACCAAAATTTGGAAGTTCCGAAAATTCTCTTATAAAAACATCACCAAAATTTTAAAAAGGTTTAAAACCTAAACATATTTAACACCACTAAAATACAGTAACATCAAAATATGTACCAAAAATTAATATTGGTAAATATTGGTAAGTTGATTTTAGTAATACAGTGAATAAACTCTTAATTGTGGTTTATTTTTCAACATTGATTTTTAAGTTATATGCAAAAGTCAAAAGTTTTACCTATAAATTACTTTTTCATTGTTCATAAATATTAAGGTCTATAATAAATTGTAAGTTAAACGAAGAGACTGGTAACTAATTAGTGAAAAGATGGCTCTTGTCACCTAGGCATTTAACTTTTTTTTTTGTCACTTTTAAGATATGGCAATTAAGAACTTGCCACTCATAATATATGACATATGAGTTCTTATGTGTCTATAACATTTGTATCCACCGGCAAATAGTTAAATATCTCCCGGTCACCTGGTCCTTCGGTTCACATGGCCGTGGCGTTGCACATGGGGCACTGCCGCCTGGGTGAAGTGGGTGACTGGGTGAGTACCACGGTGCAAATGCGGTAGTCCCTGCTTGCTTGCTCGAGGACGGTACGTACGTGCAAATGTGCAATACGAGGATTTGAGATGTCAGTAGATCTTCTGGGGTTAAAATTAAATGGAAGTCCGGAGTTATTTATTGTAGTGAAATGGTATACGTGAAGAAATTCTGCGAGAATATTCTACAGAACAGTATAGTGAAGTTCACTATGATTTCTTACATTGGATCTCATGTGATGTTAGTTGGGAGTAAATATTTCATAAGTATGTGCCATTGTATGTATGTGCCAGTAGTTTTAAAGAAACTAACTATATTTTTTACGCCATATTTTTCATAAAAACCAGTTAAATATTTTAACATTGTAAATTACATATACTTGCACTATAATTTTTACATATCTTTGATTTTTCAAAAGAAGATAAAAGGGTAAAGTGCAAACTGACACACGAGTAGAAGCTTAGTAATATTTGTCGATAGAGCAGAGTAGATGGATACAACACAAGGAGATAGACTTGCCAAAAGATCCATTTGGTGGAAGACATCAATAAGCAATAGGATGACAAATCAACTGAGATAGATTAGAAAAACCGTGGACATCTTTTTAGCAAATTCGTACACCGAAGGGCCAGAAGCCCAGAACAGGATTAATACGCGTAGTTACTCACCATAATTGGTTGTCTCACAAGGTCTCGATCTGTTGTCAAACAGGGTACTATAACAGTTGAATTCGACATGATCCCACAATTACTATTCATCATCAATAGTGATTTAAAAAATAAAATCATAGTAGTTGAAAATTTCTTGATTTGGGTTTTTTTTTGGAATTTTTCACAGGATCGGTTGCTATCCATCGAAGCAATGGCTTGGGTCCCCAAAATATAAAATTTTGAACTCAAGTAGTAGGAGTAGTTGCCAAGCTGCAATATGATTAATGTGATCTTTGGAAATAAGAACTGATGATTACTGAATAGTTCTGGAAGTAAGATAACCAGGTTTTTTTTTTTCCTGAGCGTGATATTTTTTAACGTACTGGTTTTTTAATGATTCATGAGTCCGTGGACCTAACAAGGGTAGGAAAAGACATTCTTCACTTGGAAGTCTCGGATGCAGATTATATATAGGTTTAGCACCTAGGCTTTTGGCTAGTTTAGCACTACCGCAGTAGTGTCAAAACTATGTAGACATCATGGGAGATGGATTCTAATAGCTACGTTCACCTGTTTATTGCATGTCAACTAGATGGTTACAAAATTTTTTAAAAAAATTGACAAGATAGATCAATATATAATATATCATTCCACAAACATGCAAGTTCAAATTCAACTTCTATAAGTTGTAACAAAAATAACAAATTTAATTGTAAATATACATATAGTAATTTAGGTTTTGTTTGTTATTTTGTTACAATGTGTAGTAGTTGAATTTTAACTTGCATGTTTGTGGATTAATATATTACATATTGATGTATCTTGTTCAGATTTTTTCAATTTTTTTCATAACTATTTAGATGACATACAATAAGCGGGTGAACGTTCACTCGAGCTGTTAAAACAGTTTCCCAGACATGATGTCGTGTCTTTTGGTAGCCGGTGACCAACCTTAGGTTCGTCTACAACTGGGACAACAGATACATAAGTATCATGGCCCACAAGACCACAAGTTAGTTGTGCCCAAGAACACCAAAACAACAGAGAGAGAAAAGAACATGGAGTAAAGTTAATTGCTTGTTCGAGCGTATATGTAGGATTTTGGCGTTGGGTACAGGGTACTTGGTTGGTGGATTTTCAAGGTTGAAATGAAGTAGTGATAATGTTCATGGACTACACAACTAGGGATTAGCTTGTCAAGTCACCAGCATTAATTTATTAGTCGCCATAAAACCACTCGACAAAGTAATTGTACAAAGCATCATCCATGCGAAGATTAGATAAAGAGATAGCAGTGAAACACGTTTGGGCATTTTCAATTTTAAGAAGAATTGGGTACCGGTTAGATTTGGAATGATTTATGGTCCTGTGAGGTAGTTAGCATTAACCATGCCCTCATGACTATAATGATTTCGAATCATAGAATGACAACTAACACAACTAACATGAATATGTAATATGTTCACAGGAGCTGGACAGCTAGCGCTGCATTCTAAACAAGTGAACCTTCAAGGTGTCATGCAGATATTATGGACGTAAAAGTCTGCAACTTTTAGAGCTCAGTTAGTCTGACGAAAGTAATGCCAGTGTGCAAGTTAAGTTAGCCTTGACGAAGAGCATCTCAAGAAACTTGTAATGAGTAAAAGAAGATACCAAACTTAACTAGGTGATGTATGGTGTACTACACCTTTGCATGAAAGCAGGAACCGTGTTCACCATTCTTGCTTCCTTCCACAGTGGAGGGAATCAATGTGACTGTAATAGAAAGGTGGAATCAGCTTGGTTATGTTCTCTGACTAATTCCGTATCCGAGATCCAGAACTGTAGTTTTAGCAAAACGAACACAGCAGTCAATCAAACTGCATTTATCAGAACGCATGAGGCTTCTCCAGGTCTTCATCACCAGTAAACACTAAAACAGAGCTTGTTACCTTCCTACTCCAGTAAATTTAGGAAGATTTTTGTACAGTGTACGAAGTTTCGATTTTATCACCAAATAATACAACATGCAAAGAATGGTCACAGTGTAGAACAAACTTAAATTCATTCATCTAAAGCTAGACATCACTGAAATGGATAAGTTAGGAGCACCCCGGTACACAATCCCCTCATATATGTTGCATCGTACCTTCACAGCTGAGACAGCATATGTTCTTTGATTTTCACATAGGCTCTGTCAGAATTTCAGTAGTGTTTAATCCATTGGATAGCAATGACGAATAAATGCTGTAGTAGAGTCATATCCTCAGTTACAATCTGCAGGCCAGAGATGTATGGTTTGAGAAATCAGATCAAAACACAAACAGTGTTTCAGAATAGGTGTCTATTAGAACTGGTAAATTCAATACATGCATGTAGTGGTGATAGTTGAATTCTCTTTCTTAAAAAAATGTGATATTTAACTATTTATATGTGTAAAATGATAAATATTCATCAGTAACCAATTGACCATCAAAGCCTTTTCTGATATAGGACATGCTAGCTCTGGTCATCTGTCAACTGTCATCACGAAACGTGTACATATATTGTAAGGTAGTGAGTAATACCTATTGTACACCATATGTGATCTCTACTCCAGAAACTCTTCCATAAGACCCTATTGTAAGTTTGATAGAACATTATTAGCAGATGGAATAAACACACTGAGAATATCACAAAAGTAAGATAGCAAACCTGTGATATAAATTGTTCAGTATCAGTGCGCCTTAGGAAATGAAGTGAGTTCTTTGTCAATGATATGGAATGGTCACCAAGAGATACTTCACCAATGTCCTCAAGCACTCGAACCTGGATGTAGGGATCCTTGGGAGGCACCATGTCCTATAGAAGTGGTACAGAAAATCTGCTAACTGTATTTCATCCAAAAGAAAGTAAATAAAACAGAAAAATGCTGTACCACTGTTAAATCTATATCCATCTCTGACATATATGATTTAATGGCTGCTGAGTGGTTCTTGAAGTACTCTTTCTCAGAAAAATGGAGCTTTTCTTGTATTTCATGAGGAAGCACTGGGCCGATTTTCCATCTAAAGCTCTGAATAACCTCTGCTCGGTTATACCTGATTGAACTCAGTGCTTTCAGTTCCATACTCAAAATTAGTGCGTGCATGTAAAATCAGCATAAAACATAGAAAGTAAAAAGTTTGTTCAGCTGTGAGATTTCAGTCTTGTACATGTAAGCCATGAGACATCTTTTGTTACGAAGCAGCGAAAGATGATGGACGGCTGCCCCATAGTGGTCGTCATTTCTGGTTGTTTCAATGTCTAAGTTCTGCTCCACCATTTTCCTGTCATAAACACAATGCAAATCAGGCAATCAAAATTAAGTAAACTGTAATGGTGAAGAAGTCAAGTAAGAGTTTTATTAGTTTGATATAGTTCTGTGTTGTTTTTCCTGTGAAATACATCCTAGAAATTGATTAATTGATCATAACTCTTATTGCAGAACTAGATGAAGATGATCAATTTTCTGATAGGAAGCAATTTACCTTATCAATGACTGAAACTGTGTATTGTGTTCATTGCACTCTCTAATGACCTGATCAAACACATCGCTCTGCACATCCATAAGAAAAAGAAGTTAGGGACCAAGCATAATAACTAACCGAACTAATTAAACTATGCTGCCACAGTCACATCACAGGAACGGTAATCTTAACTTACTTTAACCCCCACCAGCCCCAGATTTTGTGTGCTTTCATGTGATTGCAAGCTCAGTATATTTCAGAACTAGATTTCATCATCAAGATAGACAAATGAAAGCTCACAAATTACATACAATTTTGCAAACCGAAAAGCCAAATCGTTTAAATTTAAACTGTCGCCTGATAGTTATACACCATGCAGATAACATTCCCCCCGTAGGATTGAAAATGCACATTTATGAACTCAATTTCAACTATGCAGCTAGACCAACCATAATTTCGCCCTAAAAATAGCCACAAACGAAACCTAATCACCGGCCACTCAGATCCCTAGAGCTAACAAACGCGAGCGCTTAGGAGGACGCGGGG
This sequence comes from Oryza longistaminata, assembly GCA_009805545.1. Lineage (NCBI taxonomy): Eukaryota > Viridiplantae > Streptophyta > Magnoliopsida > Poales > Poaceae > Oryza > Oryza longistaminata. The sequence continues at coordinate 27,111,825 of CM020180.1, read as the reverse complement.
GGGGCGGGCGTAGAAACTCTACGGTCTGAACCGGCACGAGCTGTCCGGCCTCCGCAGAGTCGACCTCCTTCAGCAGCTGCGACGCGCGCCGCCCGTACATCCTCCTCCCGCCTTCCGACGCGCGCGGAGGTGTTCGACGGAATGGCGCCTAAAGCGCAGGGCCGGATCTGCCACGGCGGGGAGAAGCACGAGAAGCGGGCGGCGGGCACCGCGCGGCTGGCGGTGGACGGGGGCGCCCGCCCGTGCTAGGGGGCGGTGCGGGGGCGGAGTGGAAGGGGAATTTTGGTGCGCCCGCGCGGGAAAAAATTCGAGGAAATTTGGGAAGGCGGGAGTGTCCGGCTGAGGGGAGGGGATTGGAGGTGGAAGGTGCCGGGTTGGTAACGGGGCCCCGCCGACACCCGGTCGGGCGTGACTGGCTCGGACGGGAAAAGTAGATTGGGAGAAAATGGGAACGAGGATGACAGGTGGTCCCATATAGATCCTATTATTTCTAAATTATTTTCTCTAGTGTAGCTGACATGTAGGTCTTCCTTTTTTTTTATCGAATTATCACGTTCGTGCCATATTACTATCACATGAGACGAATACCCTATTAAAAGGAGCCATGAGACACCGCGTCAATTAAAACGATTCGTGAAAGATTTCGGTGTACTTTTTCCTGGCTACGACTGGCTGGGAGCGGTGGAGGAGGCAGTGTTGATGCTCGTCCAAAGTTGGTTGATGGCCAGTGAAGGTGGAGCCATGCTCGGATGGGTTGGGTTAATTGGTACCGTAGGGAGAAGTTATATCTAGTACGTCTTTTGGGCTGGTACGTTTAGTGATTTTTTTTGGGGAAAAGTACCGCAAGGCTCCCCTCACACTTGTCACTCCCGACATACAAAAATCGCTCCCTAACACCGCAAAACCCCCGCGCCATCCGACCCTCCCCCAACTTACAAAACCGGTCATAAAAGGTCCCTCGGCGCGTTTCACCCCGTTTGTCCCCCACGTGGCGGCTGACTCAGCGTGGGACCCACGTGCCCCCACAATGTCATGCGAGACCCCCACACTCAGCCCCTCTCTCTCTTCTTCTTTCCCTTCCTCTCCTTCCCTTCATCCTCCTCTCCTCCACTATCCCTGCCAAAGCTACGCCGCGCCGGGAGCAAGCCGAGAGCGAGGGGGCGGCGCCCACCGACGGCGACGGCCCGGCCCGCGCCCCCACCCCCCCCCCCCCCCCGGCCGTCAGTGGGAAGCATACGGCCCGGACAGGCGCGGGGAGCCCCCCGGAACCCTCGCCCCGCACGACGGCGACCCCCCCCCCGTAGCCCCTAGCCCCGACCGAACTTGCTCCTGGCGCCGATCGCCGTACTCCGCCGGGAGTCCCACCACGCCCGAAGGCCGAGCTCGACGTTGGCCTGGACCCCGTGTCGTCGGCCGTCGTCCAGCGAGGTCTGTAAGGCCCCGCGGCATGGCCCGTCGCGAAGGCGGAGCCAAAGGTGCCTCGCCCCGGCGACGACACGGAGCGGCGGCCAGCAACGGCCGGCCGGCGACCGGCGCCGCGGCCCCCTTCGACCCCGCCCCACGCCCCGTGCGCAGCTCAACCGGCCGCGCCCGGGGCCGACCGAATCCCTGCGCGCCTGTCCCCGGACCCCGCGCCGCCCCCCCCCCCCCCCCACCCTCCCCCACCCCGCGTTCCCACCACCAACCCCCACGACTCGGCGCAGTGCGTGAAGGAATCGACAAGCTGCTCAGACCGGCCACTTCCGACCCCGCCCCCCCCGCGCGCGCCCCCGTTACGACCCCCCTCTCATCCACCCGTCGTCAGTCTTGCACCCGCAGCAAGGAGCGCCGGCACGCCGGCGCACCGCCGGTGAGGCCATCTCTGCCGCGGCCCCGCCTCGACCGCCCCCCGGAGGATCCTCCGGCCGCGCGGCCCACACCGGGGACACCCGAGCCGGCGGCAGACGGATCCCATCGACCCGCGCCCGCCCCCCCCCCCCCCCCCGGCCACTCCACCCCACCCCCCCCCCGGCGAAACACCCCCCCCCGCCCAGCGGCAGCACGTCGAGGCTCTCGTGCTGGCCCCGGCTGACCCCCGAGCGGCGGAGACACGCACGGGAACGCAACGCTCCCGGCGGCCGCCAGGCCGACGCCGCGCTCGCCGGATGGGCCGAGCGGCGCGCCCGAAGACTCCGCGCCCGCCCTCCGCCCTCATCCGTCCTCCCCGCCGCGCGCCCTCCCCGCGGGCCCCCGCCCGGCGCCCGCGGAGCGTCTTCCTCTGATACCCAGCCCCCCATGCGTCCCGCGCCCCCACGCCGTCACCCCCCCCCCGCGCCACCCCCCTCCCCGTACCCCCCCCCGCCCCGGCCCGGGCGAGCGTCGGGCCCACCCCCCCACCCCCCGCCCCTGCCTTCTTGCTCGCTCGTCCCCGCCAATCCACCCCCCCCGACCCCGCCCAACACCGGGGCCCGACGACAGGAGGCCCGCGGACGCTTCCCCGCGCCGCCTGCAAGCCCGCGCCGCCCCGCCACCGGCGGCCAGCCGCTCCCGCTCGCTCGGCCCGCACCCCACCCCCTCCGCGCCCCCCCCCGCCCCGCGCCCCCCCCCGCCGCCCACGCCCCCTGTCCGCGAGAGCCAGAGCAGCGCAGCCAGGAACCGGCCACAGCGCCCACCCCGAGAGCGACGGCAGAAAAACACGAGAGCCAGCGGTGCTGACGTGGCTCTCCCATGCACCCTGTGGGGCCCACCGCTGGGCTCCCCACGCCTGACGCTCAGCCCGCCCACGCTGGGACAACAACCGGGTCAAAACCGCCGGCACGGAACTTTCTGTGACCCGCGCTCCTTTGGGTACAGTTCGGCCCGGGGACGCCGGATGTTCGGTTTTCGTCGGGTTCGGGGACGATTTGTATCTCGCTGAATCAAGTTTGAAAGGACCTTGCGTGTACTTTTTCCCTATTTTTTTCCCCCTACATGCGACATCCATCAACTCCATTTTACTGTCCCTCTTGTCTTTCCTACATCCGAATTTCTACCAAATTCTATCCTCAAACCCCGCACTATTCTCCAGAAACTTTGAACCCCCGCCACACGCAACACGCAAGACTAGTTTAAATTAGATCACATAGCAGTATAAATGGTTGATTTCGCTGACGTTAACATCATAGCCAGCAAGGAATTAAAAAAAAAGTGGACCCACACGCTTTCTTTTTTATTTAGTTTGCTGACCTAGGGTGCCACCGCCTCGACACAAACAACCATTGACTCACGATGAGATCTATTTAACCTAGGTTTAAGTTGAGGGGTGGAGATTACCTTATTTCGTTCGGGATATTATTTAAACTTGGCTAAAAGATGAGGGACGTAAAGTGAACTTAATCATTTCCCCAATTCTTCTTTCCAGGCCCAACGATTGATTTGCTAATAAGCCAATGAATTATCCCTTCCTTTCTTTTTTCTTTTTGCTTTTTGCTTTTTCTCTCTCTCTATCTCTCTCTCTCTCTCTCTCGCTAAATAGCTGGATGGTTTTGTATGTGTGTGCCGCTAAATGGACTCGGGCCAATACTCCAATACTACGGGAAGTTGAGTGATTTCCTATAAAAAAAATAATTGCGGCCAACCTTCTCAATTTTGTTTCAGCACTCTCTCAATGCCACTTGTTGATCTTTTCTGATTTTGTTCTGGAAAGCAGTTATGTTTAGTTGCACGACTGCGGTCCGATTGTGGCTAATATCAGGCTTGTTCCAGATTGACTCGTCATTTTAACA
>CM020180.1:27094950-27108057 GCA_009805545.1 Oryza longistaminata | reverse complement strand
ATCCACCGGCAAATAGTTAAATATCTCCCGGTCACCTGGTCCTTCGGTTCACATGGCCGTGGCGTTGCACATGGGGCACTGCCGCCTGGGTGAAGTGGGTGACTGGGTGAGTACCACGGTGCAAATGCGGTAGTCCCTGCTTGCTTGCTCGAGGACGGTACGTACGTGCAAATGTGCAATACGAGGATTTGAGATGTCAGTAGATCTTCTGGGGTTAAAATTAAATGGAAGTCCGGAGTTATTTATTGTAGTGAAATGGTATACGTGAAGAAATTCTGCGAGAATATTCTACAGAACAGTATAGTGAAGTTCGCTATGATTTCTTACATTGGATCTCATGTGATGTTAGTTGGGAGTAAATATTTCATAAGTACGTGCCATTGTATGTATGTGCCAGTAGTTTTAAAGAAAATAATTATATTTTTTACGCCATATTTTTCATAAAAACCAGTTAAATATTTTAACATTGTAAATTACATATACTTGCACTATAATTTTTACATATCTTTGATTTTTCAAAAGAAGATAAAAGGGTAAAGTGCAAACTGACACACGAGTAGAAGCTTAGTAATATTTGTCGATAGAGCAGAGTAGATGGATACAACACAAGGAGATAGACTTGCCAAAAGATCCATTTGGTGGAAGACATCAATAAGCAATAGGATGACAAATCAACTGAGATCGATTAGAAAAACCGTGGACATCTTTTAGCAAATTCGTACACCGAAGGGCCAGAACAGGATTAATACGCGTAGCTACTCACCATAATTGGTTGTCTCACAAGGTCTCGATCTGTTGTCAAACAGGGTACTATAGCAGTTGAATTCGACATGATCCCACAATCACTATTCATCATCAATAGTGATTTAAAAAATAAAATCATAGCAGTTGAAATTTTCTTGATTTGGGTTTTTTGGGGAATTTTTCACAGGATCGATTGCTATCCGTCGAAGCAATGGCTTGTCCCCAAAATATAAAGTTTTGAACTCAAGTAGTAGTAGTTGCCAAGCTGCAATATGATTAATGTGATCTTTGGAAATAAGAGCTGATGATTACTGATTAGTTCTAGAAGTAAGATAACCAGGCTCTTTTTTTTTTCTGAGCGTGATATTTTTTAACGTACTGGTTTTCTAATGATTCAGGAGTCCGTGGACCTAACAGGGCAGGAAAAGACATTCTTCACTTGGAAGTCTCGGATGCAGATTTTATATCGGTTTAGCACCTAGGCTTTGTCATTGTTTGGCTAGTTTAGCACTACCGCAGTAGTGTCAAAACTATGTAGACATCATGTCATGTCTTTTGGTAGCCGGTGACCAACCTTAGGTTCGTCTACAACTGGGACAACAGATACATAAGTATCATGGCCCACAAGACCACAAGTTAGTTGTGCCCAAGAACACCAAAACAACAGAGAGAGAAAAGAACATGGAGTAAAGTTAATTGCTTGTTCGAGCGTATATGTAGGATTTTGGCGTTGGGTACAGGGTACTTGGTTGGTGGATTTTCAAGGTTGAAATGAAGTAGTGATAATGTTCATGGACTACACAACTAGGGATTAGCTTGTCAAGTCACCAGCATTAATTTATTAGTCGCCATAAAACCACTCGACAAAGTAATTGTACAAAGCATCATCCATGCGAAGATTAGATAAAGAGATAACAGTGAAACACGTTTGGGCATTTTCATTTTTAAGAAGAATTGGGTACCGGTTAGATTTGGAATGATTTATGGTCCTGTGAGGTAGTTAGCATTAACCATGCCCTCATGACTATAATGATTTCGAATCATAGAATGACAACTAACACAACTAACATGAATATGTAATATGTTCACAGGAGCTGGACAGCTAGCGCTGCATTCTAAACAAGTGAACCTTCAAGGTGTCATGCAGATATTATGGACGTAAAAGTCTGCAACTTTTAGAGCTCAGTTAGTCTGACGAAAGTAATGCCAGTGTGCAAGTTAAGTTAGCCTTGACGAAGAGCATCTCAAGAAACTTGTAATGAGTAAAAGAAGATACCAAACTTAACTAGGTGATGTATGGTGTACTACACCTTTGCATGAAAGCAGGAACCGTGTTCACCATTCTTGCTTCCTTCCACAGTGGAGGGAATCAATGTGACTGTAATAGAAAGGTGGAATCAGCTTGGTTATGTTCTCTGACTAATTCCGTATCCGAGATCCAGAACTGTAGTTTTAGCAAAACGAACACAGCAGTCAATCAAACTGCATTTATCAGAACGCATGAGGCTTCTCCAGGTCTTCATCACCAGTAAACACTAAAACAGAGCTTGTTACCTTCCTACTCCAGTAAATTTAGGAAGATTTTTGTACAGTGTACAAAGTTTTGATTTTATCACCAAATAATACAACATGCAAAGAATGGTCACAGTGTAGAACAAACTTAAATTCATTCATCTAAAGCTAGACATCACTGAAATGGATAAGTTAGGAGCACCCCGGTACACAATCCCCTCATATATGTTGCATCGTACCTTCACAGCTGAGACAGCATATGTTCTTTGATTTTCACATAGGCTCTGTCAGAATTTCAGTAGTGTTTAATCCATTGGATAGCAATGACGAATAAATGCTGTAGTAGAGTCATATCCTCAGTTACAATCTGCAGGCCAGAGATGTATGGTTTGAGAAATCAGATCAAAACACAAACAGTGTTTCAGAATAGGTGTCTATTAGAACTGGTAAATTCAATACATGCATGTAGTGGTGATAGTTGAATTCTCTTTCTTAAAAAAATGTGATATTTAACTATTTATATGTGTAAAATGATAAATATTCATCAGTAACCAATTGACCATCAAAGCCTTTTCTGATATAGGACATGCTAGCTCTGGTCATCTGTCAACTGTCATCACGAAACGTGTACATATATTGTAAGGTAGTGAGTAATACCTATTGTACACCATATGTGATCTCTACTCCAGAAACTCTTCCATAAGACCCTATTGTAAGTTTGATAGAACATTATTAGCAGATGGAATAAACACACTGAGAATATCACAAAAGTAAGATAGCAAACCTGTGATATAAATTGTTCAGTATCAGTGCGCCTTAGGAAATGAAGTGAGTTCTTTGTCAATGATATGGAATGGTCACCAAGAGATACTTCACCAATGTCCTCAAGCACTCGAACCTGGATGTAGGGATCCTTGGGAGGCACCATGTCCTATAGAAGTGGTACAGAAAATCTGCTAACTGTATTTCATCCAAAAGAAAGTAAATAAAACAGAAAAATGCTGTACCACTGTTAAATCTATATCCATCTCTGACATATATGATTTAATGGCTGCTGAGTGGTTCTTGAAGTACTCTTTCTCAGAAAAATGGAGCTTTTCTTGTATTTCATGAGGAAGCACTGGGCCGATTTTCCATCTAAAGCTCTGAATAACCTCTGCTCGGTTATACCTGATTGAACTCAGTGCTTTCAGTTTCCATACTCAAAATCAGTGCGTGCATGTAAAATCAGCATAAAACATAGAAAGTAAAAGGTTTGTTCAGCTGTGAGATTTCAGTCTTGTACATGTAAGCCATGAGACATCTTTTGTTACGAAGCAGCGAAAGATGATGGACGGCTGCCCCATAGTGGTCGTCATTTCTGGTTGTTTCAATGTCTAAGTTCTGCTCCACCATTTTCCTGTCATAAACACAATGCAAATCAGGCAATCAAAATTAAGTAAACTGTAATGGTGAAGAAGTCAAGTAAGAGTTTTATTAGTTTGATATAGTTCTGTGTTGTTTTGCCTGTGAAATACATCCTAGAAATTGATTAATTGATCATAACTCTTATTGCAGAACTAGATGAAGATGATCAATTTTCTGATAGGAAGCAATTTACCTTATCAATGACTGAAACTGTGTATTGTGTTCATTGCACTCTCTAATAACCTGATCAAACACATCGCTCTGCACATCCATAAGAAAAAGAAGTTAGGGACCAAGCATAATAACTAACCGAACTAATTAAACTATGCTGCCACAGTCACATCACAGGAACGGTAATCTTAACTTACATTAACCCCCACCAGGCCACCAGCCCCAGACTTTATGTGCTTTCATGTGATTGCAATTTGCAAGCTCAGTATATTTCAGAACTAGATTTCATCATCAAGATAGACAAATGAAAGCTCACAAATTACATACAATTTTGCAAACCGAAAAGCCAAATCGTTTAAATTTAAACTGTCGCCTGATAGTTATACACCATGCAGATAACATTCCCCCCGTAGGATTGAAAATGCACATTTATGAATTCAATTTCAACTATGCAGCTAGACCAACCATAATTCCGCCCTAAAAATAGCCACAAACGAAACCTAATCACCGGCCACTCAGATCCCCAGAGCTAAGAAACGCGAGCGCTAGGGAGGGGGGGGGGGGTAGAAACTTACGTTGAATGGCACGAGCTGTCCGGCCTCGCAGGAGTCGACCTCCTTCAGCAGCTGCGACGCGCGCCGCCCGTACATCCTCCTCCGCCTCCGACGCGCGCGAGGTGTTCGACGGAATGGCGCTAAAGCGCAGGGCGGATCTGCCACGGCGGGGAGAAGCACGAGAAGCGGGCGGCGGGCACGCGCGGCTGGCGGTGGACGGGGGGCGGCCGCCGTGCTAGGGGGCGGTGCGGGGGCGGAGTGGAAGGGGAATTGTGGTGCGGCCGCGCGGGAAAAAATTTCGAGGAAATTTGGCGAGGCGGGAGTGTACGGCTGAGGGGAGGGGATTGGAGGTGAAAGGTGGCGGGTTGGTAACGGGGCCCCGCCCGACACCCGGTCGGGCGTGACTGGCTCGGACGGGAAAAGTAGATTGGGAGAAAATGGGAACGAGGATGACAGGTGGTCCATATGATCCTATTATTTCTAAAATTATTTTCTAGTGTAGCTGACATGTAGGTCTTCCTTTTTTTTTTATCGAATTATCACGTTAGTGCCATATTACTATCACATGAGACGAATACCTATTTAAAGGAGCCAATGCAAGACACCGCGTCAATTAAAACGATTCGGTGAAAGATTTTCGGTGTACTTTTTCCTGGCTACGACTGGCTGGGAGCGGTGGAGGAGGCATGTTATGCTCGTCAAAGTTGGTTGATGGGCCAGTGAGGTGGAGCCATGCTCGGGATGGGTTGGGTTAATTGGTACCGTAGGAGAGTTATATCTAGTACGTCTTTTGGGCTGGTACGTTTAGTGATATTTTTTCCTAGGAATATAAATCCAATTTATGTCTCTTGTCTTTCTATCGAATTAAATTATATCCCTAAACCGCACTAATAGAATTTGACCCCCGCCACACGCAACACGCAAGACTAGTTTAAATTAGATCACATAGCAGTATAAAAGGTTGATTTTCGCTGACGTACATCTAGCCAGCAAGGAATTAAAAAAAGTGGGACCACACGCTTTCTTTTTATTTTAGTTTTGCTGACTAGGGTGCCACGCTGACAAACTAACCATTGCTACTACGATGAGATCTAATTTTACCTAGGTTGTAAGTTGAGGGGTTGGAGATTACGTTATTTCGTTCGGGGATATCTATTTAAACTTGGCTAAAAGATGAGGGACGTAAAGTGAACTTAATCTCTTCCGCCAAGTTCTTCTTTCCAGCGCCAACGGATATTGATTTGCCTATAAGCAATGAATTACCTTTCTTCTTTGTTTTTTTTTTTGCTTTTTGCTTTTTGCTTCTCTCTCTCTACCTCTCTCTCTCTCTCTCTCTCGCTAAAATAGCTGGATGGTTTTTGTATGTGTGGCCCGCTAAATGGATCGGGCCAATACTCCAATACTACGGAAGTTGAGTGAATTTTCGCTAAATAAAAAAAATAATTGCGGCCAACCTCTCAATTTTGTTTCAGCACTCTCTCAATGCACTTGTTGATCTTTTCTGATTTTTGTTCTGGAAAGCAGTTAGTGGTTTGTTGCAGACTTGCGGTCGTTGTGGTATATTAGGCTTGTTCAGTTGATGTCATTTTAACCATTTTATTTTTTATAGAGTTATCAAACATGTGCATCCATTTAGTTTTTTTAGTCAAACTTTTAGCAAACACATAAGAAATCCTATCAAAAATTTTAGCAATAATTGCTAAATTGCACTTGTTGATATTTTTTGTTTTTGTTCTGGAAAGTAGTTGGTGGTTTGTTGCAGACTTGCAGTCGTTGTGATATATGGGCTCGTTCAGATTGATGTCATTTTAAACCATTATATTTTTAATAGTTATCAAATATGTGCATCCATTTAGTTTTTAATCAAACTTTAACAAACACATAAGAAATCCTATCAAATTTTAGCAATATTGCTAAATTTCCAAAATTTAGACATTACCAAAAATTTGGTAAGGTTAACTTGGCTACAATTTGACACCCCTATATGTTTATCTTCTTTTACTTGTACAGAATTTGGACTCACAGAGTTAGGTCCAACAAAACTAGGCATATGAAAGTAAAACCTCAAATTCGGTCTAGATATATATAAAGTGATTCACATGGTTGAGCACATAAGCATGGACTGTTTGCAAAGTGAACTTCTAGAGAACCTGGGAAGGCTGCAACATTACAAACACAAAAGAAGTTTCCATCACGCTTTAATTCAGATACAGTAGAACAGTAACAGTATATCCACTCAAGTCGAATCATCGATCACTTCCCCTTGACGACTGTTTACAGGGCCATGATGCGTTTGACAGCACGTAGTTTGTACACACTCCCCAGAAGAATTCCTGTAAAATGTTGGCGACAGGAAAGTTGCAGATGAAATCATAACGAGCTAAAAGTTTGATGAGACTATTATAATATGGTGTGCTGGATTCAATTCAGAAGCTAGCGAATCACTAAACAAATACTATGTATTTTAAACTGCCATATCCGCAAAGTAAGCGTATACTCCCAAACGTTCATTAGACATCGCATCTTCAAACTTCCCAATTTTGTGTTCTGAATCAATATGACAATAGTAAGTTTCAAGCTAACAATGCCATATCATCCACCCCCCCCCCCCCCCCCCCACCAAACCCACCCAAAGAAATGTCTACTGATGTATGATGTATCGTTGGCGTCAATACTTCCATTTTATGTCCAGAAGCAAATGTTCCTGTTCGTGTACAAAACGTTACAATTTGCATGCAATCACACCAATCAAGAGAGCTATTCAGACTTACGTAAGCATGCATCGCATCGCAAAGCGAACAAGGGTATCATCATCTAGGATTTTTAGCAACATATCCATTTTCCAGGCATCAACAATCAGATTTAAATATAACAATATAATTTGTCAAAGGGGTGGCATGAAATGCATTGGCACTTTAATATGTTATAGACTACATAGTTTTAGTCTTTGGACGTGGACACTACCCTAAGAAGGCTAAAACCAAGATAATCACGTTCCTGTATATAAACTTCTGTACTTGGATATTGAAATAGCAGCATTCTAGTTGTTGAACTAACTCTATATACATCATTCTTATGCTCAAACTGTACACGGGAAACATTGAATATGAAAAGGAGTTTCACATGAGAACATAAACAACGCGCCCGACCAAGAATCAGGATATACATGTCTCAAGGATGAACATGCGACTTTAACAATTTAATTAATCGTGAAGGCAACCAAGTTGATGCCTTGGCGGTCCCAAGAAAAAAAACCAAGTTGCAACTGAAATGCTCGATAATCCAATTCATTGGCTGTAATGATTCAAGTTGCAAGGCCAAGTCAGATACGCATTTGGCCACCAAATTTCCAGCGCAATGCAATATGTGTTTGCGATTAAAAACTACCGTACCACGGAACTGGACACAGTATGTAGTTTTAATTATCGATTTAAGCAGTGCGTCATTCTCGACAGAGCTTGTCTATCTGAACAGGAATATTAGCAACTGGCCCAAAGGCAGTTCTAATGGTCAATGCCTGCAATTTTGATTCTTGATTGATGAGGCGACAACATTGCAAACAGAAGTAGGAGTTATACCTCTGGATCGAGCCGAGGCGCGGCTGCCCCTGACGAGCGTGGTCGATCTTCTGCTCCTCGACGGCGTGCGGAAGAGCTTCTCCCTGGCGTCGCCCCAGTAACAGCTTTCGCCACTACGGTAAGCTGATCAGAACAGCAACAAAACCAGCGGTCATTTTCGTCTCCGATCAGCCCCAGAAACCGTGACGCGACTACTAGTACTACATGAGAACGCACGTACCTCCAACTGGCGCGCCGCCGTGTCGAGCATGTCGAGCACCTCGGCGTCGCAGTGCACGCCGTACTGCTGCATCGCCGTCGGATCCCGGAACTCGGAGAGAGGGATCAGCGCTGGAGGAAATGGAATCCACTACATTAGTTTGAGCCGAGATCGATCGAGCAAAAGCAAGAGCAGAAAGGGGGAGGAGATTTGGTTCGCGGATCTTACGGGATCCGGACTTGCCCCACAGGGCGTGCTTGGCCTCCTCCCGCCGTGATGCAGGACGTGGAGGAGACGAGGTGGTCGCCCCGGCGGAGCAGGTTGGCGATGGCCAGTCCCAGCGCCCTCTTGCTGCTCGCCGAGTAGTCCATCGCCACCTCCGATCCTTCGCTCGTCATCGGCCCTGCCGCCACGGCATCCCGTCGTCTCGCGATCCCAAAGATCAAAAGTTCAAAAACCCCCTCTCCTCTCCTCTCTTCTCTGCTAAGCCTCTTCTCCCTCCTCGCTTGCTCCCTTTGCGGTGTGACGCGCGCGGCGAAATGTGGCGAGATGGAGACATTGGAGTAGAAGATCAGCGTGGTATAAAAAGGGAAAGTGCGGGCGCGGCGGGGCCACGACGCGGGGTAGCGTCACGACTCACGACTCATCAGGGAGGCGTGTCGCGCCAGGCCGCTGCGCCTGCGCGCCGTGGGGGAGCAGCGTGCATCAGCAGCGCGCGGCGAATCTTCTCCACGCTGTGCGTGACGCCGCGGCAACTGTGCGCGCGGCGGATCGGTGGGTGGGGTTTGGTTTGTGGCTGGGCTCGTTGGTTTTGGACTTTGGATTTGCACCGCGGGAGTCGCAGCCGGTCGCGGTAGAGTCGCCACGACGACGACGTCGATATCCACGAGGTTTCCGCGTGAGGCGTGGGAAAAGGTTAGCTGTTTCGGGTTCGCGTGCGGGAGAACGTTCTCTTGCCGGGGGGGTGTCCCGGATTTCTTCTCGTTTTCCTTTCTGGTCATGTGATGTTTGGCTCGATGGACATATGTTGCTTCCTTTTTGAGCAGAACAAGATAAGCGCTCCTTCTCAGTGTGCTTATTCAATAGGCTGAGGTTGCTTACACTTAAACGCACGTACGTTAACTGTAGTGCTGGAACAGATGGACGAGTGCCATCTTTTCGTTTACTCGTAGCACCGAGTGCCATCGCTACTCCAGTCGCTACGCATCACGCAACAAGCACTGGACAAGTCGGCATTGTCATAAAGCTTTTGCGATAACCCTTTTTTTTTTCTCTCAGCCACGTGCCTGCACGGTAGGGTGTGTCAGCCGCAGCCTGCAGCGTTTCAGACAACTACAGGACCTGATCACCTGATCCATGGAGTGTAAAGCATGTGTCGAGGGCTTTCAACATCTCTGAAAGAGCCAGGCCCATGCACTGCACACTGCTCTCCCATCGATTTGGCTGCTAAGTACGGAATAAGTTCAATTGAGGTCCCTTAACTTATCAACGAATCCGATTTTCGTCCTTCAACTGGAAAACCAGATATAAACGGGTTCCCTCAACTATTAAAACCGGTGCAAAGCTCTTAACAACCAAATTTGGTAATTTAAGTATCGGAGGTTAAGGGTAAAACTGAAGCGGAATCCAAGATGGAGATCGTTCAAGAAACAAAAGCAGAATCGGCTTCCAAGTCTGAATCGCCGCGATCAGGATCGGCAGAGTGCGAGTCGGAAAGTTAGCGATTAAGCCGATTCTGACAATATGATCGTTACACGACATTGGGTTAGGTTAAAGTGCCTTCATAATAAGATTGCCATGACAGATTGAGTCCTGAAAAGACAATTATGTATCTATTAATTAGGATATTTATATGTAATTTCCTTAGAGATAAGTTTGAGTAAAAGTCTGTCGCAAAGACTTATGGTACTTAGAGTTTGTTAGAGATAAGAGTCGTGTTCGACATTGACATTTTTGTAACCGGTATAAATAGAACCCCGGAGCCTATGTAATCAATTTAACACACGTTCAATACAATCTCGGCGGCAATCGCCACACTTTCCTTTGGTTTTGTTCGACGAGTTCTTTCTCGATTGAACTGCATCGGTTTTCGATCTTCCATAAGGTAAAACTTGTATGGCGGCTTGCGTTCTCGGGATTAGTGCTTTTCATCTTCTATGATCTCCTAATCTTGTTTATGTATTCGTCGAGTTATTCATATTATCCTATATAATCTCTGGCAATATTGTATTTAAACCCTTAGTCGGCTAACATTTATTGCTAGAAAGGCAGCGATCAGGTTAAATACCAACGTTGACTAGATTATATAGGGTAATCCACCACTCTATGAAAAATCCACGGCTTGATTGTCAAGATATTGTTTTTCTTTTCATACTTAATGCTGCATCCAGTTGAGGTTTGATCTATAAATCGTTGCTTAGAATCTCAATCTCTAGCCTGCTTTTTGGTTGCCGATTAGCGGTAGTGTCGGGGTTTCAACCGATCTTACCTGATTTAGCTTTAAAATCTTACGTGCTATATTGAATATGCTAGATCTGCCCTTTATGTTAAGATCTACTACAACCAAAGATATTAGGCTTCTGTTGATATAGATATTTTAACTTCTTTAATATCTTAATATAGAGTAGTATTGGAGTATTAGCCGATACAATGCTAGATTTATCTGATCGGCTTATGTTATAAATGTTTATAACTCTTTTTGTTTAATATATATTTTGATCTAAAGTGATTTATACTGTCTCGCATGGCGACCGATCTATCCCAATCACCTGAATTTAAGTATATATCGACAGAAGATATTATTATACCCTTGAATCTACAGCCGATCGAATAGATTAATTCTTTTAATGCTTATTTTATTGAACTGCCGATCGATTTCATTATATGACATCGGCTCAAGATAAATGAAAGTGCATCGGCAGCTTACCGATCGGCTATCGCTTTGTGGATTTAACTGACTACTTTTCTGTTTTTATTCTTGTTGATGCAGGATCAAATCAACTGGCACCTCACGAACCTAAAGGCAAGATTTTTGGACTGCACTGGAGTTAAACAGATCTCCCATGGCCTCGTGTTGTGTTCGCATCAGCAAAGAAGGTCGCCTTAACGGTTTTGATGATGGTTTGGCTTGATGCTTGGCGCCCTACGTGGCCGGTTTGACTTGGTCTCGTTCTACGTGGTGGTGATGTGCACTGGAAAGCAAAATTAAAAATAAAAAATAAAAACAAATGTGGGGCCCACATGTCAGTTAGACAAAAGGAAAAAATAGTGGGACCCACCATCTCCTATCCACGGACGACGGGAGAGAAGCGGACCGGCGCGTCTTCTCTCTCCCTCCCGGGCCATCCTTCCTCGCCGGCGAGCGCCGCAAGGAGGGGAAAAAGCGGCGGATTCACGCTGGTCACCGCCCTCCGTTGGTGTTCAGATTGATCCGTGCGCCGTCTGAGTGCTTCATGGCTCGGCTGCGTGGCTGCGGCGGAGGCGGGGGTCGAGGTGCAGGAGGGGGGGAGGTTGTGGCGGTCCGTGGGAAGCGTGACGCGGAGAATGCGGTGGAGGTCATCGAGGGTGACGAGGGGTTCTACGCGGTCCAGGAGCGGGTGGCTTGGCGGCGATCCTGGCCGCGGAACAAACGGCACCGAGTACCTCCGCCCCACGGCATAGAGAAAGGACGCACCGACGGGAGGGCGTTCAAGGCGCGCGTCCCCATCGTCACCTACGAGGACCTCCGCCCGGAGATCGAGCGCATCGACCAACGGCGACCGCATTCGAACATCATCTCCTCCACCCCTCACTCCGAAGTTTCCTCACCAGGTGTGTAGTACTAGCATAACCCAAACAAAATTCCTTTTTCAATTAATCCTCCCTTTCATTTGCCGGCTCGCTCCGCCATCTACTCCAACTTATATTGTTTTGAAATTAAGTTCTTGGTTGCTTGGTTGATCAGGTCCTTGCTAACTAATTGGCGTTGCGCTGTGCATCCTTTTGATTTATTTCCTTTTTCTTTCTTGTTTTGTTCCTTGCAGATCATGTTCTGGCCATGCTTCGAGAATCGCACGTTTGGGGGCGGAGGAAGAGGCGCGCAGCGGGCGGTGGACCAGCGACCGTCTCTGCCCTCCTCGACCGGCGCAACCTTTTTTCTCTGCCGTGTGCGCTCGCCGGCGAGAAAGGGATCGCCGGAGGGAGAGAGAAAGAACGCGCCGATCGCTCCTCTCCCGTTAGATGGCCAAAAAGGTCCAAGGCCCGACGGTCTGGACCATGGCACGAATATTTTTGGGCCTCCGTGCCGGCCCGGCCCAACCACCCAGGTTATGCTGGGCCCTCCACCGGGCACCGTTGGGCCGGCCAGCTACGGACCGGACCGGCACGGGCACGAGTGGGCCGGCAGCCAGGCCCCGAGACACAAAAAAAAAAATAGGGCAGGAGTAAAAAATAACACATATTTATGCCATGGACGAAAGAAATAGGAATGTAAAATATACTTATTTTATCTATTACATATGTCAAGCCCAAAGGGAGGGAACGGAAAATAGACTTAATTTTGCTATTACTATGTCAGCCCAAAGATGGGGAGAGGCCGAACATAGACTTATTTTGATATACATATGTAACAGCCCAAAGGGAGGGACGAAAAATAGACTTATTTTAAAAAAAGGACCCGATGGGGGCACCCGTGCTTTCGGGCCGCCACAGCACGGCCGACAGCTAGTGGGCCGTGACTGGGCGGGAGGTGCAGCCCCATGGGTCGACACGGCCCGGCACGAAGTGCCGATCGGGCCGTGGCCAGCCCGATGGGCTGGTGGGCCGCCGCTGCCTAGCCGTGCCTTGGGCCAGGCCATGCGCGGGCGGGCCTTTTGGCCATCTTACTCTCCCGTCGTATGTTGGATAGAGAGGGAGGTGGGTCCCACTGTTTTTTTCCTTTTGTCTGATTAACATGTGGGTCCAC
>CM020180.1:27078164-27094925 GCA_009805545.1 Oryza longistaminata | reverse complement strand
AATAGCAATAAAAATACTAATCATAAAAAAATTTCAAATAAGACGGACGGTCAAACGTTGAACGTGAATAGTGCAAAACTGCACTTATTTTGGGACGGAGGGAGTATCACATAAGACAAATACCTATTTAAAGGAGCCACGTAGACACCGCGTCATTTAAAACTGGAGATTATACTTTAGAGTGATCTCTTTTTACACGGTTTTATAAGTTGGGGGTGCGTTATATCCAATTTTACGGTTGTGTAATTCGGTGAAAGATTTCGGTGTACTTTTTCCTGGCTACGACTGGCTGGGAGCGGTGGAGGTGGCAGTGTTGATGCTCGTCAAAGTTGGTTGATGGGCCAGTGAGGTGGAGCCATGCTCGGGATGGGTTGGGTTAATTGGTACCGTAGGAGGAGTTATATCTAGTAGGCCTTTTGGGCTGGTACGTTTAGGGATATTTTTTCCCCTAAGGAATATAAATCCATTTTATGTCTCTTGTCTTTCTATCGAATTTAAATTATATCCCTAAACCGCACTATTAGAAATTTTGAACCCCCGCCACACGCAACACGCAAGACTAGTTTAAATTAGATCACATAGCAGTATAAAATGGTTGATTTCGCTAACGTAACATCATAGCCGGCAAGGAATATAAAAAAGTGGGACCCACACGCTTTCTTTTTATTTTAGTTTTGCTGACTAGAGTGCCACGCTGACAAAACTAACCATTGATACTACGATGAGATCTAGTTTAACCTAGGTTTGTAAGTTGAGGGGTTAGAGATTACCGTTATTTCGTTCGGGGATATGATTTAAACTTGGCTAAAAGATGAAGGACGCAAAGTGAACTTATTCATTTCCCCAATTCTTCTTTTCCAGGCCCAGCGGATTGATTTGCTATAAGCAATGAATTATCCTTCCTTTTTTTTTTTGCTTTTTGCTTCTCTCTCTCTCTCTCTCTCTCTCTCTTGCTAAATAGCTGGATGGTTTTGTACGGTGTGCCGCTAAATGGAACGGGCCAATACTCCAATACTACGGAAGTTCAGTAAATTTTCCTATAAAAAAAACCTCTCAATTTTGTTTCAGCACTCTCTCAATGCACTTGTTGATCTTTTCTGTTTTTGTTCTGGAAAGCGCAGTTAGTGTGGTTTGTTGCAGACTTGCGGTCGTTGTGGTATATAGGCTTGTTCGGATTGATGTCATTTTAAACCATTTTATTTTTTATAGAGTTATCAAACATATGCATCCATTTAGTTTTTTAGTCAAACTTTAGCAAACACATAAGAAATCCTATCAAAATTTTTAGCAATATTGCTAAATT
Source organism: Oryza longistaminata (assembly GCA_009805545.1). Classification (NCBI taxonomy): domain Eukaryota; kingdom Viridiplantae; phylum Streptophyta; class Magnoliopsida; order Poales; family Poaceae; genus Oryza; species Oryza longistaminata. Next base: position 27,093,622 of record CM020180.1, on the reverse strand, counting down.
GCACTTGTTGATCTTTTCTGTTTTGTTCTGGAAAGCAGTTGGTGGTTTGTTGCAAACTTGCAGTCGTTGTGATACATGGGCTTGTTCAGATTGATGTTATTTTAAACCATTCCTTTTTTTTTTAGAGTTATCAAATATGTGCATCCATTTAGTTAGTCAAACTTTAACAAACACATAAGAAATCCTATCAAAATTTTACTAATATTGCTAAATTTCCAAAATTTAGACATTACCAAAATTTGATAAGGTTTACCTTGGCTACAATTTCAACAGCCCCTATATGTTTATCTTTCTTTTACTTGTACAGAATTTGGACTTCACAGAGTTAGGTCCAACAAAACTAGGCATATGAAAGTAAAACCTCAAATTCGGTCTAGATATATAAAGTGATTCACATGGTTGAGCACATAAGCATGGACTGTTTGCAAAGTGAACTGTCTAGAAGAACCTGGGAAGGCTGCAACATTACAAACACAAAAGAAGTTCCATACACGCTTTATTCAGATACAGTAGCAACAGTAACAGTATATCCACTCAAGTCGAATCATCGATCACTTCCCCTTGACGACTGTTACAGGGCATGATGCGTTTGACAGCACGTAGTTTGTCACACTCCCCAGAAGAATCCTGTAAAATGTTGGCAGACAGGAAAGTTGCAGATGAAATCATAACGAGCTAAAAAGTTGATGAGACTATTATATATGGTGTGCTGGATTCAATTCAGAAGCTAGCGAATCACTAAACAAATACTATGTATTTTAACTGCCATATGCGCAAAGTAAGCGTATACTCCCAAACGTTCATTAGACATCGCATCTTCAAACTTCCCAATTTTCTGTTCTGAATCAATATGACAATAGTAAGTTTCAAGCTAACAATGATCAATTTATGACATAAGTAGGTTTCCAAGTAAACATTGGCCCATATGAATCCCCAACTCCCCCCCCCCCCACCCCCCCCCCCACCAAACCACCAAAGAAATGTCTACTGATGTATGATGTATCGTTGGCGTCAATACTTCCATTTTATGTCCAGAAGCAATGTTCTGTTCGTGTACAAAACGTTACAATTTGCATGCAATCACCAATCAAGAGAGCTTATTCAGACTTACGTAAGCATGCATCGCATCGCAAGCGAACAAGGGTATCATCATCTAAGGATTTTTAGCAACATATCCATTTTCCAGTGCATCAACAATCAGATTTAAATATATAACAATATAATTTGTCAAAGGGGTGGCATGAAATGCATTGGCACCTTCAATATGTTATAGACTACATAGTTTTAGTCTTTGGACGTGGACACTAACCTAAGAGGCTAAACCAAGATAATCACGTTCCTGTATATAAACTTCTGTACTTGGATATTGAAATAGCCAAGCATTTCTAGTTGTTGAACTAACTCTATATACATCATTCTTATGCTCAAACTGTACACGGGAAACATTTGAATATGAAAAGGAGTTTCACATAGAGAACATAAACAACGCGCCGACCAAGAATCAGGATATACATGTCTCAAGGATGAACATGCGACTTTACAATTTATTATATCGTGAAGGCAACAAGCTGATGCCTTGGCGGTCCCAAGAAAAAAAACAAGTGCAACTGAAATGCTCGATAATCCAATCTCATTGGCTGTAATGATTCAAGTTGCAAGGCCAAGTCAGATACGCATTTGGCCACCAAATTTCCAGCGCAATGCAATTATGTGTTGCGATTAAAAACTACGTACCACGGAACTGGACACAGTATGTAGTTTAATTATCGATTTAAGAAGTGCGTCATTCTCGACAGAGCTTGTCTATCTGAACAGGAATATTAGCAACTGGCCCAAAGGCAAGTTCTATGTGTCAATGCCTGCAATTTTGCCATATGCTTGATTCTGATTGATGAGGCGACAACATTGCAAACAGAGTAGGAGTTATACCTCTGGATGAGCCGAGGCCGCGGCTGCCACTGACGAGCGTGTCGATCTTCTGCTCCTCGACGGCGTCGCAGAGCTTCTCCTGGCGTCGCCCCAGTACAGCTTCGCCACTACGGTAAGCTGATCAGAACAGCAACAAAACAGCGGTCATTTTCGTCTCCGATCCAGCCCGAGAACCGTGACGCGACTACTAGTACTACATGAGAACGCACGTACCTCAACTGGCGCGCCGCCGTGTCGAGCATGTCGAGCACCTCGGCGTCGCAGTGCACGCGTACTGCTGCATCGCCGTCGGATCCCGGAACTCGGAGAGAGGGATCAGCGCTGGAGGAATGGAATCCACTACATTAGTTTGAGCCGAGATCGATCGAGCAAAAGCAAGAAGCAGAAAGGGGGAGGAGATTTGGTTCGCGGATCTACGGGATCCGGACTTGCCCCACAGGGCGTGCTTGGCCTCCTCCCCGCCGTGATGCAGGACGTGGAGGACGACGAGGTGGTCGCCCCGGCGGAGCAGGTTGGCGATGGCCCAGTCCAGCGCCTCTCTTGCTGCTCGCCGAGTAGTCCATCGCCACCCCCGATCCTTCGCTCGTCATCGGCCCTGCCGCACCGGCCATCCGTCGTCTCGCGATCCCAAAGATCAAAAGTTCAAAACCCCCTCTCCTCTCTCTCTTCTCTCGCTAAGCCTCTTCTCCCTCCTCGCTTGCTCCCTTGCTGGTGTGACGCGCGCGGGCGAATGTGGCGAGATGGAGACATTGGAGTAGAAGATCAGCGTGGTATAAAAAGGGAAAGTCGGGCGCGGCGGGGCCACGACGCGGGGTAGCGTCACGACTCACGACTCATCAGGGAGGCGTGTCGCGCCCAGGCCGCTGCGCCTGCGCGCCGTGGGGGAGCAGCGTGCACAGCAGCGCGCGGCGATCTTCGCACGCTGTGCGTGACGCCGCGGCACTGTGCGGCGCGGCGGATCGGTGGGTGGGGTTTGGTTTGTGGCTGCGCGTTGGTTTGGACTTTGGATTTGCACCGCGGGAGTCGCAGCCGGTCGCGGTAGAGTCGCCACGACGACGACGTCGATATCCACGAGGTTTCCGCGTGAGGCGTGGGAAAAGGTTAGCTGTTCCGGGTTCGGCCAGGTACGGATTTCTCTCGGTTTCCTTTCTGGTCATGTGATGTTGGCTCGATGGACATTGCTTGCTTCCTTTTGAGCAGAACAAGATAAGCGCTCCTTCTCAGTGTGCTTATTCAATAGGCTGAGGTTGCTTACACTCAAACCACGTACGTTACTGTAGTGCTGGAACAGATGGACGAGTGCCATCTTTTCGTTTACTCGTAGCACCGAGTGCCATCGCTACTCCAGTCGCTACGCACCACGCAACAAGCACTGGACAAGTCGGCATTGTCAAAAGCTTTGCGATAACCCTTTTTTTTTTCTCTCAGCCACGTGCCTGCACGGGTAGGGTGTGTCAGCCGCAGCCTGCAGCGTTTCAGACAACTACAGGACCTGATCACCTGATCCATGGAGTGTAAAGCATGTGTCGAGGGCTTTCAACATCTCTGAAAGACCAGGCCCATGCACTGCACACTGCTCTTCCATCGATTTGGCTGCTAAGTACGGAATAAGTTCAATTGAGGTCCCTTAACTTATCAACGAATCCGATTTTCGTCCTTCAACTGGAAAACCAGATATAACGGGTCCCTTAACTATTAAAACCGGTGCAAAGCTCTTAACAACCAAATTTGGTAATTTAAGTATCGGAGGTTAAGGTAAAACTGAAGCGGAATCCAAGATGGAGATCGTTTCGGAAACAAAGCAAGAATCGGCTAAAGTCCGAATCGGCCGCGATCAGGATCGGCAGAGTGCGAGTCGGACAAGGTTAGCCGATTAAGCCGATTCTGACAATATGACTCGTTACACGACATCGGGTTAGGTTAAAGTGCTTCATATAGATTGCCATGCACAGATTGAGTCCTGAAAAGACAATTGTATCTATTAATTAGGATATTTTATGTAATTTCCTTAGAGATAAGTTTGAGTAAAAGTCTGTCGCAAAGACTTATGGTATCTTAGAGTTTGTTAGAGATAAGAGTCGTGTTCGACATTGACATATTTTGTAATCTCGGGTATAAATAGACCCCGAGCCCTATGTAATCAATTTAACACACGTTCAATACAATCTCGGCGCATCGCCACCCTTTTACTTTCGTTTTGTATCGACGAGTTCTTGCTTTCGGGTTAAGTTGCATCGGTTTCGATCTTCAACTAGAGGTAAAACTTGTTATGGCGGCTTGCGTTCTCGGGATTAGTGCTTTCATCTTTATGATACTCTAATCTTGTTTATGTAATTCGTCGAGTTATCATATATCCTATATAATCTCTGGCAATATTGTTATTTAACCCTTAGTCGGCTAACATTTATTGCTAGAAGGCAGCCGATCAGGTTAAATACCAACGTTGACTTAGATTATATAGGGTATCCACCACTCTATGAAACATCCAACGGCTTGATTGTCAAGATATTGTTCTTCTTTTCATACTTAATGCTGCATCAGTTGAGTTTGATCTATTAAATCGTGCTTAGAATCTCAATCTCTAGCCTGCTTTTGGTTGCCGATTAGGGTAGTGTCGGGGTTTCAACCGATCTTACCTGATTTAGCTTTAAATCTTATGTGCTTAATTGATATGCTAGATCTGCCCTTTATGTTAAGATCTTACTACAACAAAGTATATTAGGCTTCTGTTTGATATATATTTTACTTGCTTTAATATCTTAATATAGAGTAGTATTGGAGTATTAGCCGATACATGCTAGATTTATCTGATCGGCTATGTTATAAATGTTTATAATCTTTTTGTTAATATATATTTTGATCTAAGTGATTTATACTATCTCGGCATGGCGACCGATCTATCCCAATCACTTGATTTAAGTATATATCGACAGAAGTATTATATACCATTGATATCTACAGCCGATCGAATAGATTTAATTCTTTTATGCTTATTTATGACTGCCGATCGATTCATATATGACATCGGCTCAAAGATAAATGAAACGTCATCGGCAGCTAACCGATCGGCTATCGTTTGTGGATTTAACTACTACTTTTCTGTTTTTATTTCTTGTTGATGGCAGGATCAAATTAACTGGCACGCTCACGAACCTAAAGGCAAGATTTTTGGACCTGCACTGGAGTTAAGCAGATCTCCCAGGCCTCGTGTTTTTCGCATCAGCAAAAGCAGGTCCCTTAACGGTTTTGATGGTGGTTTTGGCTGATGTGGCGCCTACGTGGCCGGTTTGACTTGGTCCTCGTTCTACGTGGTGGTGATGTGGCATTGGAAGCAAAATATAAAAATAAAAAATAAAAACAAAATGTGGGGCCCACATGTCAGTTAGACAAAAGGAAAAAATAGTGGGACCCACCATCATCCCTATCCACGGACGACGGGAGAGGAGCGACCGGCGCGTCCTTCTCTCTCCCTCCCGGCCATCCTTCCTCGCCGGCGAGCGCGCACGGAGAGGGAAAAAGGCGGCGGATCCGCTGGTCACCGCCCTCCGTTGGTGTTCAGATTGGATCCGTGCGCCGTCTGAGTGCTTCATGGCTCCGGCTGCGGTGGCTGCGGCGGAGGCGGGGTCGAAGGTGGCAGGAGGGGGGAGGTTGTGGCGGCGTGGGAGCGTGACGCGGAGAAGCTGGAGTTCATCGAGGAGATGACGAGGGGGTTCTACGCGGTCCAGGAGCGGGTGCTGGCGGCGATCCTGGCGCGGAACAACGGCACCGAGTACCTCCGCCGCCACGGCATGGAAGGACGCACCGACCGGGAGGCGTTCAAGGCGCGCGTCCCCATCGTCACCTACGAGGACCTCCGCCCGGAGATCGAGCGCATCGCCAACGGCGACCGCTCGAACATCATCTCCTCCCACCCCATCACCGAGTTCCTCACCAGGTGTGTAGTACTAGCTAACCCAAACAAAATTCCTTTTTCAATTAATCCTGCCTTTCATTTGCCGGCTCGGCTCCGCCATCTACTCCAACTAATTGTTTGATTAGTTTTGGTTGCTTGGTTGATCATTCTTGCTAACTAATTGGCGTGCGTGTGCATCCTTTGATTTATTTCCTTTTTCTTTCTTGTTTTGTTCCTTGCAGATCATGTTCTGCTGCTTCGAGAATCGCACGTTGGGGGCGGAGGAAGAGGCGCGCAGCGGGCGGTGGACAGCGACCGTCTCTGCCCTCCTCGCCGGCCGCAACCTTTTTCTCTCCGTGTGCGCTCGCCGGCGAGGAAGGATCGCCGGGAGGGAGAGAGAGAGGAACGCGCCGATCGCTCCTCTCCCGTATAGATGGCCAAAAAGGTCCAAGGCCCGACGGTCCGGACCATGGCACGATATTTTGGCCCGTGCCGGCCCGGCCCAACCACCAGGTTATGCCTGGGCCCTCCACCGGCACGTTGGGCCGGGCCAGCACGACCAGACCGGCACGGCACGATGGGCCGGTAGCCAGGCCCGATACACACAAAAAAAAATAGGGGAATAAAAATACACATATTATATGCCATGGACGAAAGAATAAGGATGTAAAATATACTTATTTTATCTATACATATGTCAGCCCAAAGACGAGGGACGGAAAATAGACTTATTTTAGCTATACATATGTCAGCCCAAAGAGGAGAGGCGGAAAATAGACTTATTTTGATATACATATGTAACAGCCCAAAGAGGAGGGACAAAAAATAGACTTATTTTAAAAAAGACCCGATGGGGGCACCCGTGCCTTCGGGCCGGCACGGTACGGCCCGACAGCTAGTGGGCCGTGACTGGGCGGGAGGTGCAGCCCATGGGTCGACACGGCCCGGCACGAAGTGCCGATCGGGCCGTGCTAGCCCGATGGCTGGTGGGCCGTGCCTAGCCGTGCCTGGGCCAGGCCATGCCGGGCGAGCCTTTTGGCCATCTATACTCTCCCGTCGTATGTGGATAGAGAGGATGGTGGGTCCCACTGTTTTTTCCTTTTGTCTGATTAACATGTGGGTCCCACATTTTTGTTTTTATTTTTTATTTTTATATTTTGCTTGCAGTGCCTCATCACCGCCACGTAGGACGAGGACCAAGTTAAACCGGCCATGTAGGCACCACATCAGCCAAAACCACCATCAAAACCGTTGAGGGACATACTTTGCACTGGTTTTGATAGTTGAGGGATTCGTTGTATCTGTTTTTTCAGTTGAAGAACGAAAATCGGATTCGTTGACAAGTTAAGGGACCCTAAATGAACTTATTCCACTAAGTACAGAATCTAGTACGGCCCAACATGTTTGGGCCAGAATACCTAACTGCCTGGTGCCCACTTCAAGTCCATTGCTAACATCAAGAACATGCTAATTTTCCTTTTTTTTTTCTTTGAACACAAGAAAAAGGTATCTGCTCCTACCCAAAGAGCAAAGTATCTGCTGTGAAAATATCAAGAGCAAAATATCTGCCGGGTCGCTTTCAACTCTTCCACCCAGATCGAGCTCTTTGGACTGGGCCATGTTTGGGCCACTTTAGCCTGTCACATGGTGTGGTGGACGCACCTAAAGTGGGTCACAACGAACGCTGAAATGTGGCATCACGACAAAAATAAGAGCTCCGGCCTTATCCATCACAGCTTCTACGTACGTCTCGAGTCGGACGTTTTGACCAACATGCACCACCAAACGACAACGGCAGAATGCAAAAGACGATGCGTGTCTATGCATCGCTGTTAGAGTAAGAATAATAATAAAATCAAGTGGTATTATTATCTGAAACCTACATGACACCTAAAGATATGATGATACAGGATACATTTATAATACCTTCATGATACTTAAAAGATACTCGTGATATGTCGATTCAGTATTTCGAAGATGTTCAAAGGGATATGGTGTGCATGTCTACGCTCGTAAGGATGATTATACGTACGTTCTGAGCACATGTATTATGTTCCTAAAAAAATAATGTCAGAAAGTATCATCAAATCATAATACATGAAGGAGTTGCGGTATCCGAAGATATCAACCCGATACCTTCATTAGGTATTACTCCATATCCCCTTTCTTATTTCACTTAACCTAGATAGTCAGATAGCAGCTTAGTAAAAGATATGGTGTGCCAGGATGATTCAATATAGATGGTGCGGCGCAAGAGAGGGATCACAGTTCAAGAAGGGTGCATGCCTTATGTGGGAGGTTAGCGTGCAGAGAGCGTTATTGAGTAGGCAATGGGCCATGAAATTGTACGTTGGCTCACCTAATATGTTACTCTGTTAATACCTAACTCATCTCATTCTCGTAAAGTTTGTTAAAAACAACCATGTGCATGTGGTTATAGATGTGGATACAACTTCTCTTCGCTGTCCCCTCTCTCCTCTAACTCAACACTTAAGGTGGCAACCATTATAACCCATTTATATCACCTTATCATACACGCTCTTATGTGATTTTGTTCCCAGAAACTATATGTAACGTAGCACTGAAGTAGGATACACATAGAAGAGCAAGGTCGCGTTGTAGTATTTATACATATAAGATGGTCCATCGATGCATCATATATGATACTACTTGTTCATGAGAATAAATTAACACATGACTTTATCCTATTGGACCCGTCGTCTTTGTCAAGGTAACATTAGATGTTATCTATACCTAATTAAAAATGCGCAAGGTAGCACTAGATGTTCAATCTTTTTTTTTTTTTGCCTTCCACCGCCACTAGGCCAAACCCTAGCACCGCCGCCACATCGATATGTTTCCCCATGTGTTTTCTCCTCCAATTAATAGCAAAAATCAATTATCACTCCTTCCTCATCATTTTCGTCATGATTTACCTTTCATTTCAGTTTTAATTCGCTGGATTTAATCTTAGTCGCTGATGATGGCCAGCCGACGAGCTTCCTCGGCTGTTTTTATCCGAGTTTTGCATATTCGCTCGGATTTTAGGAAAAACATAAAGAGGAGATCAAGTGGATCAAAAGCCTTCAATTAATTTTAGGAGATCGAGAAAGATTCGGCCAAATTTGATTGGGAGGGTCGCTCCGGCATGCGGTCGCGAGACTATCTTCCGGAGGTTGAAGACGATAGTCTGCTATACAAGCTGGGCATGTGGCTCAACTTGTGGGCTGGGCTGAAGAGATAGGCCGAGCAGGGGGAGGTAGCGGTCTGGGCTGAGGTTGAAAATGAAGAAAAAAAGGGCTTTCGGCCCAAAACCAAGGAATAATTTTCATTAATCTTTTCAAATTATAATGTATAGCTATTCGAATGTTTTAATTTACTGCTCAACTCCTAATAGCTGTCGCATCACTGGAAAAACATTTTTACCTGTTACAACCCGCGGACATTTTTTCTAGTTATTACACAAATCTACACGCCATATACATAGATGGTGGCTATTTTTTCCCTATTTTTTTTAATCTGACTTATAAACGGTTATACGTGTTATGAGCAACCAAAATCATATGTGCTCCATTCTAACACCACCAAGATTCAGTAAGGCTTGAGACCAAGAATGTGTCAACCATACCAATAGTTTTCTTTTTAGAAAAAAAAACTAAATTTTGATAAAACCAACAAACCAAATAAGGTTTAAATAAATGCCGGGGCATAGTAACGCCACCTGGTACAATACCTAAAGAAAAGGATACTCGTCGTAATGCCCTATCCAATTCGACAAACACACGATCCACATCTGAAGAGGTTGGGGGAGATCATGCACATCTGAAGAGGTTTTGGGGGATTAAGATTCTAAGTATCTATTGGTTGGTATCTAGTTTTTGAGAATTTGAGTTTTCTAGCTTATTGCTTCGGGACTATCTACAAATTTATCCACAAATTTTCTCCTAAAAAAATGTAGATGTAAATATAATACAATAGTAGTGTAATTACATGTAAGCGGGGAAGAAAACAACACAACGCACACACAAGTGAGAGGATTTGGTGTTGTAACCTCCGCTTCACGAAAAAAAGCATGTTATCACAAATTTTTTTAAGATTACATACAAGTTATATTGTAGTTACATGCAAATTACGAAGTAATTATACTATATTTACATTTGTCAATTTTTTTAGAAAAATTGTTGATAAATAGATAGCAAAATTTTATTGCTTATACAACTACATATTCAACCTGGGCCCCTTTGAATCAAAGGATTTATGAGGAATTTCATAGGATTAAAATCCTATAGGAAATTTTCCTATTTGGCCATTTGATTCAAAAGATTGAAGTTTTTCAAATCCTATGATTCCTATGGAATGACACATTGCATACGGATTTTGGAGGAAACTTAGAAAGAGCTCCAACCTCTTAGAAAATTTCCCTTGAGTCTATCTCTCTCATCCGATTCTTGCGTTTTTTCCTGCGGTCCAATCAAACGACCATTCCTGTATTTTTCCTGTGTATTTTTCCTGTGTATTGCAATCCTCTGTTTTACACTTCAATTCCTGTCGGAATCCTGTGTTTTTCCTATTCCTCAATTTTTTTTAACCCTGCGATTCAAAGGGCCCCTTAGAGTGCCAACCTAAATTTGAACTGTTTCGAGGAGTTGGAAATTATGTATGAAGATGCAGGTATTAGGCCCCCTTTAAATCAAAGGAAAAATCATAGGAATTCTAGAGGATTTTATCCTATGGGAAATAATCCTATAATCCTTTGAAACAAATGATTGTTTCTTATCAATTCATTTGAAATTCCTATGGAATGTATTTTACTAGAGCAATTTTGGAGGAAAATAAGCAAGAGGTCTTGCCTCATGTTTTCCTCTTTATGTGTTTAGGGCCTGTTTGGGGGAGTTTCTAGCTGCTGCAGCTTCTCCCAGAATTAGAAGCTCCCCCAAATAGTCCAGCTTTTGGTCCAGATTCTGAGAAGCTGCAGTTGTAAAATCTAGAAAATGAACTAGAAGCCAGAAGCTGGTAAACCCAGCTTTTCCAGATTCTCAGAAGCTGGCTACCAACCAGCTGCTTCTCAGAATCTTAAGCTGATAAAACTTTGGTAAATTGAGGTGGGCATCCAAACAGCCCCTGAATCTCCCGACGATTTGAGCTCGCGCTGGCCATCAGCGTTAGGTCGCAGCGAGCGAGCTCTCACCAGCCACACCTGCCTGCCTGCCTGCCTACCTGCACGACTGGAACAGCTGATCCGGGAACAGCCGTCTCGCTGTCAGTGAACATTCGCACCCGCAGCCACGACACCTTTCCCCAACACGTAAACACGCCGCGAAAGCTTCACTACATACTTACACGTCCATGGCTGCGTAGCAATTATACCTGACAGTGATGCCCCCCTATGCATTCTTCAATCTTGATTTCTTGTACAGGCAAAGTTTAGATGATAGTGGCGTCGAGCACACTGCAGCAACGGTTTCCCCTCTCTAGCAGCGGATGGACAAAGCCCAAGCCGATGGGAAAAATCAACGAACACCGTTTCGGTTTTCCTGCCACCCCAGCTGATCCGGCAAGACGAGGTGCTTTATCGAATGATGAAACGGGTTTCGTTTCGTGGTCGAGCTGAGCAGCTCCCGTCTCGGATTCACTCACCTAACATGCAACCGCGGAGCAAACAACAGACGCAACGGGCCAAATTATTTATCGCTGCGGTGTGACGCGGGTGGAAAACGACGTCTCTGAGTTCATGCGACGGCGACAGATCGGGGCTCGTCGTTTTTCACCTTTTTTTTGGGGGTTCGTTCGTGAGTGATAGCGCCGTCAGAACGAACGTGACAGCCGCGCAAGACTTGGAGTTGGATCGCACTTTGGGAAAAATAGAGGTGACGGAAAAGCATTGCCGTCTTAACCGTCTCTCCTCCTTGATTAATCCTTCGTGGTTGCCAAACGTAATCCGGAAGTAAACTGCACGAATTTGTTCCTTTTCTAATCCGGCTTTCCGAAAGGGTCGCATCACATATTCACGTTCACATCAGAGCACTTGTTGCTACCGTGACCGTACTACTGTACTAGTAGCAACAGCCCAAGAAAGGGACCGACTTTGCGAACGAGGACTGTGCAGCCAGAGGCAATCACGAGTACGATCGACAGGTCAGGTAGGCTATTTCGGCTAGTGCCCACCCGTTGTCCGAGTCACACAGCGTGATCCCTCCCAGCCTTACCTTGAGCTTGTGGTTACAATCGTTTCGAGCCCCCGGAAAAAAACCAACGCCGGAAAGGCAAAAACACCCCTCGGCTTCGTTCGCTCTCGTCCTCTAATGCAAAAGGAGATCGATAATGGAACGCATAGTGGGCTAGTAGCAGCAGCAGTAATACCAAGCGAATCCCCTATTCTCTCTCGTTGCGATCGATAGTTCGGTGCGCGTCCGGTCGATCGAACTTTTACCCGCCGACGCGACGCGACACGCACGTACGCACGCACGCACGCACGGCGCCGTCCAGTTTGTGGTTGTGGTGTTGCGCCGCCCCCTCGCTGTCGCCATCCGTCGCGTGATCGGTCGGGGGCCGGCTCGGCAGCAATATTTCACCGTGAATAAGCTAGCAATTGCACCATTCCGCGCCCGTGCTGCGCAAGCGTGCGATGTTTTCGTCGAGCTCAAGGCTTTGAGAGGTTCGGAAACGAGAAACGGAGCGACTTTTTTTTCATAGCACATAAGATAGTGCGACGTTGTATATCGATAGAACAGAAAAAAAAATATAAGACTACAGCTCTAAAATGCTATAAGCAGGAAAAGAAAAGATAACCACTTCCTGTGTGCTAATCAAACGATAGTTTGAAGACTTTCATGTGTTTCAAAAATCTCATAGTTCGGCCCCTCTTTGAAATAAAGGAATAATCATAGGAATTCTAGAGGATTTTTTCTATGGAAATAATCCTCTAGAGCCCTTTGAAACGAAGGATAGTTTTCTACCAATTTATTTGAAATTCCTATGGAATGGACCTTGCTTGAGCAATTTTGGGGGAAATAAGCATGAGGTCTCACCTCATGTTTTCCTCTTCATGTGTTTCAAAATTTCTGTGTTTTTTTTTTTGCTAATCAAATGACAGTTTGGAGACTTTCTGTATTTCAAAATCCTATAGGATTCTAATAAGTATGACATTCTGGGCCTGTCAGATTATAGCTAAAATAAACCTTATCAAGTTTTAGCAATGCCAAAATTTTGGCAAGATGACACTATTGTCAAAATTTTGGTAATTTTGGTATGATTTCTTATGTATTGACTAAATTTGGCAACAGACTAAACGTAGATATTTTTTTTTGGCAACTTTACGCAAAAAAATGGTAATGGTTGAAATGACACCAGTGAACAGGCCCTCTATTCCTATGTTTTCCTTTTCCTGTTTCTCAATCATCTGTTCAAAGGGGCCCGTGTGGCATTCTATTCTACGTTTTTCTCATTACTCTGTTTTCTCAGTCCTTTGTTTCAAGGACTTTAAGTGTGGCATTCTATTCGTACGTTTTTCCCATTTCTCTGTTTTTCAATCCTGCGATTCAAATATGCCCTAATCCTATCTTACTATAAAGTTATCCCACCTAACTCCTTAGCTTAACATGCAAAGATGCACATCATCATCTACTAACAAGATGCCACATCATCATTCACTAATTAACAAGTGTCACATCATCATCCACTAACAATCATCACATTTAAACATCATGCAAACATGCTATATCTTTATAGTTTTATAATTTAAGAGCTTTTCAAATACAAACATGTTGAATTATCATCCAACATAATTCATATAATGTTTCATGTATATCTTTATATGTTTTATGATATCCTATATACTTATATGTTCATTCTCACTTAGTTAGTGCTTATATGATTAATCTATGGTCCAAATTATCTTTCTCCTTTTTCCTCTAATTAAGTCATATCACATCAATTGTTTTTAGCCTTTAAGATGATTATCTACGGTCCAAACTATATCCCTACTTTTCTTCTTCCATAAAGTTTATACCACTTAATTTTTACGTTTGAATCACCATTCTACATACTATTTAAATTTAAATTATCATAAATCACATTAATTTACTTAATCTGATGTTATCTAGCTATCTTACACGTTATTTTTTATTATATCATACTAAATTCCCGCAGCAATGCGCGGGGTTTCACCTAGTACTTATGAAAAACAGCCCCTCGGTGTCGTAGATAGCGATTAGTTATGTCCTGCGTTATCCTTATCATCGAAAGAAAAAAAAGAGAAACACCACAACAAAAGGCAAGAATTATAGGACAAATCTCCTCCTGTTCCCTAACCAATCCCGGCCCCTCCGCGAGCCTCTCGGATTATACTAGATCGACATCAATCCCACCCGTCGAACCACGCCGCAGCGGCAGCCGCGGTGGCCGATGGATAGAGCAAAAATCTCCCCCTCCCCTCCCCTCCCCTCGTCGTCTTCCCCGTCCCCCCCTCTGCCAATCCCTATCCTCTCTTTTCCCCGAGCAAGCACACGCTGGCTGCGCTGCTGCTCCTCCTCCACCGGCAAAGGCCATACAGCCCAACGACACCTAAAAATTACGGCGGCTTCTGGAAGGCGAGGCGACGAGGGCCCCCGTTTTTTTTTATAAAGGCGCCGCGCTCCGGCGCTCCACATCCCCTCCACGCGATTCTTCTGGTGACGCGGACCCCCGTTTTTTTTAATAACCACCACGCACCGGTGCGAGAAGAAGAACCCAATCATTTCCCTCCCTCCTCCGTCGTCGCGCGTCGCGAACCCGCGAGAATCCCAACCTCCTCCTCCGCTTTCCCTCCTTTCTCTGCCACACCCCGCGCGCTGCCGAGCAGAGCAGAGCACTGCTTGGCTCGGCTGGCTCTTGCGGTTCGAGGTCGGTCGCCTGGCGCCGCGCGCGGCGGGCGGAGGGGGGGTCGGTTGATGGTGCCATGTGGCCCCTGGGGTTCTTCTCCGAGAGGCTGTTTCAAGGTCGCGGGGAAGGGGACGGCGGCGAGGGGGCGGACGACTCGCCGCCGGCCCCTGACGGCCGTGTCCCTCTAGCCCGCCGCTCGTACTACGTCATATGTCAGTTCCTCTCCTCCTTCCCTCTCTCTCGCGCTCGCTCTATGGTTGCGGTCAATTATTGTCTCTCGGGTGGTGTCGGTAGCTGATCCTGTGTTCCCGCGGCGGTGTCGTGTGGCTGTGTAATAATCGTCGTGTTTACTGCTGCTGTTAAATCTGACGATTTTTTTTTGGGTTCGTGCGCCTGGTGATGGATGCTTGCTAGGTTCCGCATGTCCAGCAGCTTCACGTGGGACTGCGGCCTCGCTTGCGTGCTCATGGTGCTCAGGACACTCGGATGGATTGCTGCGACGGCATTGCCGATCTCGAGAAGCTCTGCGCACCACGAGGTTCCTCTCTTGGACTATAGATTATTACTTCAAATTTGAGTTTACAACTAAACACGGGGGGCGCAATTCTCCTTGTTAATGAAAAAAATTGATACCCGATCATTTGTTTATTCATGGATAATTATTCTTCTTTTCTTTATGAGATTGCGTGGATAACGAACAGTGATTACTCTGTCAGTTCATGAATGCTTTGTTATTTTTTTTTTTTTTTTTTTTTTTTTTTTTTCTACTTTGACCACT
>CM020180.1:27057450-27078139 GCA_009805545.1 Oryza longistaminata | reverse complement strand
TGATTGTTCCCACATTTTGCACTGCATAATCACTTTTATCCGGTGTAGTTAAAATGCTCTTTGCAAATAATTCCATCTTAGGTGAAAATTAATTTGGAAGAGAATAAAAAATTGTGCATTTCAATTGTAATATGACAATTATTTATGAGGACATAAAGTAGCTTAGACGTGAGAAATATTCGTGGATATATTATATTGCAATACAATCATTCCCTAGATGAGCTGGACATAATATTTAATTCTCTTTAATTTTGGCCTATTAAAAATTTTAATAGCACGTCTGGTGTATTAACAATCTGACATTTCTGGGTTGTGCAGCATATGGACAGTTGACTTGGCATATCTGTTAAACAGGTTTTCAGTTTGTTTTTCTTTCTTCACTGTGACTCTAGGAGCAAATCCGCAATATTCTGCTGAAACCTTTTATAGGGTATGAATTGTAATTTAATGTTACCGATTCCTCTGAAGTTCACTGTAGTAACAGTTTCAAAAATAACAATGTCGATAGGAGCAATTGCAAGAAGACATTGATCGAGTGGATGAGCTCTTTGGCAGAGCCCTTGAAGCTGGAATTAGTATTCAAGTAAGATCACAGCGCACATCATAAAAATTGTCTATTTGATGTACTTCTCACTTTCAATTTTTTTAAATTTTTCAATTTGTGGTTATTCTCAGTGCAGATCCATCAGTGCGTATGATATAGCTTTTCTACTGTTATCTGGGCACTGCATTGCTATCGCACTAGTGGACAAAACAAAATTGAAGTAAGGGATTTTTTTGGTCATAGCAAGTGAGATGAAGTATACTTTGTTCTGTACTTCTGTCAATACTTTTACTCCTTTAAGACAGTCTTACATTTGTCTTCGGCATTCAGACAGCGCCTCATAAGCAAGTTGTCCAATGGTAAATGCAATGGGTGGACAATGTTACTTGCTGTACTTGTCTCATTTTAATATCTCAAATTCTTTTGATTTAACGATCATAAGGTGATTATTAGTTTAATATTTTGCAACCGTGCCAACATTATGTAGTAACAAACTGATAATGTTGATGAAGCAGTTGAGTAATATACAGTTGGCACTACCCTTTCTGTTCCCAAAGTTACTTGGTAATTGAGAGAATATCTCGGAGAAGATTACAGTTCTGAACAAAATGGTTCATGGATGTATCCATGGATTTTTATATGCATAATTTTTCTACAAACAACAACCATTGTTCCTTGATTTCATTTTTGAAGTGGCTGCATATCATTTGAAATGGGCAATAATAGTGTGTCAGTAACTTGATTTTTGGAATGCAGTTCCTCATGGAGCAATGATCTACAAGATATGCAACAGTTCAGTGAGGATTCAGATTACATGGGTGAGTGGCCAAGCTCGTTGATGGATTGGTTTTCCATGAACCCATTTGCTGTCTGCAAAAGTGCCCATAAAAAAGGATTCATTCTGATGGTTAATACTGTCTTCCATTGCAGGGCATTATGTTGTAATATGTGGGTATGATGCTGATGCTTGCGAATTTGAGATAAGGGACCCTGCTAGTTCGAGGTACCTAATATTCACCTTTTGTTAATGACATCTTTTAATAGCGGACACTTGAGTTTTCAGATGGATAAACTGTGCTTCTTTAATAGCGTCATGCTGATATGGGCATAACACTCACTAGAAGCAAGGATCATTTAGTTTCTTGTAACGACCAGTAACTGAGAACATTCACCTTCTGCTTTGAACATATTTATATGCTACATCAGGGTCCATTTATAGCTATGTATGATTATCAAGTAATGGCGCCATATTTGACTGAGAAACCTATCGCTGTACGGTTTTCTGCTTAATTTCCTTCGCTAGAAGAAAAAAGTTTTCCGCTTAACTTTATGTGCATGACAGCATGTCCCTATTGACAAGATTTAACTTAGTTACAGTTGTTTGTTGATTCTTTCAGACAGCGTGAAAGGGTGTCAATGAAGAGCTTAGATCAGGCCCGCAAGTCCTTTGGAACTGATGAGGATATTATTTTGGTAGGAATAATACTAGGTGCCTGTTTCAATCTGCTATTGTTCATATTTAAATCTTGCATATACTTGTCACTCTTGAGTTTACATTAACTTCTAGTCTTACCATTGAGCATATTGCACGTTTCGCTATTTATGGATGCAGTTCACATAACATGTTAATGCAATCCCAGCCCACTTACTGAGTACTCGTTTGAGCATAGTTCACAAGCCAATAATTTAAGCATTGATTTGCATGGTGTTTTGCAGGTTTCTTTAACTGGAAAAATTGGAATGAAGCTCTCACGTAAACTCCTGGTGGGCTCCTTGTGAAAACCTCAACTCCCTGGTTCCATGTGTATATACGTTGTACATGCCACTGTAGTTATGATTGTCATCTGTTAAGTCATGTATGTAGTTCAAGATCATTCTTACAGCTATAGGAACTGTGAGCTAGTGAAGTACCCAGTTAGGTTTGTTAGCTCATGGCTCAGCACACTGAAGCTGCAAAGGACGCAGCAGGCAGCAGCAACAATGCTGCGCAGGAACTACTCTTGTAAGCAAGAGCAGCTTCTGTAGCGAGCAAAAGTCATACCGTTATAGCCGGACAGAGATGTATCATATGTACATATATCCTTGCATCTGTGGCCATGTGTATCCTACTCCCTGAATCCTCTTCTGTAAATTCCAAACCATCTCGCGTGCTCGCCTGCCTTTCTCTGAATGATTCTTAATGCAATGTAAGAAGGGATGTTGCCCGCATATGGGTGTGTTTAGTTCACGCCAAAATTGAAAGTTTGGTTGAAATTGGAACGATGTGGCGGAAAAGTTGAAAGTTTGTGTGTGTAGAAAAGTTTTGATGTGGTAGAAAAGTTGGAAGTTTGAAGAAAAATTTTGGAACTAAACTTGGCCTATATCTATTGAACTTGTATTAGAGAAACATGCACCAAGGCCGTGTTTAGTTTCCCCCTATTCCAAATTTTCCATCACATCATATCACATCAAAAACTTTCCTACACATAAACTTTCAGCTTTTTTTTTTCAAACTCCCAACTTTCTTCAAACTTTCTATCTTTTTTCAGGAACTAAACACACCCCAAAACAGAAGAAAGGAGGACAAAACCCTCCAAAATTCATTCTGAACTACTGCGCGTGGAACCAAATAGTCTGAACTCTGAAGGAAGTACACGCGAATCGGCACTCCGCACCTGTGTCCAAAAATTTGGACTTGTCGGTCATAGCTTTAGCTTGGAGAATCTGAACGCTGAAGCTAGTAGTACATGCTTTAAGTTGTGTCCAAAGTTCAGACTTGTCGGTCATCCACTGCCCTTATCCCTTCTCTATTAATAGATGTCTGAACCACAAACTTCACAATGCGCAAGCAGTTGAGATCATATACGCCTTTGCTGAATAAACTCCATTATTATTCCAGATGTTTCCCACCCGTTCCTCGTATCGAATATCCAAATTCTCGCTAGTGATTTAACTTGCAAGTAATGATCTTTAACCAGCCATGACCCCTACAAAGATACTGGCAGATGGAACCAAATATCTTAAACTCTGAAGCCGCGCAACCGTGTTCACGATTTTTGACTTGTCGGCCATCGCCCGGGCAGTTTTGCTTTTAACCTGCAAATCTTCAGAACACTGAAGCAGTCCGAAAGATTCAGATACCTGAACCACGAGCTTTATAGACCGCGCAGTTGGGACCTGGGAGTGTCAAGAAATATACTACGAATATTTCCGGCCGCCGTCGCTGCCACCACCATGTCGGCGGGGATCTGAGGGCCTGTTTGGTTGGTGCCACATTTTGCCATACTTGAGGTAGGTTAGTTTGACCAAATGTGGCTAGTGTTTGGTTTGTTTCCACAACTTTGGTATGCCACACTTTCTACTCTTTTGGTCCCACTAGTCATAGACCCTTTTCTTAGCCAAAGTTTGCCACAAGTGTGGCCATTAAATTTTGAGCCACACAATTTGCATCATGCCACACATTTGGTATAAAACTTTGGTAAATTGAGGTGGGCATCCAAACAGCCCCTGAATCTCCCGACGATTTGAGCTCGCGCTGGCCATCAGCGTTAGGTCGCAGCGAGCGAGCTCTCACCAGCCACACCTGCCTGCCTGCCTGCCTACCTGCACGACTGGAACAGCTGATCCGGGAACAGCCGTCTCGCTGTCAGTGAACATTCGCACCCGCAGCCACGACACCTTTCCCCAACACGTAAACACGCCGCGAAAGCTTCACTACTACTAGTACACGTCCATGGCTGCGTAGCAATTATACCTGACAGTGATGCCCCCCTATGCATTCTTCAATCTTGATTTCTTGTACAGGCAAAGTTCAGATGATAGTGGCGTCGAGCACACTGCAGCAACGGTTTCCCCTCTCTAGCAGCGGATGGACAAAGCCCAAGCCGATGGGAAAAATCAACGAACATGTTTCGGTTTTCCTGCCACGGTGCCACCCCAGCTGATCCGGCAAGACGAGGTGCTTTATCGAATGATGAAACGGGTTTCGTTTCGTGGTCGAGCTGAGCAGCTCCCGTCTCGGATTCACTCACCTAACATGCAACCGCGGAGCAAACAACAGACGCAACGGGCCAAATTATTTATCGCTGCGGTGTGACGCGGGTGGAAAACGACGTCTCTGAGTTCATGCGACGGCGACAGATCGGGGCTCGTCGTTTTTCACCTTTTTTTTGGGGGTTCGTTCGTGAGTGATAGCGCCGTCAGAACGAACGTGACAGCCGCGCAAGACTTGGAGTTGGATCGCACTTTGGGAAAAATAGAGGTGACGGAAAAGCATTGCCGTCTTAACCGTCTCTCCTCCTTGATTAATCCTTCGTGGTTGCCAAACGTAATCCGGAAGTAAACTGCACGAATTTGTTCCTTTTCTAATCCGGCTTTCCGAAAGGGTCGCATCACATATTCACGTTCACATCAGAGCACTTGTTGCTACCGTGACCGTACTACTGTACTAGTAGCAACAGCCCAAGAAAGGGACCGACTTTGCGAACGAGGACTGTGCAGCCAGAGGCAATCACGAGTACGATCGACAGGTCAGGTAGGCTATTTCGGCTAGTGCCCACCCGTTGTCCGAGTCACACAGCGTGATCCCTCCCAGCCTTACCTTGAGCTTGTGGTTACAATCGTTTCGAGCCCCCGGAAAAAAACCAACGCCGGAAAGGCAAAAACACCCCTCGGCTTCGTTCGCTCTCGTCCTCTAATGCAAAAGGAGATCGATAATGGAACGCATAGTGGGCTAGTAGCAGCAGCAGTAATACCAAGCGAATCCCCTATTCTCTCTCGTTGCGATCGATAGTTCGGTGCGCGTCCGGTCGATCGAACTTTTACCCGCCGACGCGACGCGACACGCACGTACGCACGCACGCACGCACGGCGCCGTCCAGTTTGTGGTTGTGGTGTTGCGCCGCCCCCTCGCTGTCGCCATCCGTCGCGTGATCGGTCGGGGGCCGGCTCGGCAGCAATATTTCACCGTGAATAAGCTAGCAATTGCACCATTCCGCGCCCGTGCTGCGCAAGCGTGCGATGTTTTCGTCGAGCTCAAGGCTTTGAGAGGTTCGGAAACGAGAAACGGAGCGACTTTTTTTTCATAGCACATAAGATAGTGCGACGTTGTATATCGATAGAACAGAAAAAAAAATATAAGACTACAGCTCTAAAATGCTATAAGCAGGAAAAGAAAAGATAACCACCACGTGTCTTAACCAGAAACTCGCTAAAAAAACAGAAACATGACATCCTGAAGAAAAAGAATCATCTAAACGACGCCTTCATTCGAGTGTGCCACCGCCGCCTGTCATAGGGTTCAGGACATAGTTTTCACCTAGAGGAATCTATCAGGGGATAAGAGAGATCACTCAACAACACCCTCAAGGAGAAAAATGGCGCAGACATGCGTCGCCGTTGCTGGCCCAAAGAGACAAAGATGCTAGGCTTTCACTCATAATCTTCCTGCACTCTTGTGTCGAGGTCTCCTGCTGGACATAGAGACCACCATCAACCACACCCCTTTGATGCACAATCACCGCACCGGTGTCTCGTCGCCGGACGGCCATTAAGTAGGAGCTCGACATCCAATGCGCTCCAAATTAATCCATGCATATGGTTAGGTTGAAGAGGGAGAGGGTGAGAGATAAGAATGCATCCCCTCTCCCCCACACTAGCATGCCAACGTAGTCATCTTGTGGAGGTAAGGTGCCATCAAAATAGGACAGGCGTTTGGATCAGGACCCCGTCATCACTGCC
Organism: Oryza longistaminata; assembly: GCA_009805545.1. Taxonomy (NCBI): domain Eukaryota; kingdom Viridiplantae; phylum Streptophyta; class Magnoliopsida; order Poales; family Poaceae; genus Oryza; species Oryza longistaminata. The sequence continues at coordinate 27,071,877 of CM020180.1, read as the reverse complement.
TTGGCCAGACTACCATGTCACCATAGGCTGCCCATCCGCATCGCCGCCACCTTGTCCTATTGTCTCTTGCCGCCGCTGAAACTCCAGCCAAAGCGCCAGCACCGCGCCAGCTGCGCTGTAGCCTATTGCTGCAGAGGGAGAAAGTTGCCATCACATGGCCTCTCTCCCCTTCTGCATAGACCACGGCACCGCCGCCATCGCCCGTTTGTCGAGGGCCACCTCACTAGGGGACGCCAAATGTAGGCGGTCACTGTATCCTCCCTGGCCGCATGCCATCGCCAGTTGTCGCGCCGCCTCGACGCTGACCACCCCACCACAGCTTCGGTCGGGAGCACGCCGGATCTAGACGCCATCCCCGCAACCACCAGGCACCCACCGTGCAAATTTGGAAGGATCCGATCTTGGCAGCTATGGCTAGCCACGGTCTCCTTCGCCGCCTGTCGTCCAGCCGCTCCTATTGCCTCGCAACCTCCTATCATGGTTGGCGCAGCGCCCCCCAACTTCTCCTCGCTTGATCCGAATCTGAAACACTTTCACCTCGACACATTGGTACCCTAACCATGATGCCATTGGTGGAAGAAGCCCCGTCGCCGCCGTCCTTGTAGGCAGCCGGCTTGCCACGGGCTAGTCGGGTGGCAGCGAGGTGAATAGGAGGAGGTGGAGGACGGCGGCGGCCAGGCCCCGCGTCGCCCCTGAGGCTGGAGTGACGCGGGGACATATGCCGTGCGGAGTGAATTTTTAGTCCAACCGGTGGCAGTAAATTGTAGCCACACGCTGAATTGCTCATTCACTGCCCGACACTGGGTCGGTGGTGCAACTTGCAATTGTGCAATCCAGTTGATGACAAGAGAAACAGAAGTAGTACTAGCTTCTCCGCGGACTGACGGCGAGTAGTTCCATCTCCTGTTCAAGCCGAGCAGAAACGAGCGAAACCGATCGCACAAAAGGGGGGTCGCACAAAAGTGGTCGAACAAAAGGGGGCCTTTGCACGGAGGAAAATCTGTGGAGGGAGACTGATCACCTTTACGACCCTCGAGAGATATGGCGCTGCGCGCGACTGGCCGACGGCGTGCCGTCCCTTCCGACCCATTACTCACTTGTCACTAGAGGGTCGCGCGTGCATATGCACGCAGGCGCAGGCGCGTGACAGTAACAGGCGTGCACGGGAGACGGGGTGACGTAGAGTTCATCCAGCCTCAGTGGTTCCGACCCACCTTGAATGCAAGATCTTGTCCGTCCCGGCATGGCCATATCTCCGCGTATCTTTGCTTTAGATCCGCAGTAGCTAGCACAGTAACTGATGCAAAAAAAAAAAAACCCTACTACCAGTGCTAGACCATGCAAATACATTCGGCGCACAAATATATACGGCTTGGCTGCGGTTGATGATTTTCTCGGCTGTGCACATTTGCCAGTAGCATGTTCCTACAGTAACACATATGTAGGGATCATTCTTGGACCTGCGGTACACAAAGGTTTATTGGGAACCATTTCAGAAAAAAAAGTTATAAAATGTGTGTTATAAAAGTTAGTTAATATAGTGGAACGACGACTAGCCTTCCCGATTGTTTATGTCATTGATCACTCAAATACATGCCAGATGACAACGTATGAGCACACGATTTTTGTTAAATGAGGTTCAATCCTAACCTAATTTTTGGGGCTTTGATTATGGACGCTCCTCCCCAATCAACATATATACAACCTAACTGCTACGAGTCAATGATCTTGTTGCCATTATCTTCCTGCGTATCTACGCTATATTGTAATCACCACAGTTACATTGTGTGGTGTGTCCCCTCTGTATTTAAAGGGTTACCAGGTGTTGCTATAAAATTTTTCTAACATACGAAGGCCTGAGAGATCTATTTAACTCTAGTGCATATCCTTAATTTTGACGAGGTTCAGGCATGTTAATTAATTGAATCTTACAACTAACAAGATAAATTGGAAGAATTGAACTAATTAACCAATCGACCAATACTGATATAGTGTGGTAAATGTAGATCCGATGGTTTTAGCATTCATCGGTTGAAGGCAGGTACATTAAAATATATATCAACAAATTAACCGATACATCTGACAATTTTTTATGTTTAGAATAATGATATCTCATTGGCTACAACTCCGATGAATGTTGTATAAAAACCTACCGACTTAGTAGAAATAAACTTATTAGCAGCAATCCAATCGATCAAATCAAACCGAGACAGTATAAGATTGAAAATAATAAGAAAAATCTATTTAACCAATAGATCTACACAAATATGATGGATATACTAGATCGAACTAGTCAAAGCCATATATCAAGATAAATCGACGACCATAAAAACTAGTTAGAATATCGAGCGGAACTCGAGAAAGTCTTAATTGTGCTTTGCCGGGTTTATAGGACTTACCACCTTGCCAAAAATTGAACTTAACCGATGCAACCCCGCTTGAGGGCAAGAACCTGTTGAAACTACAAGGGTGATGATGCGCCAAAATATTATTGTATTGATATAAGGAGATGATTGCAAAGATACCGGGTGTACATATTTATACCCTTGAATTTGTGCAAGTTCAAATCGAACAGGAGATAAAAAATCATAACAATAATATAAAAATGACTAATCCTGCCTATTTAAAAGACATACTAAGAAAATATAAAAATGTCTTGCCATGGTATTCATGATTCATCCTTGAACTTGGCCTTATCTAGATAAACTTTCATCTACTAATCAATTTATTTCCTTAACCAAATCCACCAAATAGCCATACCAAAATTTGATGTTAACACCGGGTTACAGTAGCCGAATCTAACTCTACCCCCTACCACCTATTACGACTATGGTTCACCAAATCATTTTGGGCGTGGTTACCGCCACCCCGTGGTAAGGTAACCGCGTGGTTACCGCGATAACCGCGTGGTTACCGTGAAAACCGTGCGGTTACTGTGAGATTTATCGTGGTTTTAAAAACTAAGAAGGTTATGGCACATGATAACCACATGATTTTGTAATTTACAACTCCAAGTCTAACTATAATCAAATAGAACTAGTATATTCGATACTTATTCTAACAATATGGAAATGCATAAAAAGAGTTGTGTGGCTGAAGAGTACCGGCAAAGAAGCAATAGTAGATATGTCAATGGTCCCCGTTCTCTCTTTTCCCGCAGGAAACTCTTCCATTAGGAGACGATGACGGTTGTAGTTGGTTCTTCACATGGAACTAAAATGGAGGGGGAAAGTCCCCATCGGCCATCGGGTCTAGCGGAGGCGGGTATGATCCTCTGTCACTGTTCTTCGCAGAGACCCAGTTAACAGGCATAAGAGGTTAACAGGCATAAGAGTATAAATCCAATGCAAATTATTCATGTCTAAAGGTCAAATTATGCTATGTTTAGTGAATGAGTGGCACTGTATTAATGTCACATATGAAATTTAACTATTACTAGAGAAATTTGCAATATATTAGTTGCGCAATCTACACATGACTGTAGATTTTGTGATCTACTAACATGAGTGTTTAGCCTAAACATGATCATCCTAATGCGGAGTTTTAGAGTTACGGACCGTTGTTTGAAGCCAATGATGCGGTTCTCCTTGACTCCTTGTTCCCTCTGCAATGTCGTCAACCTGAGTGGAAATAGAGGACGAAGTCCCTCGAACTGCTCCGGTGAGTGTCGGCGTAGGGGAAGTAGTCGTAGCAGTGAGGACGCCGGTTTGATCACGAAGGGGTTGCCGATGATCACTTGCAGGGTAGCGGTGGCCTTCTGGTCACCATCTACACTCCTGGAACAGCCGCACGTTCTCTCTCCAGCGCTCAACTAATCGGATAGGGTTTTAGGTTTTTTCGGGGAGAAGACGATCGTGGAGAGATCGTCATCTTTCCATGACACCGGTCTCCGCTATTAATATGGCGTTGAGGGAGATCGGGGGCAATTGAAAACATGGAAAGGTTTGGAGCTACTAATAAATGTGTGTAGTTATGTAATTATGGAAATAATCGCAAATTAAATCACGTTAATCCCGTAGACAACGGGTGGAAAATGGCCGTGCGGGATATTCTCTCGATTTCCATGTCGAGAAATAAAATTTCCCTACAATGCCACCACGCCAGTTTTAGAGTTTCTCTAATTTCTCCATGGGTGCTCCTGTTTTAGGTCAAGTTGATGGCTTGATGCTTATGTTCAGCTTGTTTAATTACACTTAACAGATTTCGGTTCCCATTCCTCGTAAGTTGGCACCGTACATTGCACATGGTCGGGAAGCGCGAAGACATCCGTACTAGTAACTGCACACGTCTCCGAAGATGAACAATTAAATGTAGGTTGTGTTTAGTTCAGCGTAAAGTTTGTATTTTGGTTGAAATTGGAGATGATGTGACTGAAAAGTTATGCGTGTATGACAGGTTGATGTAATGGAAAAGGACTGAAGTTTGGATCCAAATTTTGGATCTAAACACAGCCGTAGTGACCCATTCATCTCCAATCACCTCTATCCTAAAAACTCTTCGCTTCTACTCAACAATTAAAATCTAGCTGACCAGAGCATCTGCTCGTGCTTTTAGCACGTAAGACTTGTAATATCGGCATGCATCATGCATGTACCTACAATTAGTATATATGTGATGATTTAATCAAGCACACTGGATTGCCGTTCTTGTAGCCCGATCACTTCAATTGAGAGTAATCGAGGAACAATCCATGCCTCCATCATCTGCCCAATGGAAATATGGAATACGCAAAACACAATCATACGCATGCAGTAATTGCTAGCAATCGTCGTTACGTTATTAGCAAACAACGCTCGTACACGCACCCGGGGGCAAACTATGTAGCACGCATGGTCTATTGGCCTCTCTATACCTGCCACGTCCGTGTGGGTCGCTTGCGAGCACGAGAGTTCGGCGTACGACGCCGACGGCGCGCGTCGATCATGCTTGCAAATTGAGGCCTTTGACACTCGAGGATTTCGCGGCCTCGCGAGGTTGTACGAGCTTCAAGGGACAATTCACGTGGTTGACGTCGTTGGTGGGCTCGTGGCTAGTGCCTACTCCCTCCGTCTCAAAAAAAAGGCAAACCGTGGGTTTCCGTGCCAACGTTTGACTGTCCGTCTTATATGAAATTTTTTTATAATTAATATTTTCATTATTGTTAGATGATAAAACATAATCAATATTTTATGCGTGACTTATTTTTTTAATTTTTTTCATAATTTTTTCAAATAAGACGAACGGTCAAACGTTGGACACGGAAACCAGAGTTTGTCTTTTTTTGGGACGGAGGGAGTAGGTTTTTAATATATAATATTTAATTTATCTGTCAGTTTTCATCCGCATTTCATCACTTTAGAACAGTAAGAATTTGGATTATTTTTCCCCAAAAAAAGGGATAAAAGAACATGTTTTCCAAGGCTTTTTAAAAGTGAATGCTCCATTCTTCTTATCAATTATTATTTTAATTGGTGATACAGAACTCTAATATTGGGTTTGTTAGTTCATATTTTTCCAAGCATGAAATTTCAGTAAGCAGCACAATAAGAAAAAGGAAACACCATATAACACACAATCATATTGTGTACCTCTTCCAAGCGACTAGATGGCAGAGCTCCTGTCAAGGAAGCAACCATTATTCTAGTAAGTACTGCACCCCGCTGAAGTATAACTGTATTTATTAATTCTCGGTACTTTTCCCCCTCAGGTGATTTTGCAAGATCAAAAACGTCAGATAGAAAAGATAATATAGACTTGCATGCCTCCCTGTTACATAACACAAGAAAAAGAAAGACAATAAATTAGCCATCACAAAACCGCATTAAAGAATTGAGCACAGAATATAAAGCTCATGTATAGTGCATTTCTCTCTGACGAGTCAGGTAGACTATTTGAGGCACTACCTGTGCTGTATAGTTATACCAGCCATCGCACAGTCAACTAATCTTGGAAACATCTCTGTAGGTACAAATAAATCTGGACAGTAACGAATACATCTTGATGCTAGCAGGAAGCAATCATCAGCTATATCCGGTCTAGCTGTAAAATCCTGCAAACATAGATAACGCAATTCAGTAATTACTTGTCATGTTCATAATTTGAATATCTGAATTTCCCAGATTAAAAAAAAAAGGGAGATTTTCTATCAACTTCCAACTTTTCCATCACCATCAAAACTTTCCACACACACAACTCCAACGTTTTCGTCACATCGTTCTAATTTCAATCAAACTTCCAATTTGGCTGAACTAAACACACCAGGCTAAATATTAGAAATTGATTCGACATCTTCCTGTAACACAGAAGCAAGGCATCTTTAAATTCTATTGAAGGCCACGGCTAAATCATAAATCAAAATGTGCACCTGACAATCTGCCAATTTTGGCCTTTGTACCTTCTCTGAGGACCTTAGGCGTCATAAATGGCATCCACAAACCTAAGGAAGCAGGAAAGAGATTCTGGCTTCATGTAAGTTGCTTTTACAGAAGTTTGGCAAGTTTTATTTACTCTAGCGACAGACATCATTCTGAATACTTCTTTTTGGCGGGAGCATGTTCTGAATACTGTTGCACCTACAGCTGCTGTGGGCCTGTGGCCCAGTAAATTTCCTTTGGTTCTGTAACCATATGAGGAAAATGTGCAGCTTCTTCAGTATGGCGAACAAGTATACAAACATTGTTAGCATCTCATGACATGATGGCAGAACTACCACTTAATTTGTGTTTATTCACAAAATTGATAAGGGAAGGATCACTAAAGAAATGGAATATAACAGAAAGAAACAAAACAAACACATGAGACATCCTAATACGAAGCGTTAAAACAAAACCAGGAAATTGGTGCTATCCGCACTAGAGCACTTCTGCTAATCAGCAAATAAGTGAGGCAAAATAAACTGTAGGCAACTTTTTTTTGTTTTCCGGTCCGTAACCTAACAAGGCACAGGAGAATCCAGTACTATAATACCAGCTTTCGAACATAGCATGTGAATACTTATATGATTGATTTTGTTTTCACCAGCCTAACATTCTACAATGTAATTATATCTTGTAATAATCTGAAAGTGCGTCCTGTTCACATAAGCCTCTACTGCAGAACTGTTACGTAGCAATCTCTATATTTTCGCATCTCTGTATATTACGTAGCACTATAATTAGAACCAAGATAGTCCTAGTTATACCACAGAATACATGCAAAATTGGTGAAACTGAGATAATCATACAGAAATGACGAAATTGCCATAGCAAAGACTTCAGAAATAGGCAGAAGATACATCCCATCGCACCGGAGAAGAAGCAATGAACTCCATGGGGTTCTCCAAGTCCCTCCGCATACGGCGGCACCTCCTCCACGCGTGAGCCCTATACCTCACCCTCCATGAGCCGGCCGGAACCTCACTCCTCGCCGCGGATTCCCATCGAGCTCATCCACCACAAAGTCTCGGTGGCGGTGGCGGTGGGGTGGGATCGGCGAATGGCAAGGGGGAGAGGGGGAGACGAAGCCTGGGGTAGCCGTGGGCTTGTCCCCAACGCGGCCCAACAACCAGATCCCAGGGCCCCACCTTGTCAGTGAGTCACGGAGACCGTTTCTCACCGCTACGAATGCCTCAGCCTTGGCGCCGACCGACGCGTAACACCTCAACAAACTAACTCCCTTCCCCTCCACTCTCCGTCTCCGCCGGCCGCCGACCGCGATCTCCGGCCATCGAATGGAGGTGTTCCAGTGGCGCACTTCGTGCGGCTGCGCTCCTCCGTCCGCAGCAGCAGGTACCTCGCCGCGGCCGACGACGGGACGAGCCTTCTGGCGGCCGCCAGCGGGTGCACAACGCGGTGTGGGGTCGGCCTGGTGATCGGGTCATACCGGGCCGCCAGCGCGGGCCCTACGTCCGCCTCCGCGGCGCGTAACGCCGGTACCCTCGTGGCGACCCAACTAGGCGCCGGAGGGGGCCATCCGACGGGGTCGTCGCCGAGCAGCGCGACCTCGCGTCCGCCCACGCCTCCGGGGTACCTGTGGCAGCGTTCCGCCGGCGCGACTCTTCGTCCTCCGACAACGGCGCCGGCCGGTACTCCGCGCCAACGGCAAGGTTGCCGCACGTGGCACAAGGACGTCTTCCGTCGCCGGCGACAACGCCAGCCACGATGATGCAGTGGAGGGTGGAGGTCGTGCCCGCCATGGCCTCTCGCCCTTCCCTCGTCGACCTACCGCCCCAGGATAAACCTCATGTGTAGAAACTTCAGCCTGCATCGTTTGGCATATTTTCTGAATTGCCAAACGGCATATTTGCAAAAACGAAAATCAATTTTTAAATAAAAACTTTTATATATGTGTTCTTAGCGATCTAAAAGCAAAGGCTTGAAAAATAAACTTCGATGAAAAAACCCAAAATCAAGCTCCAATTTAACGTTAAAAATTCAAACTTTGGCTGATAAGCATATGAATAATCTACTAACATGAGTGCTTAGCCTAACATGATCACCCTAATGCGAATTTTTAGGGTTACTGCCATTGTTTGAAGCCATTGTATGCGATTCTCTTCTTCTCTCTGCAATGCCGTCAACCAGAGTGGAAGTAGAGGGGAAGTCCCTCGAACTGCTCCGGTGATCGTCGGCGTAAAGGGAAGTAGTTGTGAGCAATGAGAACGCCGGCTTGATCCTGAAGGGGTCGCCGGCGATCACTTGCGGGTACCGACGGCCTTCCGTCGCACCTACACTGTCCCGCGACCACCACACGTTTCCCCTCCAGCACCTATGTTGATCGGGTTTAGGGTTTGGTTTATCGGGGAGATTGAGATCGAAGAGTCGTCGTCCATCTGTCGCGACCTCCCCTTTTATATTTAAGCTGTAGGGATCTGGGGCAACTCAAAATGAAATAAATTGGGCTGTCCACCGATCATGACGCGTAGTTAATCGGGAATTAAAATAAATGGATCGTTGTGATCTCGCGTAGACAACGGGTGGAAAACGGTCTATGTGCGATCCTCCTCCCGTTTTTCAAAACCGAGAGATCAATGTTCCAAACATCATGTTCTTGCGTTTCTTGCATTTGGTTCCTCCAATGACGATCACAATCCATGGTTTCTTTCTCGAGTTCTTAATTTCTTGTTCTTGACAATTAATTGATGGTTCCTTGTACTGTGTCGCGATCCTATTTTGTTCTATCAGATATTGTGTCTCTTCAATTGTTGTGTTCTTGTGATTAACTTTCAGTGATTCTCCAGCCCTCAATCCATGAAACGTTTTTGCATTGGTTTCAATCCTTTCATGAGTTCTTGAATTCATTGTCACTGCATTGTGCGATCGATGAACAGCTGATGCACCGCACGAATCCCGGTGGAATCCGACCTGTCGCGGGTGATCCGGTACGTCCGAGCCGACAACGCCGGGGGTACGGCGAGCAGGAGTGGCGCCGGTGAGGGTGAACACCAACAACCTGACGCACCTGCGCGCTGACGCTCGCCGAGCGCTTGGGCCAGAACTGCGACGCCGGCCAGATCACGCTCTGCGTCCGCGCCGCGCCGCTACGCCCACCTCTCCCTCTGCTCGTCCGACTTCCATGGGCAACAACCCCATCCACATCGTCGTGCTCAATCACGGGACACCAGGTGACTGACGAGCAGCTCACTGCCGTTTCTTCTTTCCTTTCTGAATTTTCATTTCAGTAGCATCAGTTATATATTGTAGAATGCTCGAAGGTTGCTGATTTCAGTAGTATTGTTCACTGATCACTGCTGTAATGTTAGTTGGGTTGGTCAGTAGCAGAGTAGCTAGCTACAGGCATTTTGTGTCTTTCTACCAGTTGCTTATTACTGAAATTTGATCTTGATTTCTTCAGCAGCGTTGTTCATTGTTGTGAGAGTATTTAGTCAGTATCATTTGGTCACTGCATGATTATTCAGTTTTAGGAGCATTATACTGTAGTCTGATCGACATTACTGATTTCAGTAGCAGTTTTCAGTTTTCACTGTTGTGGGAGTACTATATTCAGTAGCATTGTCACTGAATTTTCATTTTAGAGAGTAGCATTAGTTACATTGAGATTGTTCACTTGTTCTTATTACAAAATTGCTCACTAACTTGTTGTTTTCTGCTCGATATCGACGAATATTCAGCGGAAAAGTGCGTTGCGGTACCCGATGTGGAAGCGTAGAGTAGCAGTAGACTTCAGCAAGGATGGACAGTAACCAGTGCTTTGGACGTCTACAAAAGTGACACCATTAAGATTTGCTTCATTATTTTAGAAATAGTACCACTTGGGTAATTGCTGAGGATCAGTTCAGTAAACGTGTCCTTTTGATGGTGCTAGTTTTGTGTTGGAGAAAATCAACAGAGTAGTTTGCTAGTTTTACTGAAATATTCATAGAACAGGGAACAGTAACGGGCATTGACATAGAACTTCTCTGAATATAATGATAGAATGGCATAGTGTATTTTGTGTTGGCCTCCTTCAGGTTTAGCTTCAATCAATTGAATATGTAACAATGATCTGATGCAATGCAGTTATTTAGCTCTAAATGTGTCGCTTTAACATTTGAATATGGTTTTCCTCCTTGAAGCAGTACATATTCAGATGACTACTAGAGCACCGCAATGGTAAGTAAGGTGCTCTCTATAAAACTAGTACATCTCAGCAATAGACTATATTAAGTTAAAACCACTTCAATAGTGTTCTACATGAGTATCTATAGCTCATCTCATTCATTGCCTCGTTTTTCTCTATAGACTATCTCTAAGTTAGTAGATAGCTTTGCTCTCTCATCTTCATTTAATATCTTCCAGTAGGAAAATAGTTGACATGGACTTTGAGAAGAGCTTAATAGATAACCATTGTGGGTCCTTAATAAACTAAAGTTGGGAAGAGATTGGGAGATGATATACGCTGATTAACTTGCTGATCCTGAATTCCTCCTTCCCAAAGAACAGTGCTGAGAAGATAAAAGGCTCTGGCTCTTCCAATTCCCACCACGGAATTACTGAGAGAAGCCTATGAGATTTCAGTATTAATTAACAATGCCATTAATTAAGCACTCCACTAATCGAATGGTCAGGTAAAAGTGAGAGAACTATATAAAGACGGCAGCAAAGCAATCTCATTTTCTCAACATCTGAATACATTCTGAACCCTGAATCAGCAAGAGAAAACCTACAACGACGATGGGTTCGAGGAGCAAGATGCAGCCTGAAGCTGCTGGTGACAGAAGTCGAAGAAGGTGCTGTTCGCGGAGGCCGGCAAGGAGTTCGTCGACCTTCGTGTTCAGCCTCCTGACGCTGCGGTCGGCGCCGTCGTGAAGCTCATCTCGGCGGGGACGATGCAGGGGAGCATCGGGCCGCTGTACCAGAGCGTCGAGCACATCACGCCTCCTACCTCCTCCCCAACAAGGGCCGCGCCGACCTGCTCCAGCCCAAGGTGCTCCACCCGACGCCCGCGAGCTCCTGCTTGCTGCAGCCGGAGGGCGGCGGCGGCGGGGGGTCGCCCCGCTGGCAGGTTCAAGCTGTACACCTGCGCGGGTTTACTGCGCCACGGCCGCCATGGAGGCCAAGCGGCGTGCCCGCAGTGCAAGCAGGCGATGGCCACCGAGGTGGCGTTCGTGCTGCCGTCCGCGTCGTCGCCGGCGCAGTCTGTCGGGCGGCGGCGGCGGCCGGAGGCGACGGGGAGAGCAGCGGGTACGTGAAGGGGCTCGTGACGTACATGGTGACGCGACGGCTGGAGGTGAGCCCCATGTCCGCCATCTCCAGCATCACGCTCATCAACAAGTTCAGCGTCGGCACAAGACGTCGAGCTCGCCGAGAAGTACGTCAGCATCGGCATGGACGAGGTAATAGTGCAGCATTGTGCATCTGATGAAATTATTCATTTATTCTTGTTCAATGTTCATCATCGGCGAGCTTAATTTCCAAACTTTTTTTTTCAAAGCTTTGTCACTTTCCATCACATGGGAGAAATTTTCCTACATCACACACAACTTTCCTACCTTTTTGATCACATCGATTCAATTTTCAACCAACTTTAATTTAGCGCTGAACTAACACACCCATCGTCTTGGCTGTTCTTGTTCTTGCACAGGGGCTGGGCATCTGAAGGCGGCGCTGCGCTCTGACATGGTGCTCTCGACGTCTTCCTCGCAAGAAGAAGTACAAACTAGTGCTTTTGGTATGCATTGCCGCATCACGGGTTCTTCGATTTGCTTGCGTGCCCATTGGTGCCTTATTTTGTCTCTATAGCTCGTCAGAATTCAGTGTGGTCTGCCTCGCATCAATTTCAGTTGGCTCTGTATTAGTACTGGACAGAATCTATCTATCTACTAATATTATTATATGCTTATTAGCTAATCGCCCAAGTACTCATAATTTGCTGGCTGTAGTTGAACTTTTCTGTATCACTTTTAAGATATCCATCTTCACGCTATCTTTTACCCTTGTCCGTTTCATATTATAAATTGTAAAATTTATTATTTTTAGTGTTTGGATCAATAACGATAAGGAATTCCCTCCGTTTTACAATATTTAAGCATTCTTACGCATAAAATTTGTACACGAATCTAAAATATTTCTAAAGTACCCACCAGGGTTCACTTTCTCATTTTTCAGGCCTTTGTATTGAGCAGTGCTGATATGTATGAAATTTCTGAAACTTGGAACAAATTAGTAATTTGAAAAATTTTTACCAAAATTCATGAAAAATTTTCAAAAAATTGAAAATTGAAAATTTTGGCTAAAATAAGATCCGTATCGGAGGGGGTCGGAAATGACTGAAATGTTCAACAACCTGTTCCCTAACCACGTACATGTAGCACGGGCATTTAGTGATAATGATGAGCGTCATTTAGCTCTTCTCAACCGATGCTGGTACATGTGGATGGTGTGTTAAGTAGTTTTTAGAAAAAAAAAAGATTACTGCAACTGCAGATCCCTGCGAGTGTTGTTCAAATTATACAATTTGTCCCCAAAACTTGGTCATAGAAATTATTTCATAATGCTTCTTAATAGCATTTTTCTATAAAATATATCAGTATACTAATCCGTAGAAAAAACTAATCCTAAATATGAATTTAAAATATTTTTGAACGGAGGATATTCTTCGTAGGTAGAATTAAATAGAATAGAATATAATAAATTTTAGAGTGGAATACGATTTTTAAGAAAGAAGGTAGAATATAATAGGAATAAAATTGTGATTGGCAAGGTTTACATTACCGGTTGAGACACAGATAATTTGAGCCCCATCGATATCATGGTTTTCGATAATTTTCGATCCGTTTTCGATAAATTTCGACCAAATCTACTCTTTAACCTTCGAAATTCCAATCGAAACTTAATTCCGAGCCGTGTCAAAACGTTGAAATTTCGTGGAATTCAACCGGTTTTGTTGGAATTGTGAAACCTTGGTGATTGGCTAAGAAGCGAAGGTATTTGGGAAATGTGAATATTGGATTGGTTGTGATTGGTTGATAAGCGGAAAATTGTTATTTATGGAGGAACAAATCAAAAGTTGCCGTTATATTTTACTCCCTTTAGTCCCATTAAAAGAACAACCTAGCAGTACTACGAATCTGGACATATCTCTAATCCAATATTCGTTAGAGTAGAATGGAGTGAGCACTATCTTATCTTATGGCATAATGTAGAGTGGAGTAATCTGAAGAATTTTTTTTAAAGTAATATGATTTAATGGAAAATCGCAAAACTATAGGTTAGTTAGAAAAATCGTAAAAGTTTGAGACACCCTATCGAACAACCGTGGTTCGAATGGGTACCTATCGAACACACAGTTGATAGGTTCGACAGGTGATAAAAAAAAATTAAAAAGAGAAAAATCACTGTAGCACACTGTTCACAATACCCTATCGAACTTAGGAAGTTCGATATGTGCCTGCGAGCACTGTAGCATCACTGTAGCGCGCTGTTCATGTGACCCTATCCGAACTTGGGCTGTTCGATATGTCCATACCTAGCACTGTGGTGATACTGTTCATGTACTTTTTTATTTGTTTTTGACCACCTATCCTGTCGAACTGACGCAGTTCGACATGTTCCTGTCGAACTGTAGTTGTTCGATAGGTACCCATGTCGAACCGCGGTTGTTCGACAGGGTGCTAAACTTGCGATTTCGCCTAACTGACCTATAGTTTTGCGATTTTTCCATTAAAATCATATTACTTTTAAAAAAAATTCGTAATCTGAACGCTTCCCTGTGTTTGTGGTTAGTGGTTACAGACCGGCCGTACGCTTTGGTCGCACGCCTTCCACGGATAGAGAGAGAGAGAGAGAGTCAGCGCACGCGCGAGTCCCAGCGGAGGTCGCTGACACGTGGGGCCCACGCCCAGCGGGGGTAGCTGCCACGTGGGGCCCACGCGCCTCGACGCATTCACTCCGCCTCCGCCTCCGCCATCGATCGCCTCCTCTCCTCTCCCCTCGCCGCGCCGCGAAATCCGATTCACCACTGACTAGGAAC
>CM020180.1:27040065-27057425 GCA_009805545.1 Oryza longistaminata | reverse complement strand
CCCTGCTAGGCTAGGCTAGGCTAGGGCATGGCGGACGCCGCGTCGTCTTCGGCGGCGGCGTCGGCGGCGGGGGTGGGGACGCTGCCGGTGGCGGCGGCGGGGAAGGACAAGGAGGACCGGCGCCGATTGGTGGGGAGGTGCGGCTTCGCGGTCGTCGGCATCATGAGCACGCTCCTCATCTACGGCCTTCTCCAGGTGCCCCTCTTCGACCTCCCCTTCACATTCCAATCGCTCACGCCTAATTTTGAACCCACGAATGGGGTAACTACCAGCTAGGGGGATAGTAGTGGCGATCTGTCGTGGCTGTTCGTCGTTTCCTCGAAATCCGCGTCACAAATGGCCGATTTGCTCTCTCTCGCCAATAGACTGGGGCGATGCATTTTGGTGGTGCGGGGTTCGATTCAATCTAGTCATGAAATGATTTTTTTTCTTAACACAAAAATATGGTCGTCAAAAATCAAAATGACTGGGCGATGCATTTTGGTGCTCCGTTACTTCGTTCTATAACTGGACCCTGCTTGCTTGCTATTACATCGACTGTGCGGCACCAAATCTTCCGTTTGTCAGCGCGTCATACGTCGGCTGGATATTTGGTGTGTTCACAAGTTAAAAATATCACAGCAAGTAGATCTGTACAGTGGATTGATTGTCTTGTCTCGTCTTGCAAATAAGCTCAACATGGTAGTTCAACTAAGTTGAGACGCACTGAGTCCCCTTCTTCGACTGTTTCCTTGTTTGTTTTAATGTTTTGTAGATATTGATCAACTCACTGGTACTGAGATTGGTAATTGTTCTTTTGGGTCAACTTACTACCAAAATTCTGCTCGATTATACTAAATTGTTCATGAATTAAACACAAATCACCATTTTCCGTCCTGAATCTATGGTTGGAAAGTTATCAATGTTTGGATGCTGCACAAGGCTCAAAGTTCAATGTAAACAGGACCAAAAAAAAAGGATTTCTGAACATTCTTCCTTTCATTCCTTAAACCCCTGCTAGTTTCTTCCATATCCAACAAAGACAATACATCTTTCCTATCCAAAAGAGCTAGACTTTTTTTTTCTTTCAAATAAGCACTTACCGACAGTCTTTTTTTAAACGGTGTATTCATAAACATGTCTTTTTGGAAAAGACACCTACGACTGTGTACATGGACATGATCACTTATTAATTAACATTTTGATGTAATGTTATGCAGGAAAAAATCATGAGAGTTCCATATGGAGCAGAAAAGGAGTTCTTCAGATACTCGCTTTTTCTTGTTTTCTGTAACCGTATCACCACGTCTACGGTGTCTGCGCTGGTGCTAACGGTACAGATCTCTCTGTGAGATTACCTCCAACAGAATATGCTAAACCCCTAAATCCTGTATGTACATTCATGCAGGCAAGTAAGAAATCCCTGGACCCTGTGGCTCCACTTCAGAAGTATTGTGTGGTCTCTGTATCAAACATACTGACTACAACTTGCCAATATGAGGTTATATTCAATCCCATTTATTCATGTCTAGTGTCATTGGTATTGATTCATGTTATTAATTTACCAAATATAATTTGATTGTTTCAGGCACTCAAGTATGTGAGCTTCCCTGTCCAAACACTTGCCAAATGTGCAAAGATGATACCTGTGATGGTAATTTTTACTATACTCTACTAGTGCTTTAACCTGCTTTTGCATAAATCTCTAGTGTTCGTCAGTTCACTAATGATGGACATCAAAGCAACCATACTACAAAGCTTAGAAGTTTCATAAAAAAATTTGTTACATATTCTAATTTAAGAAATTTCAAAATGCTTATGTCCTAACAGAAAAATGAATAAAGTAATGCCAATGGCCATCTACATATACACATATGCACTATGCAATTATTTTTAAGAATGTCACAGGTGTCCCATACTTATTAACATAGATCGACGGATAGAAAATCCGAGTAGAACACATCAGCATTTCAGCAACCGCTCTTTTTACGTGGTAGAAATCTTATGTATATATGTGTGTATTATAGATGTGAATCGTTTTTTGTCTTCTCTACTTTAGACGTTCCATGTTCGAGTTCTATTTCCCTGACAATTAAGATGGTCCCTTTTCCATCCCTTCGAGGGCGGACATATCCGATCGTCACTGCAGTAAAGCTGGCAAAGTTGTGTACTCCTTCTGTACTCATAAAGGAAGTCGTTTTGGACATCGACACGGTCTCCAAAACACAACTTTAACTTCTTGTTTCTATAAAAATAGTTGGCGGATGGCATGAGTCCCTTCGACCGAATCTGCCGAAACCCATGGCGAAGACCACGAGCCAAGGATGATGCGAGGCGAAGGGTCGCACGACTGCACGCCGAAGAAGGACGACTTCGCCATGCCGAAGAAGGACGACTTCGCCAGGACCGGTTCGCCCCGGCATCCAGCCCAGAGAAGGACGGCTTCGCCAGGTCCAGTTCGCCCCCGCGAGGGCCGAAGTAGCCTTCTCGGCCCACCAAGCTTAGAGGCCATAGGGCCGGCGATCGCCCGATGGCCCATCAAGGGCCCATGAGCCCCCTTTACGTTATGTAACCCTGTAAACGTCCCTTTCATAAGGGCAACTATGTAAATTCCTCAGTACAACCTAGACCCTAGAAGTGAGAATCTGTAACGGGGCTATAAATAGCCCCCTAGGGCCATGTAATACAAAGGAAGAAAATTCAAGAAATCAATATACTTCGTTTCTTTCCAACCACTGTTAAGTAACCACGTCTTTCGACGTATGCGGTTGTCGTTTTGACAACAAAAATATTTATTGAAAAGTGATATATGCATACTTTTATGAAAGTATTTTTCAAGACAAATCTATTCATATAATTTTTATATTTTCAAACTCAATAGCTTGATAGTTATTCATGATTTATATTTTCAAGGTTTGACTTAAACATTGTCCTAAACGATTTCCTTTACAAGCACGGAGAGGGTACAATACTTCCATCCCTGTATCTACAGTAAATAATCACTGTAGCGCTACTGTTTTGTGTACTTCTTTCATATTAAAATATAGCAACTTTTAGCTATGAATCTGATCATATAGTTGTCTAAATTCATAGCTAAAAATGCTTATATTTTAGTACGGGTGTAGTATCTCTATAGTGATGCATTGGATCCGGATCCGAATCCGAAGTTTTTGAGTTATAAAAAGATCCTAAATTGATTTTCCCGAAAAAAGAAAGGCCTTAAAATGGCTCGTCACGATCCGCACGACGTCACCACCATTGGGATGGGTGCCTATTTCGTGGAGACCGTTGACTCCTCTCTCTCTCTTTCTCTCTCCCTACACACCAATTCCAACCACTTCTACTACTCCACTTATTATTTGCCAAGCCAATCGGGAGATCGAGCATTCGAGCAGAGCTTCAGAGAGCAGAGGGAGATCGGAGATCGAGAGCGCGCGGGGGGAAGCTAGAGCTAGGTAGCGAGGGAGGCTGCTGCAGCAGCGAGAAGCCCAAGCCCCTAGGGCGATGGCGGCGGAGGCCGGGAGCGGTGGCGTGGTGAAGCACATCCTGCTGGCGCGGTTCAAGGAGGACGTGGCGCCGGAGCGTCTGGACCAGCTCATCCGCGGCTACGCCGGCCTCGTCGACCTCGTCCCTTCCATGAAGGCCTTCCACTGGTTGGTGTTCTTCTTGTCTTCCCACTTCCCACCCGCCTGCTTTCGATCTCCTCGTCTCGTACAGATGCACACGTTTATCCCCATTTGTTCGGTGCCTGTCTGGTGCTCGACGAATTGCTTGCCTGCTTCGAGTTCAGTTAGCTCCCTAATAATCTCATATGCGGCCGCTGGTTTGGGAGCACTGTGAATTGTCGAGTACTAGAACGTATCGCAGTTGTAAATAGTGAACGGGTTTTGGTAGCTTTCATGGATCTAGTGAGTCGGTGATATTTCTACGCACTAGGCAAACTTTTTATGTTTGAAAGGAAGGTAAAAGATATGCTCATATGCTTGGTGTATATTGATAATAAAACATAATGATTTAGAGAACAAAACCAATTATACAGGACTACGGGTTAGAGAAGTTATACGGTTACTTTCCCGATTGTACTAGATCTTTCAGTTTTCTTTGGCTGCTAAATTCGGCAATTTGATACTCATAAACACAAAATGATGACCGAATTACCAATGCGTGACGCTTCTGACTAAAGAACGTCAAGGTACGGCGCGCCCCCCTCAGAGGACCAACGCTGTAGTCAAAATAACATGGAAGTTAGGTAAATCAAACAAATGGTCCTTCAGGTGAAAACCATTATACTCAAATAACTAGTAGTAAAATTTTCCTTTACCTTAAAGTTCTATGATCTTTGCTGTGAATGTGCCATGTGCAAGGAATTAACACATGTTGGTCCTATAGCATTTCATATTTTTAAAGACTTATATGGTCTTGTTCACGACTTCAAGTAATGTAACAAGAAAGCATGGCATCATGGATGCCAGTTATATTGTGCCACTAGGACAATTTAGTTTTGTGTGTTTCATAATATACGTGCCTTTTTTTCTCTTCCAATATAAAGTGTAGATGAAAGTATCTGTGCACTATGCAAAATAAATGGAAAATATCCTGTGTTTTTTTATCACACTCCTGTTTTCCAATGAAACTATAATTGGTTACTTGAACAGGTTTCTGGAATAATAATGAAGAAAAGAGATAAACTTGCCTTCCAGTCTTCTACTAGTGTGACTGACCTCCCTCCCTAGGTCAGGAGATCAAGTTGCCATCAGAACATTGTGTCAGTTATTTCACTGGCCAATATGAACCCTTCTAAATTATAATGCATTTACAGTTTGTTGCCACAATCCTTTCCCATGGTCAATAGCTTCCACCATCATTTGCATAGGAGACAGTTTACTAACCTTGGAAATTTAAAACTCGATCCTCCATTCTACTTTGGGACCAAGCGAAACTCTTTTTGGTCCACCACCTTGCCACAGGAAAGCCCTTCTGGATTTATCCATTTTATCCCTCAACATTTTCTGGTAGCAAAAACACGGAAACGATAAATGTGGGTGCAGGTTTTTAGCAGTAGTCGTTTAACACATTTCCCTGTTGGATAAAGAACCAAGATCACATTTGGGACATCTGTCAAATCATTTTTCTTGGTGCAAACTTGCTACATTGATGATCCATGTATCAAACCATAAATGTGCTGTTTAATTTGCAGGGGAACTGACGTGAGCATAGAGAACATGCACCAAGGATTCACACACGTATTTGAGTCCACTTTTGAAAGCACAGAAGGAGTCAAGGAGTACATTGAACACCCAGCACATGTTGAATTTGCAAACGAGTTCCTGCCTGTGTTGGAGAAGACCCTCATAATCGACTACAAGCCAACTATCGTAAATAACAGCTGAGCTAATAACAGTTTGGATGCTTCTTTCATCGTTAATTGCACTTCAGAATGTCTGGGAGAATTTTATTTTTAGTTACCCAAATTTGAACTTTCATGCTGAATAAATTTGCCCTATATATTACCTTTCGAGAGCAGTTTTTCAATTTATTGTACGCAATCCAAATAATTTGCTTGTTATGTTTTAAAAAGCTAGCCTCCAATATACTCCTCCTTTTCATAATATAAGATGTTTCGATTTTTTCTTAAGTCAAACTTCTACAATTTTGACCAACATTTATATAGAAAAACGTAGCAACTCTTATAACACCAAAATAGTTATATTAAATCTAACATTCAATATATTCTGATAGTATATTTGTTTGGGGTTGAAAATATTGTTATGTTTTTTTTCTATAAACTTGGTCAAACTTAAGTTTTTGAAGTAGAAACTTTTTTGAAGTAGAAAATAGTCAAAGTGTCTTATAATATACACCATACCCGAGTTTTCCTTTAAGCACTTGCAGTTTTTACTATACTTCAAATAAGTTTTTTGATGTCAAATACGTTAACCTCTGTATTATCCAAGATTTTGTGCAGTAAAAACTGTGTGATACTGAGTCTGAGAGCGGAATTGTATAACCAAGAATAATAGAAGAGACTTCATGGTTCTACAAATCAATAGGAGTCCTTTGTGTTGAACTTCAAATTTACTGTCCTCTATCCAAAACAGACCTGTTTAGAGTCCACTGAGTTTTCCACTTGACAAAACTCGATTAATCATGCATAGATAACATTTGCAGAGCTCCTCAATAGAAACAGATTTAATTCATCCATTCTTGAACTCAGAAAATAGATGCTGCTTTACAATGTGCAGTCAAACCTAAACTGTAATCACTAGTACAAGTAATATGATTTGTCACATGAACATGGCAATAGCAGATTTTATTTTCAAAAGTTTTTGATCTAAGAAGGTAATAGTCAAAGCTATATGTAATGAGGATCATGTTGATATTTTGTTTGGAGGAGATTAAGATTCTAAAAGTCTTGCTGATTGGTAGTTAGCTTCTGAGAAGCTAGGTTTTCTAGTTTTTGACTTTTAGGGCATGCTTGGCACAACTCCAGCTCCAGCTCCACCTTTTCTAAAGTTGGAGCTCAGCCAAACAGTTTCGGCGCGGAGCTGGGTGGAGCGCTCTCACAAAATGAACTAGGGATGTGGAGCTGGGTTTTGGCTGCTCCATAACTCTACTCCAGACCCAACTCCTGGAGCTAAATTTTAAAGTTGAAACTCTACCAAACAGGGTCTTAGTTCATCTTTTGAATTCTACAGCTACAGATTCTCAGAATCTAGATAACAATGGCAGGAATATGGGGAACCTTTGGATCAGGCTCTGGGGAGCTACCCCGAGTAGCTCACACGATCACTCCTTTGTGCCCTCGCTCCTAGACATTGACCTCCCCACATTACTACCTTAAAAGCGAAGTCATCCTCCTTCTATCCACACTCCCACATTAGAGCGTATTAATTAAGTAACCACCAAATTTAAAGTTTTATTCTCAATCACCTCCTAGCACATCTCTAAGAGCATCTCCAACATACTCTCTAAATCTGACTCTCCAAATATCTATTTGGCCAGCTTGCCAAAAAAAAAAATGGAGAGCCAAATTTATATTTCACTCCAACAGCCTGTCTATTACATTCTCTATTCTAACCATAGGTCCCACATGTCATTTTCTCACTCACATTATTCCCTTCTCTGTCTCGATTGCAACGGGATGGAGGACCAAGTGAGGATGGCGGTAGTTGGAAGGCGTCGGTGGTGGCGAGGAGGTGGCCAAGGGAGAGGAAAATGGCAACGACGCGATAGCGAGAACTCGCCACCTCCTGGGCGCAGCTCAAGGGAGGGGGGGCTGCTCCTCCACTGTCAGTAAGGCCCTATCGCTTGCACACTTTCGGGACCCCTCCCGGGATGTGGAGATTGTCGCCACTGCCGACACACGATAGCCCCAAGCTTGCCTCACTAGAGTCTAGCCCGTGTTGCTGCTGCTACTCGCGCTGGTAGGGGAGGTGATGGCGGCGGAGGCCAATTCAGCGCAGAGGATGGCGAGGAAGGCAGGGACGGACAACAGTGGATGAGGAGGCGTCGTCGTTGGACGACAAGTGCTGGAGAGAGAGGCGGCTTGGAGGGACGAGCGCAACAGGAGGCGCACGAGAAGGATAGTAGCCGCCTACCTTGTGGACGCCGACTCCAGAGGCAGGGGGAGGGGGGGAGTGTTTCCAACTAGGGCGCCGAAGGGAGAGGTAGTTCGCGGTAGCGCTATTGCTCCTCCTCGCGCGTTGGAGGAGGCGAGGGAGTATTTGGCTAGCCATATGGCTTATGGCTTGCCATTCGGATAGAGAGGTTGTTGAAGGGCTTTTTTTTTTCTTCATGAGCTAAAATTTGGTTTGGAGAACCACCTAGGCATTCTCTCGGAGATGCTCTATAGGCTTGTCGATTGTAGACTGGGGGCATATTACCAGGGGTGAAAGTGGTTCGGATAGTTTCCGTCCGTCTGGACCATTTTTCGGATTCGGATAGTTTCGGTCGGAACTATCTGGAAATTCTCGGATTCGGAAACGAATTCGGATTTTTTTTCTCAGAAACGAAAACGAATACAGTAAGGGTACTATCCGTCGGAATCGGAAAACGGTCGGAAACTATCCGGATTTTTTTTCGGATATCCGCAGACATTGAGTAAATTTTAGAAAAAACACGTATATATACATAACTTTTTCATACGGAATCAGATGGAGACAAACTTTATATCAACATTGTAGAGCTCGATGAGATCTACAACTTTCTTATTGATTATTTTATTATTTGAGGTCATTTAAGGAGTCTAAATATTCATTATAATATACCATATTATTTTTTACAAAATCTCATATCTACAATTCAAACGACATCTGATGGAGATGTGTTCCATATCAAAGTTGTAGAGCTCAACGGGATCTACCACTTTGTAGTTTATAACATTTGTATTTGAAAGCATTTAAAGTATAAAACAAACATTACAAGTTTCGAAGATGTGAAGTAAAATAAATAACATCTCCAATTTATACAATGGTAAGTAAGTTATACATCTAGTAAAAGGTCTTGGGAATAGAAAATGATAATCATATTTGCATATGGATCTCTAAGACGAATAGCCATGAAAATCGATTTTTACATAGAGTTGTGGGACCGTCTACAAAATTGAAATTGACGATATAAATGTTGAAGATGTTGAACTAAAATAATAAGATATATCTCTTCCTTGATCAAGAAACTCAATTTGAGGGGTTTTTTATATACCGGTAAATATCCGCTACCGTATTCGTTCCGTCTCGTATTCGCTCCGTATCTGTATTCGATATTATTCGATTTCATTTCCGTATCCGAGTTTTCGATTCCGATTCCGATTCCGAAAAAAATATAAAAACGAATATGATAAAGCTAGTTTCCGTCCGTATCCGATCCGTTTTCATCCCTACATATTACTAGTCGTTAAAAAAAAATCGAGTTTGTCTTCTTCTCCCATCTGCCTTCTCATCTACATATCTCCAATCTCGTGTGGAGTGCCGCTCCAATAAACGACAGATGAAACAATGATTCTAGACTAGAGAAAGAAAAGATCTCAAATCCAAAGTTCAATTTATCTTCTATAATTCTATTCAGGTTTTCTCCTATACGTAATCTTTAGTTTCTCTCATCTACTCCGTAACTAGGGTATAGGTGGCAGATACGGCAGGTTCGGCAGAGGCATCTACCCCAACTAGGCATAGGTGGCAGATACGGCAGCGTCGGCAGAGGCCAGCAATGGAGGCTAGATAACTCCTGGTTGTAGTACCCTCTGTGATCTCTCTCTCTCTCTCTCTCTCTTGTTTATCTGAAGTTTCTCAAGGTCAGTTGTTGAAGTATTGCTACTGCTAGGTACGTGCAAGAATAAGAATTTTGATAAGCATTGATACTTTTAGGTGGTGTTACTAATTAAGAACGAGCGGTACGAAAGAACAAGAATGAAGAAACTAGTTGACAAGAACTACTAATTTGAGCCATTCTGAATTTTGAGAAGAAACTAATTTCGTTTATGCCAGTATCTAGTTCTACCACCGTAACAAACTATAACCAATCTATCCATCTCCGTTATAACAAAATAAAATTAAGCATTATCGATATAAAAAATCGACCATCATATATTACTTACAAAAACTTATCCATCTACAACATACATTACCACCATGATTTAAACATGACCCTGAATCAAACAAATTATCAAAATTTTACATAAACTTACAATGCCTACCAAATCATCCTATAAATAATTCAATATAATTTGCACATATGCAAACAATTCTCATCCACACAAAATTCCAACCTCTAAATTAGCAACACACTTATCTCAGTCATACTTTGGGCCCAAAATAACTCCTGATCTCCTAATCTCCAAATCATCTCGTAAAACTGACAAAAAGAAAGCGAGCCGGAGGAAGATAACCCTTCCTTGTCAAATTGCTCGCGAAATCCACTATAAAACGGATCTATATCAACCAGATTTGAAGAGATTTTGAGAGAGGAGCACAGCTTTCTTAGTTGGCTGCGAAGTGGAAGAAAGGCGCTGCGCAGCCCTCTTGAAGCTACACAGGAAATTTAGCCATCTTGCATACCTTGCTTGCAGAAATATTTGTGCAAAGCTACATCATGATATAGGTGGCACATAAGTGAACACTACCTGGAGGTATCATTTCCCCATCATTTTTATTTTGCTCAGATTGTCTTGTAGCCATTTGTGTGAAAGATGAGAGCTAGAGATCTTCAGTATAGGCCTCAAAATTGAGATGTGATTCTGTTGCACAGCAACTAAGCGTTTGATGTTGTAATGTGTAAACAAGTTTTATGTTGTGCAGGATGAGCCAACCAGCGAACAGATGTGACGAATAATATCAGTTGAAGCATTAGGACGAGCTGCACTTAATGCCTTCTGAGACATGTCCGACATCAATTTCTCATCACCTGAAAAATGAAAATTGCTCAGTACACATCACTGTGACCAAAGAACAAGATTACCACGAAACAGAAAAGAGTTAAATGATCAATCAGATGCTATGGACATTGGTATGAAATTCTAAATGATCAATTTGGGTATAGGATCTATTCCAGACTTTTGAGCAACTTAGGGGGATCAGGTCATTGCCCAGTCATAGCCGTGCAGAAAAATATAAATTAGGGGCTATTGCATTCTTACCCCTATTTTGAAGTTCAATTGTGATTTTGCCCTCGCTTTTTAGGGTTTGCGTTTTTACCCCTACTTTTTTGAAACGAAGTAGAGATTTGCCCCTGGTTTGGATGGTCAATTTAACGGAGTTAAGTCGAGCACGAAAAGACTTTTATACCCTTGCTAGCTATTGCATATTTGCCCCTACTTTTAAACAACACTTGTGTTTTTACCCTTATTTTGTACTGAGCTTTTGTGAAATAATTCAAAATCCGTATGAAAATCTAATGGCGCCACATTGCATGAACATGAATGATGTCTATGAATGGTAAGTTCATTAACATCCTGTGTCTTACTGCATAAGTGCATAGTATCAACCACATCAGGTATCTTCATGTTGGTCAAGTCCTTTCGATCTTTGCCACCAACGTTGATGGTTTGCCCCTTTGGTGGTGCAGCAGGATTCATCACCAATGTCAAGAGCTTTCGGTGCCCCTTGGTGCTGGCGACGCCGCTCCGAGGAGTCGCTGCCATCGCCTGCTGCTCCCGCCATAGCGCTGAGGATCGCCGTCGCTGCCTGGTACTCCTGCCGCCTCCTGCTGCTCGCGACGCCGTGTTGAGGAGCCATCACCGCCGCCTTCCGGCCGCGCCGAGGAGTCGGAGCCGCAGCTTGCTCCTGGCCACGCCGCCACCTGCTCCCGGCCGCGCTGAAGAGCTGCTCCACCGCCTGCTTCTGGCGCCGCCGCGCCAAGGACTTCGGGATGGGAATGGATCTGGGGGAAGGAGGATATCGAACATGTACTGATGCACACCCACATATATTACTTAAGGGTACAATGGTAATCCCATATTTCCGAAATTATTTTTCTCTTCTAATTTCTCTTTCCTTAACTGAATATTGTGGGACCCACCTAACTGCCATCCATAGTAGGGGCAAACGGCAACTTCGTTCAAAGAAAGCGGGGTAAAATTGCAAACCCTAAAAAACGAGGGTAAAATCACAATTTAAATTGAAAGCTGGGGTATAAACACAATTCTACCTATAAATTATTACCCATATTCTTGTCTATTCTGTTGGGTCAGCTGTGTTCAGCCACATGATTAAGACTGAATTTTAAAGGTTCTTTGACCTGTATCCAATAGGAAAACCAAATTTTGATATGCAAATGTCATAAGTGTAATGTATATACTAGTGTACAGTGCTTTATGTATTTTGGCCTTTCACAAATATTTTACTTAGATCTGTAATCTGAACTGTCAAAACCTAAAAGTAATGTATGATGAATATTGGATATATGTCAAGATTATACCAAATTTGAGGTAGTGCAAAAATTGGGACGAGAAATTTTACTTACAAGTAATTACTACTCTTGAACTACCCACAAATGGTGTTAGATTTCATTCACACTACCAAACTTTGGCATCAAACCAAATGGTAGCCTTTAGCAAATTCCTTTTGCGTACTCACTTGTGGAGCCATTAGCCATTTGCTATGGCCAATTGGCCATAGCAATAAAAACTAACCAGAAGCCAGAAGTAACAAAAACCAGCAGAAAGACCATTGGAATATTGGATATATGTCAAGATTTATCTGTCCTAGTTTAATCAGTTCTGATCTTGCAGATATGGCACGCCACAATTCAATAAATTAAGTCATGAACTCCGAATTTACTGTGTTTAAGATTAGCATGTATAAGTCATGAAATTAAATACAGATGCCACGTACCAAAAACTTCATCAATAATAGATCTGAGACTACTAGAATCAAGTTCATCTTCTGTTATGACCTTTGCTCCCATGACATCAGCCATAATATATGCATTTTTGGTTTGATGGTCATCCACCATTGTTGGTAAGGGTATCTGAAGAAAGAGAGAATAACTCAAATTTGTGCAAAAACAAGTGATAAAAAAGATGTTTACTAAAATGTTTATCACTGCATCTCAAACTTTGCAATAACATGTTTACAGCAAACCACCAAACAGTATGGGCCATACTGTTACTTATCTAGTCTCCAACAAACAAATCAGTGCTGCATGTACCAACCATGATGATAGACTAGGTACTGAATCTATGTGTTATGCTAGACTATTGTAGAGTTAAACATGTATCCAGTAATAAATACTCTGTAACTCTCTGTACATATCTTGTATAACTATGAAAAGCATGGCCTCTGAAAACATATTATTATTTTATTTCAGTTGCCTTAAACATTGACTTCATCACATAGCTTGTAAAAAATCCGAGCTACATATATCAATAATCGAAGGATAGAACAAGTTATTAATGAAAGGTTAATGCATGACACTGAGATTGATGAAGCATAAGTCTTCTGCTCTTCATTTCATCTGATTAATATGTTTCAATGAGCTGTTAAGATACTGCTAAAGATATACAAAAGGGCAAGGAACATAACCCTTATACTAGAAGCATAGAAGTAAAAAGACTTGCTATTCAGAATTTTGCAATGCCATCTCCAACTGCTTGTAACTTTGTTTAACAGTTACATATTTATGTGCCGCATGACATGGCCAGCAATGACTAAAACTCAGGGACCAAAAATGGGCATTCTTAGATGCACCAAGAAGGATCACAAGGTAAAACGCATTGATTAGGCAACTAAAAGCCTAGAACTACATGCCCTTGTTTCATAGAATCCATTGTGTACAGTACCCATTAATGACCAGCAAGCAATTAGCCTTTCATATTGTTTGCAAATTGAAAGGTCTACGCATATATTATCGGTGCTCCAGACATGCTACCATATGGTAATTTCTTAAGCTGTTACAAGATTAATATTCATTGCAGAACAAGTGGTTTTGTACTAAACACATATAGGTTTATCGGATGATATTTTTATAAAAGATAGAACACATAAAGTACATATGTTGAAAAGAAATGGAGTTCCATGACAGTATATGATACCAAAATTGATGGTTTCCCAGTGACCAGTACTTCAGTGCAACTCATAGAACCAGCTCGAGAAACTACAACATCAGCAGCAGCATATGCTTTGTCCAATTCATGCAAGAACCTTCAAAGAGGAAACAACATATATCATCAGCACACAGAACTGACTGTGAACTTAAAAATATGATAATTGTTCAACCTATACTTTACCAATCATCCTACTGCACAGAGCATTAAAAGCATTCCCAAAGAACATGCCCTTGACAGGCTGCAAATTTCTAGAACAAGGTAAAGGTAGTGGTGATGGTGAATCTCCTACCAGACCCCACCCACTGTCACCACTACACACCACAGTATTTTATGGATTGTTCCTGAATTTCCTTAATATTACAAAATAAATCTTCTGCATGCATTTCTCCTCTTACTTGCCTATTCTATTCATGATTTTACACAGAAAGTTCCAAGATGACCGAATTGCCATGTGTCAGTTCATTTTACAATTAGCATGACCAAACACTGTCAAATGTTCCTTATAACAGATGTTTGATGAAATATCCTTCTATTTGTTTTGAAAAATCTTAGGATCAACATGATTCATTTTTTATCCATGGCATATATTTACCTAGTACTCCCTTTGGTAAAAAATATTTAACTTTCAGGACAAGATTCGGTCAAACTTTTAAAATTCTGACCATCAACAATTTCTTAAATGCTTAGTTTAAGAAACAAGAAATGGAATATGTAGATTTGCCTAAAAAAAAACTATCATAATATCATAAGCTTCTTATATTTTTAAAACTTATTGCAATGTTACATTGATTGTTGGAATTTTAGAAGTGTGGCCGAATGTTGTCCTAAACATCAAATAATATTTTCCGGAGGGAGTATATCACAATCTTGGAAAACCTGCAAGCTGGATTCTGCATATGATAATTAGAGAAGTAGAGAACCAAACGGTATCTTTGGAAGTTTGGATTGTACAATTTTCAATGGGAATTTTGGATGATTCTAATCTTTCAAAGCTTTTCTTACATGTGTTGTCTAGAACATAGAATTATTTTCTTATGCTCCCAAACAGGAAAATAACCATGAGTTCAGATAACCTGCTATTTATTTTCCTTTTTAGAAGTTCAGGACATTTTCTCTCTACATACTTTTCTAGAAATGGTCCCTTCAAAATACATGACATCGTAGGAATCACCGAGCACATGACCTTCAGTATCTTGTTTATGAAGCGATGTCATGCTTCATAATACATGGCATTCCGATACTACAATTCTACGGTTCATGTGATTCTAATTTTTTTTCCTTCCAAGAGGCCCTAAATAAGTTTTGCTGAAGCCATGTAATGACTGAATGATTCGGGAATGGGTTTGAGTTTACTGAATAAACCAAAGCTAGAATGTATGATCACTTTAATAGTTTCTACTACCTTCTTTCATATTCAAGATAATGTCAAAAGATGATGCTCTTACTACCATTATATACTGGAGTGAAAGAATAAGGAAGAAAAGAGTGTATTTCCCTGAGAAAGCAGAGCATTTCCCTTAGAGAACAGACAAAGAGCCTATACAAATATGATCAGTTCCATCGAATAAGGATAATTTGGCTATATAACACCAGCATTCCGAACTAAATTCCTCCCTTGAACTTTCATTGCTCAGTACTAACTTGCTAGTTGTGTGCATCCATTACTTCCATTGCCATAGAAATACTAACTAGCCTTCAATACTTGTGTAAAATATAAATTTAAGGATAATTGGCCATCTTAATTAAACAATCAGAAATGTAGTAGATGCTAGTCACGAAAAGCACACAAAAGTAACAGCTGGATGCTCAGATCAATCCAGTGACTAAACAGCACCCGAGTTTCTCCAAAGGAATGGAACTCACGGGGTAAGAAGTAGCCGGCGGTGGCTCCTGACGAGGCTCTCCATCTCGCAGAACCCCTCCGGCCCTGTCTGCCATATGATGTACCTATTCCTCCTCTCTCTCAGCATCTCGTAGTACATGTTCAGCAAGGCGACATTGATCTCCGGCGACCCCTCCGTACCACCAAGCACGAGCAGGACCTCCACCCCTTCCTCGCCCACCGACCGCGTCAAAAAAGGGCCTCCCGTTCGCCATGTCAGCACGACAAGTTTCCTTTAGACGGCGCGGTGTCCATCGGCAAATATCCACGATTATGGGATGTCTTCTCCCAAAACTTTACTTTCGCGGTGTCCCTAGACTAAAACCACACAATTGCGATATCCTATAGCAAAATTTGCCATTCGTTTCTTGTTGAGAGTACAAAGCAATTACTGTTAGTTATACATCACCCGCTGGATGACAATTAGAACATCATTTCGCTTACTTTCCTATTTTCGGCTTTGCCTGATGAGAAACGAAAGGGAAGAATGTTGGAAAAAAGCACACCTCAGATCAAAGAACAAAAGGAATACACGGTTACAAATTTATTAGACCCAGTTAACATTTACATCTGCTGATGGATCTATTATAGTATACTCCCTATATATTTGCAACATAAACTGTTCAGAAACCCTTTAAGTAAACAAGGGGTTTATGTATACTCTGCTTGTACGTTTCGGCTCCCACATCCAAATTGCTGTTAGTCTGACTGATCCTTATCAAGACAATCTGACACTAAAAATCATGCTTTCAGAGAACATTTTGCAACTTGCGAGGGCAGCCTCAATTATGCAACTTGCAAGGGCAGTCTCATCTCTTCTGAAAGTTGATATTCTTCAGAGAAAAGCCAAATAAAAATGCGAAAGCTACGGGACATGCCATGGTCACTATCGCGACCATTTCCAAGAATTCATGCTTAAAACCATAGTAACTCCTCATAAACTTTGCTACAGTCTCACCAGTGTCAAGTTTCTCCTCAACATCCCCAAACTGTGAGGCACCCAGACCGTACAATGTCCATGCAACTGGGCATATCCAATAGTACCATCTCCACCAGATAGGAATTTTCTGCATTAGAACATCAATGCAAAAGAGTATCATAAAGATGGAAGCACTAATCCCGAGAACGCAAGCCGTCATAACAAGTTTTACCTCTTGTTGAAGATCGAAACCAATGCAGCTCAACCCGAAAGCAAGGACTCGTTGAAATAAAACTAAAGCAAAAAGGGTGGCGATGCGACGAGATTGTATTGAACGTGTGTGTTGATTGATTACATGGGGTTCGAGGTCTATTTATACCCGAAAATTACAAACTGTGTCCATATCGGACACGACTCTTATCTCTAACAAACTCTAAGATACCACAAGTCTTTATGACAGACTTTTGCCCAAACATATCTCTAAGGAAATTATATAAAATATCCTAATTAATAGATACAATTGCTTTCTCAGGACTCTATCCATGCGTGGCAATCATCTTGAAGCATATCAACTCAATCCGATGTCGTACACCAAGTCGTATTGACGGAATCGGCTGTATCGACTTACCCGGTCTGACTCGGACTCAGCCGATCCTGATCATAGCCGATTTGGACTCCAGCCGATTCTTACTCTGTTCCCGAGTCGATCTTCGTCTTTCGATTTCGTCTCGATCTAATCTTCATCTTCGATGCTGATATTGTCAAATTTGGTTGTTAACACTCTCATCTACAAGGAGAAGGCTAGAGCAAGGCAGGCGGCGGCCGGAGCTGGCCGCGAAGCTGAGCAGAGCAGTAGCTTGGCGGGGAGCAGAGTAGAGCAGCAGCGCGCGCGCCCTGGATCCCACGGAGCAGGAGGCAGTCAAGCCGTTGCCGCCGGGCCGCATCCGCTAGTGCACGCCCTCCTCTCCCGACCTCCTCATCCTGTGCGCCGATGCCGACGCCAAGAACATGCGCCGCTACTCCGCGCTGCCGGGCACCCG
>CM020180.1:26966642-27035565 GCA_009805545.1 Oryza longistaminata | reverse complement strand
AATGGTCTGGCCAGTATGAAAGGCCTCGGAAAATCGTTCCACTGTGAAGTACTGATAAGGTTCATCTTCCCTTGACCAGTATTGCTGCTGATCTTTTCTTGAGGTCACCTTTCAAGCAAAAAGGTCAACAGCATGAGGAAAACACCATAGTTAATGTAAAAATTTGATGCAAGAGTTAACCTACTTCTAATAAAAAGTCAGCAATAGCTTTTCTGTGAGGACATATGAAGCCCAGTGACTCAAAGAAATCAACAGCTTTCTCCTTGGGGCCTTGATACACAATATGTCCTTCTGAGAGGAGGATGATATCATCGAAAAGGTCATACATTTCTTGTGATGGTTGAAGTAGAGAGATTACAGCTGTTTCCCCAAGGATGTGAACCATTTGCCGTAGAAAATTCACTATCTGGAATGCAGTTGAGCTGTCAAGCCCAGTCGAGATATCATCCATGAATAGGGCTCTTGCCGGACCAATGAGCATTTCCCCTGCAACCATTCTACTATGTTATTTCTGTACAACAGTGCTTGTTTATCTGTTACTGTCATATATAGCCGAGGTAATGAGGTCTACAAAACGGGGATCGATGTTGGGGATGGTGGACTGGCGGCGGCGGACGCTGCGGCGAGCGACATTGCGACGAGAGACCCTGTGCAGATGAGGCCAGGTTCCCTGGAACTGACTGGTGGTGGTGGAGGGATCTGGTTCTCGCCACAGTTGTTGCCGCGGACGCAAGCGGACTCGCGGCTGGGAGACGAGTCCGTGCCGGCGACATGTCAAACTGCTGGAGATGCGCCGGAGGCTGCTCTTTTGCTGGCTGCTCAATCAAACATGGCAGATGACTCTTGGGGCCTTCCGACGGTGGTGATCCCAGGAGGAAGCCCTATTTCGCTTTCCATGGAGGAGCACGAAGGCGGTGGCGTCGCTGTGTCGCAGACCTCGTCGGCGGCACCGGTGACTGAGGGGGGGCACGGAGTCGGTGTTCAACCACCTGCTGACGAGGCGAATGGGGAGCCAACGGGGATGGATCCATCTGTGGTTTCAGTGGACGCGGTGCAGGGCGTGCCACACGAGGAGCCTGTCATGAGCGGCATGGGCATGCAACCTGCGTCTGCACCTGCCGGTCTGTGTTCACATTGGTCTGCAGCACTGGGCGCTGTAGCCAAGAAGCTACAGTTTGAAGATCTTGTCAAGGATACGCAGGAGAATGGGGCTGCATTAATGGCGGTCTCGGCGGTGCTGGAGGATGGGGAGCCGGAGAGCGTTGGCGGGAACGCTGAACGGGCGATGCCGCTTGAAGAACTGAATCCTCCGTGTAAGGAGTCGTCGGCTTCTGGGCCAGAACGTGCCCTGGGCCCGGACGCTGACCAGGGACAAAACGGCCCGTGGCCAGGAGGCGATAGCGGGCCGGCTGAGCTGGCCTCTCGGCCGCTAGCTGGGCCGCAAGACCTGGTGCAGACTGGGTCACCATTGGAAGCTACTTCGACTGGCCCGCTACTGGTTGCTGGGCTGCCGCTGGTCTACGGAAGACGGCGGGATGGGCCGCCGCAGCCTGCGCACGTGGATGAGCGACTACAGGACTTCCTCGACTCGATCTCAGCAACGCCGCCAGCCTCGGTCCTGAGCGTGCGGCCACCTGCATCTGTTCCGACCACAAGCACGTGCAGCAATCGTCGCAACGTCATCCCGCCGGACTTCACTCCTTGGCGGAGCCCGAGGTTCCAACAGCAGGGCTCGGGGGCGCGGCGCCACACCATCACTAAGGCGAAGGCGGTGAACATGAAGAAGCTGGGGATTATTCAAGAGGAAGAGGAGGCGACGGAGGACTCGGTGAAGAAGTACCTGAATCTATTCGAAAAACCGCTCTCTACACAACACGTGGAGGCCCTGGCGACATTGCTTGATGTGGACATAGCTGCCCAGCCTCTCGAGCTCACTGATTGCAGCGAGGGAGTTGCCGCCGTCGCTTCGCCAGCCTGACGGTAGTGCTCGAAGTTTCAGAAGAGGTGCAGCTGTTCCACTAGTGTTTCATGTCTACATCCTCTAATTGTTTTAGTCTTTTGTGTTGGAATGTAAGGGGGCTGAATGATGCTGACAAAAGAGCCCTTGTTAGAGAGTCGGTTGTGTCGAGTGGTGTTTCTGTTGTATGTTTTCAGGAGTCCAAATTAGAGGAAGTGGATGCATCTATTGTCGTCGAGACTTGTGGTGCTGCTTTTGATAGTTTTGTTGCTCTTCCGGCAGAGCAAACCAGAGGTGGAGTCATAGTTGCTTGGAACGGAACCATGTTCCGTGGTGTTTCTGCTCACCAAGGGCGCTGGTCGATTACAGTCAAGCTTGACTGGATCCTTGGTGACAGATCATGGTTCCTAACCTCGGTGTATGGGCCTCAACTTGATGCAGAAAAGCTGTTGTTCCTGGATGAGTTGATTGAAGTAAGAAATTGCTGTCAAGGCCAGTGGATGGTTACGGGTGATTTCAACTTGATTGCGGCCGCTGCCGACAAGAACAACAATCGAATCAATCGAAGAATGATGAATGCCTTTAGAAACAAGCTGAATGAGCTCGAATTAAGGGATATGTACCTGTTTGGCCGGCGGTACACGTGGAGCAATGAGCAACAGCGCCCCACCTTGGAGAAGCTTGATAGAGTGCTTGTCACCACACAGTGGGAGGAATCCTTTCCTGAAGCACATTTGCAGGCGTTAAGCTCCTCTGGCTCGGACCACTGTCCTCTGCTTCTGACATGCGGAGACACTGGGGCAAAAACAAGAAGGTTTAGATTCGAATCTTACTGGACGAAAATTGAAGGGTTCGCTGACGTGGTCCAGGAAAGTTGGGATCAGGCTGTTGATTTGGATGATCCCTACCTGGTTCTTCATGTGAAATTGGCTAGGTTATGCAAGCAGCTCTCAAAATGGGGTCAGCGGAAGATAAGCAAATTCAGACTTCAAATGCAGATTGCCAATGAGATAATTCTGAGATTTGACATCGCACAAGAGTCACGGCTTCTGTCGGATGATGAAAGGTACCTTCGTGCCGCCTGTAAAGGTCGATGTTTAGCACTAGCTTCTCTAGAGAGAATCAGATTGCGACAAAGGGCTAGAATCAAAAGTCTGAGGGAAGGGGATGCAGGAACTGCATTCTTTCATTTGAAGATAAAGGCGAGAAGGAGGAAGCTTCTCATTCCAATCCTTGAGCATGATGGCAGGATTGCCACCACCCAGCATGACATGCAAAGTTTGGCACGAGAATACTTTGCTGCAGTGATGTGCCCTGAGTGCAGTGACACGAAGTTGCTGCAATTTCACCATATTCAGATGGCAACAACTGATCTCTCCAGCCTCGACAGTCCTTTCACTGAAGATGAGATTTGGTCGGCTATCCGTGCTTTGCCTAATGAAAAGTCGCCAGGGCCGGATGGTTATACAGGCTTGTTTTACCAAAGATGTTGGGAGATAATTAAACCTGAATTGATCAGCGCTCTTGCTAAATTCTGTACCGGTAACAGTCAGAACTTGGAGAAACTGAATTCGGCAATTGTCACGCTAATACCGAAGAAGGACAGTCCTACCCTCCTCAAGGATTATAGGCCAATCAGTTTGATTCATAGTTTCTCTAAGATAGCTGCGAAGATTATGGCGCAGCGGTTAGCACCGAAGCTGAATGTCCTCATTCCATCCTCCCAAACTGCTTTTATCAAGGGACGCTGCATACACGAGAACTTTGTCTTCGTCAAAGGATTGGTACAACAATTTCACAGACAAAGGAAGGCTATGATGTTGCTGAAATTAGACATCTCGAAAGCTTTCGACACTGTCTCCTGGGGTTTTCTTATGTCGATGTTACAGTTCAGAGGCTTTGGTCCACTTTGGAGAAGATGGCTCTCGGCGGTTTTTCTCACTGCAGAAACAAGAATATTGATAAATGGTGTTCTGTCAGACACAATCAAGCCGGCGAGGGGGTTGAGGCAGGGTGACCCACTGTCGCCGCTGCTCTTTGTTCTAGTAATGGATGCCTTGCAAGCTATTGTTTCCCAGGCAAGGATGGCAAGACTGCTCTCGCCCCTCAACGTACGACAGAATTTGCCACCAATTTCAGTTTATGCCGACGATGCGGTTCTGTTTTTCCGCCCTACAGCTGAAGAAGCTCGAGTCATCAAGGGTATCCTGGAGTTGTTCGGGGCTGCCACAGGTCTCAAAACCAATTTCTCCAAAAGCGCAATCACTCCAATCCAATGTGACGAGCAGCAGTATGTGCAAGTTGAATCCATTCTCTCCTGCCGAGTGGAAAAGTTCCCAATCACTTATCTTGGACTCCCTCTCTCCACTAGGAAACCAACGAAGGCCGAGATCCAGCCGATCCTTGATAGGCTGGCAAAGAAGGTAGCCGGTTGGAAGCCGAAAATGCTGTCTATTGATGGGCGACTGTGCTTGATCAAGTCGGTCCTAATGGCGCTGCCGGTGCACTACATGACAGTCCTGCAGCTACCGCGATGGGCGATTAAGGACATCGAGCGGAAGTGCCGCGGGTTTCTTTGGAAAGGACAGGAAGAGATCAGCGGCGGGCATTGCCTAGTCTCGTGGCGAAAGGTTTGCTCACCCATCGAGAAAGGGGGACTTGGTGTCAAAGATCTTAATTTGTTCGGTCAAGCTCTCCGGTTGAAATGGCTTGCAAAATCCTTGGAGCAGAAGGATAGACCCTGGACCTTAGCAACTTTCCGTCCTGGAAGCGATGTGGAAGAGATCTTTCGATCCGTTGCTGAGCACATCATTGGTGACGGGGTGAACACACAGTTTTGGACAGACAATTGGACAGGGAAAGGTTGCTTCGCCTGGAGGTGGCCGGTGTTGTTTTCCCATGTGAGCCGTGCCAAGCTGACAGTAGCTGATGCCCTGATTGCTAACAGATGGGTTCGCCGATTACAAGGTGCCTTGTCCAATGAAGCTCTGGGTGAATTCTTCCAACTTTGGGATGAAGTTCACGACGTGTCACTGCAGCAGATGGCTGACACGATCAAATGGAAGTTGACTGCTGATGGTAATTTCTCAGTGGCCTCGGCGTATGATCTATTTTTCATAGCGACAGAGGACTGTTCCTACGGGGACACGCTGTGGCACTCCAGGGTGCCGTCGCGTGTTCGCTTCTTCATGTGGATTGCACTCAAGGGCCGCTGTCTCACGGCGGACAACCTGGCAAAGAGAAACTGGCCGCATGACGCCATTTGCTCCCTATGCCAACGCGAGAACGAAGACTGCCATCATTTGCTTGTGTCCTGTGATTATACGGCGGCGGTTTGGCGCAAGCTGAGACGTTGGTGCAACATTAACATTGCAATCCCTGCGGAAGATGGCATGCCGCTTGCAGATTGGTGGATCGCGACAAGACGGCGTTTTCAGAACACGTATAGGACGGATTTCGATAGTCTGTTCATGCTAATTTGTTGGCTTATCTGGAAAGAGCGAAATACAAGGATCTTTCAACACATCGCCAAGTCGGTTGACCGGCTAGCGGATGACATCAACGAGGAAATCGCAATTTGGAGGGCAGCAGGGATTTTCTCCCAGGCTAGCGAGTAATCCCGATTAGAGGCGGGACCTGCCCCATTTTTTCCTTTTCTTTCCGGGCTTGAGTTTGCTTGAGACCGGCGCGACATCCTTCATGTCGTTGTAATTAAAACTTTATTTCCCCCAATCTTAATGAAATTGGCCGGCCTACCTTTGGCCGTCCCGGCAATATATAGCCGAGGTATGATCATGGTTTTGTAGACCTCATTACCTCATACTCTCTCTGTTTTTTAATAGATGACATTAGATATAAATCATGCTTAAAGTATTTTTACTGATAAAACAATTCGCAACAAAATAAATGATAATTATGTAATTTTTTTTGAATAAGACGAATGGTCAAAAGTGTGTCTAAAAGTCAACGGCGTTATTTAGTTAAAAATAGAGGTAGTATTACTTCTTTATGCTTTATTAATAAGCTTGACTTGTGCAATGTCAAGAACATACAAGTAGACAAGTAGTTAAGTCATAATAGCCCGTACTTTAGTAACCAGCGTTATAGAAAATTGAATATGATATGACCCTAATGTACAAAGTATACCTATAGTGACACGTTTCCTTTGCCCACCAGATATGCCTCTAGCCATATCATTTCCAACCAACGTATCTGCACAGATATGTAGTCCTAAGATCTGCAGTGATAAAAAGATGTTAGCGGTCAAAGGAACTCTAATATTAATACAAGGAAAAAGTCCAAATACCCCCCTAAACTTTAGATAGAAGTTTGTCTAGCACCCTGAACTTTAAAACCAGATATCCAACCCCCTAAACTTTGCAAAACCGTTCATATTACCCTCTATGGTGGTTTTGTATAGTGGTTTTTATCTAATTCGTATATAAATTGGATGAGTTTGATCACGTGACATACACATCGGACATATATATATTAAAATCTCCACTTAAATCTTTCCTTTTACCACTTGTTAGCTCTCCCTTACAAATAAGTACCAACATAATAATAGTACGGTATCACTATATAAGTATAAATTGATGACTTACAACTGATGATATGCAAATATATTATATTAGTTATTTAAAGTTGTTCGTTTGAGCTTTTCAAATATGCAAAACCACCACCCAAAACCACCTTAGAGGGTAATATGAACGGTTTTCCAAAGTTTAGGGGGTTGAATGTCCGGTTTTAAAGTTTAGGGTGCTAGATGGACTTCCATCCAAAGTTTAGAAACTGTGGGTATCATATTTTCATGAAGGGAAAAACTGTACATAAAGTACAAAGTAAAAGTCTAGAGACAAACCTGCATTATATAGTTTATTACAATTTTGCTCTCGCCTCCATTTGCAGATTCCTGCAAGATTGGTACTATGAATTAAATTAAATAAATAAAAAAACAGTGACATTTTTGTACATAATGCTGAAATACATGGAAGTTCAATTTATTAGATCCAACACTAGAACTCAGCCAGAAGGACATATTTTAGGATCAAACTGTTGGAGCTAAGACACAACACGGGGTTCAACTACCTATTGTACTTGTAATTGGACTCTAGTGACTACAACTGAAATTATGGTTGTATTTCTTACTCAACTGTAGCTGGTACCTATATATGAAAAAACAAATTATAAGATTTGGTCAAGCAAAATATAAGTGGAGTAGATCTTCCCTTTATCTCTCAATAACCAAGATGTTTTTCTTTCTAAGATTTTGTTTGTTGATGGATTGTTGTGGAAATGTCTAGCCAAATCAAACTGAAGAGGGACAGTCACAGGGAAGAATGGCAGCAAAATCCAAGCTCAAGACGGTGGTGCTAGGAAGGAAAAAGTCCCGCAAGGAGCCTGACAAGAGTTGGAGTTGTTACCATGATAAAAGAGACGTATCGGGAGAAGAAAAAGCATTTGACTATCTGAAAAGAAATTGATGCAGTCGTACTGCATTAACGAAAACAGCGAGAGAGCAGCAGACTTGGATTGACAAGACAGAAGCAAAATCTCTTATAGAAGATAGTAGTATGCAGAAACAACTCTCAACTGCTCCGCAATCTTAACAAGAATTTTGATGACCTCCTCCTTTGGCCATCCCGGCTTAAAAAAAAAACAACCTCAACTGCAGATCACTCATCAAAGGAACAAACACCAACAGTGAAAGAAGGCACTGACCCATCGCATTAAGATAATGTGCAATATCTTTTCTTATCAGTTTAATCAAGTACCGTAATTCATTATCTGAAAAAAAAATCATGTACCCTAATCTGACTCCCAAATCTATGAGTCCATAATATATACTTAGTCTTCAACAATTGTGTAGATTTCTTTTCGAACTGAACAACAATTGTGTAGATTGATTGAATGTGTAACTGGTAGCCAAAAAAAAAAAAGATACACATCACTCATCGAAAAAAGAAGATAACACACTACTCAATCAACCCTACCCAGAAACATCTGTAGAAATAACATAAACAGACCTTTTTTCCCTCAACATTCAACAATCATGCGATGAATCTAGACAAGGTTATAGTGTTTCAAAATGTGCCATGTCCATGAGTAACATAAGAAAATTTCAGAAGGAGTAACCACAATTTGAAAATAAGAGGAAAGAGTAAGTGCAACATAACTGAATAACTAAACCATGAAATTGAGCATAGGCCACTCTTGTTTATGTCCATTAGTCAATTGAAGAACAAGTTTGGTGCTGTACGTCACACTTTCTTC
Organism: Oryza longistaminata; assembly: GCA_009805545.1. NCBI lineage: Eukaryota > Viridiplantae > Streptophyta > Magnoliopsida > Poales > Poaceae > Oryza > Oryza longistaminata. The sequence goes on along the minus strand of CM020180.1, from coordinate 27,027,335 downwards.
TTCTTTAATGAAATGGCATGCAGCTCTCCTGTGCATTCAAGAAAAAAGTTTTGGAAGAACAACACCCTTTTTTTTATGGAATATGGTGTCTTGCAAGAACTAGCATTACTACCCTTTGCGAGGATTCAGTTAGCTAGAAACTAGGACTTGCGCAGTAAGGGGGAAATGAAAACATATTGGATGTTTGATTGGGTAACAAACATGATATCAGAGGCCTGGATGACTTTGCAACTGAAAGTAGCCTGAAATTTGGGTATATTTTCCTGGGTAAACCTGGAAATGGGTCATTTGGTTGGAATCCTAGGGATGATCGGTCGAATAGAAGAACGGCGGATTGAGTATCATCAAGCTAGACTCAATTCCGGTAGCCTGGGCTTGGCAACTAAACAGACGCAGGCCCCCAGGCCTGTGGGGCAGTCTAGGCCAGGCATATGGTACCCAGGGCAGCAAAGCAAACATGCCCTTTGAATTTTGAATAGTATATTTCAAAATTTTCACTACTTTCCTGAGCTAGATAATCAGCAAGCCAAATATTTACCTTTATCTATACTAATTGGAGGTTATGTTAGAAGCAACCCACATGCTAATGATTGAAAATAAAAATACTGTAAATTCACGTGCTAATACAAAAATAAAGCTAGAAAGTCACATGCTAATACAAAATAAAAAAATCTTAATCATCGAATTTATTTGGTAGATGCAATCAACGGCTGAGATTTTTATTATGTTTTTCAAATGTTGAAAATTGTAATCATCAATATGCACATCCCGTGAATTAGGACATGCAGATAAGATCAAACTAGCTGTGGTAACTGCTGGTTTTCTGAACCGTGATTGCTACAGCCTACTCCGCTTCCCAGAGAGCTGTGGGGCTCTTGCGGCCAACAAGTTGCTGCCCTGCTTCACCTTTCTGCTCGACAAGGTGCCTCACATTATTACCTTCATCCGGTGGCAGCATATGAGGCCTTGCTTCACCTTCTCACGTGGCCCCAAAGGATGGTGACTCGGTAAGCTGCATAGGGGCTCTGAAGCCACAGTGGTGTGGGATGGCAGAAGGGCAAGGAACTCTAGGGGAAAAGATCAATTCTCCACAGATGCCTCATCCTTTACAATTTTAGGACTAATAAAACTGCAGTATCTAAAATCTGGGATTTCAAATTATTTTGTTAACTGTAAAAGTTCAACTATAAAGCTTGTTCATTGAAATGAAAGCATAGTTACAAAAATGACAGCTTTAATAAATCACGTGTAATAGTACTATTCTTACAATTAAGAAACTATGAATGATATTTATGGAAGTACAATTAATTAATATATATATTCTATCACCATAGAGAAATAAAACCAAGCTTGGTCTCTCCAGATAGAAGAAAAGAGTTACATCACCTTCATGAACATGTCTATGTCATGTTCTGGTGTGACATTTGCTTCCTTCTCTCTCCTCGTCAGCTCATTCAGCAAATCTGAGAGCAGAGATCAAACATCAATTAATTAACTGACTAATCACAGAACATCAAAACATGTGCAATCAACAGTCTCCTTGAAAATGACATCAGAACATGTGGAATCAAAAGCCTCCATGAAAATGTCAAGTGGAGCCAAAGGTTGAAAACTTTGTCTGTTGGGAGGGGCCCATAGTGTTAAGTTGTCTGAAATTTACTTAAGCTACAGTAATTACAGTAGTATTTCTCAGACCATGGAAGGGGCCAAACCTCTGATCTTCTGCCTCCTACGCCCCTAGGTTTTTCCAACTGTTGAACATGCAAATCATGTCGTTGACATACTAACTAAAGTCAGTCTTACTAATTAGTAGTTTCAATGAGAAGTCATTGTTTCTCCTAATTAAATTATAATCAGGTAGCTCTCCTGCCACTGCATTCAAAAAAATATTTATTGTTCACTCGTAGACGTGATTAATGATATATAATTACCTTGGCGGTCACCAGTGCCTAGACACCTCGCCGAGAAAGCCAGAGTCTCCCTCACGGTCATCTCCCCGGCGTGAAGGTCTTCCTGACTTATGTATGCTGCTGTCCTCTCCGGAACAAACTGTTCCATCCCATGGCCATTGTAGGTGACTCTCCCTGACACCTGTAGTGCTTTATGAGTACACGTTAATTTTGATGCTGGAACAGATGATTGAGTATTTGAGTGTCTAGTTGCCTGCAATAGTTTAAATGCTTAACAAGTGATTGGTCGCAATCATCAATGAGCATATTTTCCTTTGTTATCTTCATGGAGGTTGATGATAATTTTTTTTAGCATAGTCCATCCAAGAGTTCATTGACCAACATGATTTACCCTGGAAACTAGTTAAAGTATGAAGGTGACTTCTGGTTATATTTAAATGAATGACAGAATTGCTTATTCAAGGTGACTAGTCATTAGATATTTCAAGTTAGAATTTATTAATCAAAGTCACTTTCTAAGAATAAGACAAATATGGTATTTACTGACTAACAGAAGCTTCAGCTTGACGAGCGAATTTAGCAGAGCAAGAAAAAAAATGCCTTCCAGGACAGATTGACATGGTAACCTTCAGAAAAACATAAAACATATTAATTGACCTGCAGCCTTCGATCTAACTTTCCAGACAAGGCTTTCAGCAATGTGCTTTTTCCTGATCCCGCAGAACCTAAAAGTAAAGTCATCCTTGAAAGAAAGGCAGGAAAAAAAAAGATCAAAGTTAACTGCAAGAGAATCATCATAGAAATCAACAATAATATATTATTGAATTCAAGGACATATATAACTAAGCAGGGTGACGTAGAAATTTTCAGGACAGGGCCATGCATATAGTAGTGTTCAATATTTATAAATACTGATGCTGCCAAACATGAAATTTTTGAAGTTTACACGAAAAAAAACACTATTCAAGACAGGGACAATGCCTACCATCTATGCCCATGTAAGCACTACAGTGAGGCTAATTTTCGGAAGAATTTACAGTAGTTTTCAATATTTATAAATCTTTCAGTTGCATTGATCAATTAGTTAATATCAACTAGATTTATGATCCTTTTTTCTTCTAAAAAACTAGCAGTTGTACCAGCTGCTATTGTTTAGGACCAAGTGAGCACAAATGTGTTTCACAATCCACATTCATCAGTAACTTGATGTAATATGTATTGCCTAGACACACAATATAAAGTCATCAAGATTAACTATCATGATATATAGGCTAAATAAGCATAAATATTAGAACAATAATCCCTGCTGTACTCGGTACCTGCATGGCTTGATGATGGCATTAGTCTCATGCAGGATGGTATACTTGGTCTTCCAGGTAATTGGTAACACATGCATAGCGTTTGCAAGGGCCTACAGAACAGACCACAGAACAGTTCATATCACACTTCCTAGTGACCTACAGATGAGAACCCACTAGTGCAATGCAATAATCCATGTAGGCAAAAAATTAATATTTGCCAAAACAATTATATGAAGTGACAAAAATTATTATTTTTGTATGCTGGGAGATTATATGAGATCAAGAAATGTTTTGATGCATTTTTTTTACTTTCCACATCATTGCACAACATATACCAGAAGTGTGTTGCCCATGGAGGTGAAGACTGTGGGTGCTGCCGGTGATCTCCAAGTGTACGCCTCTGCCTCCACCGCAAGCCCCTCGGCACGCACCTCTATCGTTGGAAGCTCCAAGCCAACACTGCAAGAAATCATTAATATGTTTCAAATATAATTATGGTGAAAGACAATTGAGGCCACATATGCAGAGGGGTTAGTGCATTCACCGGTCAAAACGGTTCTTGATCCTGAGCAGGAAACGCTCATGATCATCACCAGTGACGCCGACAAGCTGCTCGACGAGGAGCTTTGCCTCCATCTCCGATGCTGCCACCTGATGCTCATGCGTAGAAACCATTGGAGAAGTAGCCTAAACGAAGGAACAAAGTGATGCTACCTATGCATCCCTAGCCTGGACACATGCTCTTGGTTCGTGCAGTGCATACATATATAGTCAACATGTTGGTGCCATTCGTTTCCTTGTATGCCCTTTGGTTGCTGAATCAATGGGTTGGTAATTAATTCAAAATAATGTCCAGTGGAAACAAAAGAGATGCAAATGGAGGTCTCCACAGTCCCTAAAAAAATGCATGTGAGAAGACTGAGGGTGCAACCCTGTAAGTCGGTGCAGACACTTCTCTTGCAGAATGGAAAACGTATCCAAATGTTCAAATAAACGCAGTTGACCTACAGGTCTTAATTTTAAGAAGAAACTCATCAATATTAATTAACATGGGTAAAAGGACAAGGAGAGCATCTACCAGACAGCATCCACATGGTGTGAAATCCATGCAATAATTATTTCTCTTTTTCTTTTTCTCTAAATGGCATGGCAAGAGAACTCATGTCACTGCATTAGGACAGAGCTATAGTAACACGTCTGTATGCTCCTGTACTCGAAGAGGAATTAGTGAGGCTTATAGGAACTCCATTTTTGTATAGCACCATTTATTAAGAAATTATTGCCAACTCATAAATATCAAAAGGTTATCAAAAAAAATCTTTTATAAGCATCACATGCCCTTGTTCTGCGTATGAAGTCTAATGCTTTTGACATCAATCCATATACATGACGACTTGATTAGAGAACACAAGTCTCAATGAAAAGTACTTTATTTTTCCAACGCAAGAATCAAATATATAATCGCTTGTGCTGTGTGCACACTTGCATCGCATGTTGTATAAAAGTCACAAGTGTGTACTATAATATATATTATATACAATTACCTGCCCATGTAGATTAACATGCCTTTTACTCTTCAAGAAATGCAGTTGGAGGTAATGGTAAGATTTTACACCAACTGCCACTTTGTCTTCCATAGCTGCAAATATATAAAGGTATTAATGTGCCATTTGTAAGATTTTTACAGAAAGTTTAATATTTGCATATGAGTATACATACGTGGTCAATTTGTTTCAGACAATCATTCATATACATTTTAGCTTATCGGATGATTATTTTATTTTATTTTATTTTATTTTATTTTGAACTTTGTACTTACTTGGTAGCTCTTATAATGCATGGAGTGGATACTAACATCCTTGAAGATGAAAAGACTGTTTTTTTGTCATGGCGGTAGAGTTTGAACTATGCAAAATGGCACACCTTCTGTTGTATATGCAAGCAGCAAGCACAATAAACGCAATATAAACAGGTGTTTTTAAAAAATGCAACATAAACTGGTCCATGGAAAATTAAACCATCAGATGTAACCCTTTTCTATTGGTGGCTAAGCCAGAAAATAGTGCCTTTTTATTTTTCTCCTTTAAATGGGTAGTACCTGTTCATTTCTTTTCTCCAATAAATATCAGTATTTCCATAAAGCTATTTTGAGAATTTATTAATAAGTATTTCTGTTTAAATAATCCTAGTAACTTAGAACTTAGAAGGTAGAGTCTCCAATGCCAGACAACTGGAGAAAACTGTAAACACTCAAGCTCTAAAGTTCGTCAAGCGCTCACGAAAGGCACGTTGGCCAGCAGCAGCTCCAACTCTCTGCAACTTGATGCAGCGAAGTCTCCACCTCACCGCCGTGGAGAGTTGCTTTTTACATGGGCTTGATAGGCTGAAAGATTGTACCTGAAGAAACTGAGCTCGAACTCCATCAGAGGTGAGCGCTCGCGCAAGAGGCAGAGATGGCCAACGAACTTGTTGAACGCCGCCGCACCGCCACAGCTCCCTGTGACGCGCAGGACGGGCACCGACTTCCAGACGTCGCACCAGCAGCGGGGGGGAGCACGCACGTCTCATTGCAAGACGGAAGGAGGGCACGTACCGGAGGACCGCGCGTTCGGGAATCGGGAGGGATCCAATCCGCTCCTCGCCGCTCGACGCGGCTGTTCGGCTGCGCTTCTCGCTCGGAGGCATTCCGTCGAACAGGCGGCGGGCGCCGATGCCTGCGTGATCGGAATTCGGAACGACTTGAGACAACGGCAACAAGTACCACCACGCGCGGAAATAGGTCACACAATACAGGGGAAGCTCGCTTCAACTCACACATCGGAATATCTGACGCCGGCGGGAACGCAAGACGACCGGAGGAGAAGCCGCCTGAGCACCACCCTCGTCGGCAACTGGAAGGAAGAGCGATCGGTTGGTTTGCGGCAGGACTAAGTTCACTTTAGGTCTCTCACTTTGTCACCGAGTCTAAAATTCGTCCGTCAACAGAAAATACCGGGTATAGCTCATTTCCCATCTTACCATACCGCGTCACCTTTGGTCCCTAGGCGGCGCAGTATAGTGGCTGATTTTGACTAACGTGTTGAGTAGGGCTCACGTGAGCCCCACATGTTAGCGGCCAATTCTTCTCCATCCTATCTCTCTCTTCCCCATCTCTCTAGGGCAACACGTAGTGGCCAGCAGTGGAGGTGCTAATGTCGTGCCTCTGGTACTACCATCGGGCGCTGAGGACATGCGTGTTGATGCGAAAAACACACACTGGCCTAGAAGATCTGCTTAACTCCTGTGCAGGTCCAAAATCTTGCTTTTAGGTTCGTGAGCGTGCCATTTGATTTGATCCTGCAATGAAAAAGAATAAAGACAAAAAAAAACCGCGGTTAAATACATAAACGATAGCCGATCGGCTAGTTGCCGATGACATATCATTTATCTTCGAGTCGATGTCATGTTGGAATCGATCGGCAGTAATGAATGCATAAGATAAAACTAAATCTCCTCGATCGGCTGTAGATATTAACAACATATAATCTTTACTTTGATACATATTTAGACTAAGTGATTGGGATAGATCGGTTGCCATGCCAAGACAGTATAAATCACTTAAGTCAAAATATATACTAAAGTACAGATTATATAGGCGTTTATAGCATAGCTGATCAGATAGATCTAGCATGTATCGGTTAATACTCCGATACCACTCTATACTAAGATATCGAAACAAGTAAGATATATCAAACAAGAAACTTAATATACTTTTAACGCAACAAGATCTTAATATAAAGGGCAGACTTAGCATAACAAACAAGCATATGAGATAAAAATAGCTAAATCAGGTAAGATCGGCTAAAACTCCGACACTATCTCGGTGTTTTTAAAAAATGCAACATAAACTGGTCCATGGAAAATTAAACCATCAGATGTAACCCTTTTCTATTGGTGGCTAAGCCAGAAAATAGTGCCTTTTTATTTTTCTCCTTTAAATGGGTAGTACCTGTTCATTTCTTTTCTCCAATAAATATCAGTATTTCCATAAAGCTATTTTGAGAATTTATTAATAAGTATTTCTGTTTAAATAATCCTAGTAACTTAGAACTTAGAAGGTAGAGTCTCCAATGCCAGACAACTGGAGAAAACTGTAAACACTCAAGCTCTAAAGTTCGTCAAGCGCTCACGAAAGGCACGTTGGCCAGCAGCAGCTCCAACTCTCTGCAACTTGATGCAGCGAAGTCTCCACCTCACCGCCGTGGAGAGTTGCTTTTTACATGGGCTTGATAGGCTGAAAGATTGTACCTGAAGAAACTGAGCTCGAACTCCATCAGAGGTGAGCGCTCGCGCAAGAGGCAGAGATGGCCAACGAACTTGTTGAACGCCGCCGCACCGCCACAGCTCCCTGTGACGCGCAGGACGGGCACCGACTTCCAGACGTCGCACCAGCAGCGGGGGGGAGCACGCACGTCTCATTGCAAGACGGAAGGAGGGCACGTACCGGAGGACCGCGCGTTCGGGAATCGGGAGGGATCCAATCCGCTCCTCGCCGCTCGACGCGGCTGTTCGGCTGCGCTTCTCGCTCGGAGGCATTCCGTCGAACAGGCGGCGGGCGCCGATGCCTGCGTGATCGGAATTCGGAACGACTTGAGACAACGGCAACAAGTACCACCACGCGCGGAAATAGGTCACACAATACAGGGGAAGCTCGCTTCAACTCACACATCGGAATATCTGACGCCGGCGGGAACGCAAGACGACCGGAGGAGAAGCCGCCTGAGCACCACCCTCGTCGGCAACTGGAAGGAAGAGCGATCGGTTGGTTTGCGGCAGGACTAAGTTCACTTTAGGTCGCTCACTTTGTCACCGAGTCTAAAATTCGTCCGTCAACAGAAAATACCGGGTATAGCTCATTTCCCATCTTACCATACCGCGTCACCTTTGGTCCCTAGGCGGCGCAGTATAGTGGCTGATTTTGACTAACGTGTTGAGTAGGGCTCACGTGAGCCCCACATGTTAGCGGCCAATTCTTCTCCATCCTATCTCTCTCTTCCCCATCTCTCTATGGCAACACACAGTGGCCAGCAGGGGAGGTGCTGATGTCGTGCCTCGGGTACTACCATCGGGCGCTGAGGACATGGGGCTTCTTGCCAAAGGAGCAAGGATGGCACCAGAGCTATAGGTCTCTTGTGCTAGCCCAACCCCGTCGCGACTCGGCGTGTATTGCGGCAATATCCGCACCTGCGGTGCGGTAGACTCCATCGTCGCCATCGGCTACGGCCACGGCAATGAGGGGCTCTTCATCGCCACCATTGGGCTGCTTGCCCTTGTGTTGATGCAAAAAAACACACTAGCCTGTGAGATCTGCTTAGCTCCAGTGCAGGTCCAAGATGTTGATGAGATGCGGGCGTGCCAGCCAGTTTAATCCTGTAACTGATAAGATATGTAAACAACAAATAAAACAGCCGATCGGCTGACAAGCCGATGGAGTAATTCCAGCCGATAGCTGATATTAGCCGATGCCGATTCCAGCCGATGTCAATAGGGTTTTGAGCAATCAACTATATGTCTAATGTAGATAATCCAATGGAAACCAATCGACTAATAATAGTATGATAGGATAAGTACTGATTCGATGGTTAAAGCATGCATCGGCTAAAAGTCCGATATCATAAAATCCAATCGATTTAGATAAATAGTGAAACATTTGTTGCAATCGGCTAAATAAATAGTGAAACATTTGTTGCAATCGGCTAAATCCAACTTGCATGTAATCTTTATAAGCCGATGCAATGTCCAGATAACTTATCGGCTAGCACCCTAATAAAACGCTAGCATAAACCTATCGGCTTAACAAGAATTATATTATCAACAACAATCTAGTAGGTCGGACCTAACCGATGCAACACGAGATTATATATTATAATCTAATACTCGATGAGCCGATAGATCTGTCTAATGTGATAGATATAACAAATCTATTTATAACAGCATTGTGATTGAAGAGATATATCGGCTAAGACAGAAGATCAGACCTAACCAAGCCAGTCCCAACTAAACCGATGTGTCTCTAAACACAATGCAATTAGAGATAGAATTGAGATATCAGGTAGACAAATATATCAACCAAACCAGAGCGATCCAAGAGATCGAAGCGATGCAGCCTTGAAGAACACCAATGTAGCCGATAGATTCACCAGGGCTGACGGAACGTAGGATTTACCCCTTCGTCGGAGATAGAACTGAACTGATGCAGCCCCGCGTCAGGTGCCAAATTCTGCCGGTTGATAAGTAAAACCTCAGAAAAGAGGGTGGTGATGCACCAAGAGTAGTATTGATCGAGAGATAAATTACAATGATCCCGGGTGTACATATTTATACCCATTGGTAGATACTAGTCCTTGTAGGACAAGAAAGAAACTTTTCTAAAGATAAAATGAAAACATAAAGTTCTTATCGGACACCAAACACACTTTCCTAAAGATAAAAGGAAACTAAACCCTGGCTAACTAATAGATAAACTGGCATGTCAAATCCTCCTTGAACTCAGACTCTTCTAGATAAGCTTCCTTTAATTGATCTTTATCCGAATCCATCAATAATACAACTGTTGGCGATTGATAGTTTCCATTGGTCGATTCTAGGACTTGGAAGCCGATACTCCGGGGTTACCAAATTTTATCGTTAACAGCTTGGTGGCGGGCCACTCTCCTTCCCCTCCTAGATCTCCACCACCTCCTTCTCCTATACTGCCTTGTCGACCGCGACTCCTGGTCACCCACACTCCAGTTCGACGACTTCGCCGAAGACGAGGTGAGACAACGTACGTGGAGCTGTGCGACGTGTTCGTCCGGGGCACCCAGTCCTTGTCGGCACCTTCGGCGTGTCACTATTCGACATGTGCTACGACCTATCGGACCGGACTAGCGTGGAAGTTCCTACAGTGTTGCTGCGGTTCACGGGCGGCAGTGAGCTGTGGCTCCTGGCGAATACGATATATGATATGTCCCTTAACTTCCAAAACTAGTGTAAATAAGGTTTCAAGACGGTTTGGATAGCAGTTTCGGCTGACGTAACGTTAGTATTTAAAGTAAAAAAAAATGGTGAGCCCACATGTCACGTCACCGTGTCGGCTTCCGCCACCGGTTTGGGAAGGAGAAGCGGCTCCGCGCGGCGCGGTTGACGGCATCGGGCAAGACGGGCACAAGAAGCGGCTCCGTACCTTCTTGATCTGGTCCCACATGTCCTCCGCCGTGACATCGCCGTAGTTTGACGGGCCCATCATCGTGAAGCGCGGGCAGCCGGTGACGCGGACACGTCGATCTCCTGCGATGCGATCACGAACGTCACCGGAGGTGCCCGCCACCGTCCTGCATTCGGCCATCCACCGACGAATCATCATCTCATTCCCAGAGTATCAAATACGACAACATGAAGATGAACGCACCTGTGATGGAGGAGGACATCATGGACGTGTTGCGAACTCTGCGTAAAAACAACGCACAGTTGCAAAGCAACGAGTCCATTAATTAACTGATTAAAATTGGCACACAACGTTTAATGCAATATTCACAATACACATTCTAGAGCTCATGTGATTTCCAGTCGGTTGTGATTTCCCTCCAACTGAATTTTCATGATGAACAGAGCAAAGGTGAGATTTTTTTACATAAAATGCTGTCTTTTTCTAAAGAACTAGGTGTTGGTTTGCACTTACTGCCCATGTGCCAGTCAACGCCAGTAGGCACCACGTTAGCCGAAACCGTCATCCAAACTGCCTTGGGTTTTATTTACACTGGTTTTGGAGTTGATTAACACGTCATATCTCTATTACGGTTTAGGGACGTATTTCAAACTCGGGATAAATTGAGAGACATAAAGTAAATGAGAAATTCCCTATATACCCTGAAAATATACTCAATCCCTTCAATACCCCTGAATTTGACCTTATCTCTTATATCCTTAGTTTCATTTTGATCTCCTCTATATCCATCTCCGTTAGTTGACCATTAGTTGACCGTTAAATATTTTAAAATGGCTATATTACCCATCCTATACATATGTGGACCTACCCAATAAATTTTATATGAAAAAATTAACTTACAAAATACAAGCAATATAATCATTTAATCCCAACTTAAAAAATAAATATTATTTTTTATTTTTAAAATTATGATTAAATCCATACATTAGTTTCACCAGAAAATTAAGAGCAAAAACTAAATGTTTAGGTTTAAATTTGGGAAGATATACGAAATTCTCAAATTTGATCTGAAATTTATTTAAAATTTTTATTTTTTTTCTAAATTGTGATAAACTAATTACATCCCCTTTGTTTTTCATTAACGAATCTTTTTTCACAAAATATTTGTTGAAAAGTAATTTTCAAATTTTATGTAGAAATTTTTTTAAATAAATCTTTTTTATTTTAATGAAATAATGTTTTATTTTAAAAATTCATAACAAATATTTAGTAATTTATTCCTTATTGGTTTTCACAACCAAAATAATTTACACATAAAACATTTCTAGCTTTTAACAATATACCAAGGACAATAAAGTAATTTTCTACAATAACTAACGGTCAAACTAATGGTCAACTAAAGAATGGGTATGTAAGGGATCAAATAAAAACTCAGGGAATAAAAGATAAAAAATTTCAGGGGCTAGAAGGATTGGGTGAAATTAATGGGCTGTGTGAATTGGCCTAAAGTAAACTTACTCCTTACTGAAATGGCCTGGTCTGGGCTTTCGCTAAAATTAAGCTTGATCAGCTGCTTCTTTGGGGCCTGTTTAATAAGGATAAGTCTAGCGGCAAGGCGCTTCTGTTGCTGGCCAGGCCGTCCTCCGGTGCAGGCGCTGTGATTCCTCCAGCATCCTCCAAACCGTTGGCCGTGTTACCGGTTGGCAACAAGGCCCCGAGGAGATGAACTAGCGCCGTGCCGAGAGGTGCCTCAACTACTATACCTGGAGAAATTCTTGTCGGGCCACAAGTGCGTGGAGAAGGCATCTATCTTGTGGTGTACGATGAGGAACACGCCCCTGTTCTAAACTGATTAAGATACAAATTTTTACTCGGTTTACATTAGCATGTTTTTCAAATTGCTAAACGGTATGTTTCGTGTGAAAACTTTGTACGTAAAGATTGCTATAAAAATCAAATAAATCAATTTTTCAAGTTTTTAATAATTAAAACTCAATTAATTATGTGCTAATGACTTGTCTCGTTATGACAGCTCTTTTGCAGGAGTTCAATGACGTGTTCCAACTTTGACCCTTGGGGTCTTCTGCGGCCCGCTCGCCGTCGGGAGCACCACATTCATCTGCTCCTACTAGGACTGGGCCGGTTCGTCCTCGCCAAGGCTCTAGCACCATATTCATCAGCAGCACATGGTGGTGGTGCGTCCCTACAGCTATCCGCAGTTGGCCAGTTGCTGAAAATGAAAAACGAAGAAAAGGCTGTGTTTAGTTCCTTTCAAAGTTGAAAATTTAGGTTGAAATTGGTACGATGTGACTGAAAAGTTATGTGTGTATGATAAATTATAGTGATGAAAAAAGTTTGAAGTTTGAATCTAAACGCAGCCAAACTGACCGCCCAGCGCTATCCGCAGTGCGACGACATGCTTCGCTATCCGACCCATATGTGCTGCTGGTCAAGAAGCACGACTACACGTGGTGTTTCTGCATTGACTATTGCGACCTGAGTGACAAGATAATGCACGACAAATATCCCATTCTGGTCATCGATCGATGAACTCCTTGACGAGCTGAAGGGAGCTTGATCTTTGTAGTGGTTTCCCCCAAGGCCCATTTTAGTTCAAAAACTTTTTTCTAAAAACATCACATCGAATTTTTATATATGTATAGAACATTAAATATAGATAAAAATAAAAACTATTTGCACAGTTTGTATGAAAATCGCAAGACGAATCTTTTGAGTCTAATTAGTTCATGATTAACCATAAGTGTTACAGTAACCCACATGTACTAATGATGGCTTAGTTAGGCTCAAAAGATTCGTCTCGCGGTTTCCAAACCAGCTATGAAATTATTTTTTCATTCGTGTCTGAAAACGTACCCCTTCCGACATCCGGTCAAACGTTCGATATAACACTAAAAAATAATTTCTTTTTGCGAACTAAACGGGGCCCAAGTACTGATATGCACGGTCCAATGTATAGAACACGGCGTTTCACACCAATTCCTCGTCACGCCGTTCGGGCTGAGGAATGTGCCTGCGACGAACTCTTCCTGGATGCCAAGCTAGCGCGGCCTATGAACGGGAGCTCATCAGCTTGGTCAACGCGGCCGGTAGGGCATTGGCGGGCGTACGTATCTTTGTACTGTTTCATCACCATCCGGACGGACCACTTCAGTGTGAAATATCTGCTCGATCAGCGCCTTCACCACCATCCAGCAGCACCAATATATGCATGAGAAAATTGTTTGGTAAATGTTTTCTTACCTACTGTACCCGACAAGGAATATAGGGCTTTGTTCGCACTCCCTAGCACGCAAAACGAAGCAGCGTTTAGTGTATAATTAATTAAGTATTAGCTAAAATAAAATTAAAAAATGTATTAATATGACTTTTTTAAAGTAACTTTCAAATAGAAAATTTTTGCAAAAAAGCATTGTTTAGCAGTTTGAAAAGCGTGAACGCGAAAAACGAGGGAGGTGAGTTGGGAAAGTAGAGATAAGAACTCAACTGTGTGCTTCATTGCTTTTGATTGAATGCATCATGTCATATTAGTTGTTACGCTTCATAAGCAATATGCTTGATAACAGGGGCGGATCCCTAACAAGATTAGAGGGGAGGAACTCATCTCCTTTTTTCTTCAACCCCCTTCTCTTCCTCCTCTCTCTCTTCTCCCCCCTTCTCTCTCCCTCCATCAATGTGATCCACACGGTAGGGAGGCTTGAGTCCTCCCAGCACCTACGCTTGATCCGTCCTTTCTTGATAAAAACATCACTTCTTCCACTATTTATGTGTAACAAATTTTTTCATGACCCATCTTTCATCTACGTATCAATTCTCTTAGGACATGGTGTCCCATTATTAATTAGTTATTTTCCATAAAAAAATAACTAAAGCACATGTATTAGCTATTTTCCATAAAAAACGAATTACATTTTTATCCAGCATGCATGAGCATGATGTTCGAGCACATCAAAATGTGTATACAGCAAGATACACATGAAAACAAATTAATCTTAGTCACTCTCGTGACCAAAATTAATCTAACCGCATCTAATACTAGATGATACCCCGCGCGATGCTGCGGAATACTATGTGAAAAAAGTAGTATGATTGAAGGAAAGATATAAAAATAAAGCCAATCTACCAAAGGAATTCTATAGTTTGATTGGTATATAATATGTCTGCCATATAAGCAATCTAACAGGGTCATGTATAAGTTCAAATGACGGTTATGTTGTTCAGAGAGTATATACAATATAGCCGGTAGGAAAGAAAAAATAATTGTATGGTTTGTTTATGAGAGATTAAAGAAAAAAATGCTTCTTGCTAATCTGGTATAGGAAGTGCATGGGCAAGTGAACTGATAATCACTTGAAGGTGTGTCAATCCATAGCGTGAGCGAGCTTGATAAGACCAGATAGTGATGTTCCCTTCGATTTGCTGTAAACATTGAGAAAACATATATTGACTATATTTATAAGATGAAACCAAGTTTATATATCAGCTAGCTCGTGCAAGACGAAGGCCTTAGTCTGAAGGGACTGGATTTGAATCATGTCTTCCATCCAATGGTCTGGTGCTGGACTGAAACAATTCAAGTTCTAGCTGAATAAACAACAGGGCACATATATAGTAATGAAAAACGGATTCAATACAAAAAAAAAAAAAAAAGAGTTAACCATCAAAGATGGATAAGGTAGTTTTTACAAAATCTCTGTATATCTGAATATATAATAAAATAATGATGGTAAGCTTGGCAAATCGCAATTTCATACCTACATGATACATATATCGATGGAACCCAAAGTACTGAATTTCCTGATTGATTGCTCTGCAACAGGAGATGGAAGTCATGGAACCCCCAAATGACTTGCTCGATCGACTGATCCAGAACAGGACAATATATATGCCTTTCAGCGTGATGCTTCTTCCACCTGCAGTAAATTTGGGGATCATAATCAGAATTTACACATAGAATCCAACAAATAAAATGTCAAGTAAATTTTCACAGGTGCATTACATTCCGAAGCAAACCAACAACAGAAAAGGCAAGAGAAAATTCTGATAAAACGAAGGAGCACACGTAAAGTAGATACACAAATAAGAAACGGTATGCGAGGAAAGGAGGGTGAGAGGAATAAAAATGGCACCCGCCAGGTCGCCAATGAAACGGAAGAGGATTGATGATGATGCAGGTATATGCCCGTGGAAGATGTAATACAAACAGAAACAGATATAGGAGAGGATATAAAGCAATCCATTTTAATGACACACGTTATCAACTCATCAAATGAGGAGGCGAGAAGACCAGGAAGCAACGGGATAGGAAGCTGGGAGACGGCGGGAGAGGAAGTGGCGCTATACATTGGTGGGCGTCGACGGTTTCCTGGGAGGCGGGGCCAACCCAATGTAGAGGAAGCGGAGTGGTGGGGGAGGAAAGGACGCTGCGTGCAGTGGGGGGTGCAAGGCTGGGAGCGGCGCGAGAGGAGCGCAAGCGGCGCCACGTTCCACGCGTGCTTTCGTGGGGAGGGTAGCGAACAGTCATCAATGGTCTTGGTGGGGAAGAGACGGGAGGTCAACCGATGGGCTTTTGGGCTTTCACGTGTGGGCTATGCTAAGCAGGATCCATGTTGTTAGGATTGGACTGTGCTGACCAAGATCCAGACCATTGGTACTTGATCCAACGGTTACTGTTTATTTGGATGAACCACAGAACAACAAAATAGGTAATAACTACATTAAGTGGGGATCACTTGTAAAGTATTATAGAATAACTGGCTATTAAGTAATTAATGCAGCACCAATATAACTGCTCGATCGTCAGTTTATCCTACTGGCTCTCTATGGCAAAAAAAAAAAAAGGAATCAATTAATTAATTAGCCTCCATATATCTCTTATACCGATTGCAGGGTGCAAACCCTAGCAGCACATTGGGCCACGTGGCCAAACCTAGAAGCAAAGTTTACATGTCTTAGACACGCGCCACGTGGCCGCGTGCTATTGCAAGGTTCGGTTCGCACTCGCATCTATTGGATTATGAATCAACGGTAGAGATGGTCAAAGGACGTAACTGTAAAATTTGATCTTTCAAGGGTGTTTAGCGCAAAAGCTGGCATCCATTCTAGAGAAATTCTCCCCTCTTCTCGCTGGAAGAAAATTATACAGGACTGAAGTCCTACACTCATCTGAAGGACTTCGTCCCCTTACGTGACATGTGTCCATTTCGACGATTCGCGAACCGCCTCCGACGTTGGCCACCGTCGCACCTCGCCGATTCCCATCCCTAAAAACCCTAGCCCACAGAGCCTCCCTCTTCACTACACCTGTGAACGCGCCTGCGCCGGCGAAGGAGCATGGATGCTGCGAGTGCGGCTATGCGGCGCGGCGTGCATCTGCAGCAGGCATGACGAGGGCATGGGTCGGGTGGTTGACCCCTTGGCTCGATGAGCGGCCCAAGGGCTACCTCTTCAAGCGATCGTCGCCGCTGGCAGGGGAGTTCCGTAAGTGGGTGGACTGGGAGCTTCCATGCTACCTCACCGTCGTCATTCTCGGCATCAGGCTCAACACGAAACCCAACCTCACCCTGCAGACCTAGCCGCACCAGAAAGGGCGCAAACAGGCAACAGCAACAGGAGCTGCTGGTGTCTGTGGAGGCCCAGGCCGAGCGATCTGCACACCTCAGGTCACCTCAAAACCTACACTACGTTTGTTTTGCTTCCAATTAGATGGTTGAGACTTGAGATGTGCGGGCTAAACACTGTGTTGTTGTTTTTGTTTGATGGATTTTAATTTTATCCGATGATGGCGAATGCCCTGAATATTCTGAAATGCTTTTCAATTGTATCATTTCCCCCTCTTTAGATGTACCGCACTGCAATTTTTTTTTGTGAGCACAATTAGAATTTAACTTGTCTCTCCCATTACCAAATAACTTCGTTACAGATTGCATATTCGGGTTAGGTAGAGCAAAAATCAATTGTCGTGATGAATCCTGAAGCCAAGCTCTGAACAAAAATAGCTATCCCTCTTGCCGAATATGATGGCATTGTTACGATATCTAAAAATAACTTAGAAACATGCACTACAAGAAATATGACCTTCTGTGACGAATTCCTCGTGACATCGGAGCTATTCGTCATTAGCACATTCCATTTTATGACAATTAGTATGAGATGGGGTGGCTTAGTGACGAAAAAAATGTGTTCGTCGTTAATACCAACTAGAAATCGTCATAAAGTATTTAAATGGGACATTGTGACGAATATTAATTTGTCATAAGCGGCAAAAAGCAAACGTCACAGATTTATATAATGCATTTCTAAAAAATTATAGTAAAAGGTGAAGCAATTTAATCAAGTGGATTAATGAGGAAACTAAAATTTTCCTTTAAAAATCATGGCTGAATTTTTTTTGTAATATTCTACATGCTCTAAATTATTCTCTAAAATTTTCCGTGAATTTTTAGAGCTCAATAACTAATTTTAATATCACAAAGTTCATTTAACCTATTAAAATAATTAGAAAACAAATTAAAATCCCTCTCTCTCCTTGGGCCTTTTTCGGCCCAAGTGTTACTTTCTCCCTCCTCAGCCCACAACCTCTCTCTCCCTCCTCGGGCCGGCTTCCCCTCCCCTCTTCCCTCTTTGGGCCGGCGGCCCAACCTATTGCTCCTCCCTCGCCGAGAAGTCTATTTTTCCTCCCTCGTCTCATTTCAAATAAATTTTCGGGTAGTAAATAATTTCAAATGAAAAAAATTCTCAACAACAAAGTTGTATAATTTATCAAGATATACAACTTTTGTTTTGGTCAAGGTAATTAAAATTGATCGTCCTCTTCTCCGATCCACGCACAATTTTAGTTGTTCATTACCTTAATTAAATCAGTGTCCCTTAGGGTTGTTTGATTGAGTGAAATTAATTTTGCATGGTACATAACAACTGCAACTTGAGAAACATATCCCTTATAGTATGCTAGCATGAACCATGCTGGTCTAGATGAAAACATGTTTATTTAGCAACTCAGAAAAATAAGAGAGAATCTCATCGGTACAGAAAATCAGCACTACAATTCTGCACAACTGCCTGCAGAAAATATTCCTTACTACTAGTAAGGCAGTAACAAAGATTTCTCTTGCCTTCATTTCTCTCTTTCTTATTACCAGGAATGGAAGGCCAAATCACTTTTGTTGTTCGTGAAAATTGTAAGGTTATAACTTAGATACCTTTTTATACTCAGGGTATCATGAAATTTAGATGGTGATGTTCTTTGTTTAGGACCGCCTGTGCCTTTGGAGATTAAAAAAGCATATTTCAATTTGTTATCCCCTTTTCCACTTTGCAGCCATTTCGTTGGTCCATTTTTTTTATCCCTTTTGATGCTACTATATGGTGTGCTTGATAATAGTTGATAAACAAAGGGATTCTTTTCAGGCTGCAAAAGGCTAAAGGCATATGCTTGATGATTTGTTCATCAATTTTTTCTTTCAGTTTTGTTATAGCTATTAATTGATACCATTTTTTATTGCAACGCATTATTAGCATATGGTATTATCACTTACTGATGTGTAATATTAACTTTGACATTTCTTACTTAGTGCAGAAAATTCATCGAAAATAATCAAGCCATTACTTGGCATCGGTCCCCATCATCTGTGTGCTCATCTTACATGGGGTGAGCTCGAATAGTTTGTCATGGACATATAAGAGTGAAACCAAAAGCTATGTATTCGATGACTATGTATGGATAATAAGGATATCACACTTCTCCATAGTTGGCTTGGTGATATAATCGCTCCTTTCAGTCCTATCACACGGTGGCTTGCTGAGTTATTACCTACTCTGGCTTGTTAAGGCTCACGAGCTAGCTCGCTATCTCTAATGAGTTTTAAAGCCAGCTCAGCTCGTATAAAAATGAAACAAGTCGAGTCGAGCCGAGCTTGTCACGAGCTGAGCGAGCTAACGAGCCATGAGCTTTTTGTCCACCCCTAATAGTAATCAATACTTTTATGGTAATGATCATGTATAGTAACATGTATTTTGTTTCTAATTTGCCTCGCTGCACTGGCAACATTGCAGCTAGAGTTGATAATGATTTTTAATTTTTTGCCATTCACTCCTGTTCATATAAATGTAACAGGTAATACCTCTATTTGGCCCAATTGGGCTGGCGCATGTACACTTTCGCGCAGCTAAAGCCGCGTTGTGTTTCTAGTACATACTATATATAAGCGAATTATACATATATCAGACGACGATAGATAGAGAGATGATATAACGCCGATCGACGAAGGATGGATCGAGATCAGAGGCAAGCGAGGGCCTGGAGCGAGCCCTTGGAGATGCCCTTGGCGTTGGTGCAGACGGCCATGGTCTTGTTGTCCTTGCCGTCGTACTCCAGGTTGACGTCGAGCAGCTCCATGCCGCTGCAGGGCAGCTGGTCGGAGCAGAGCAGGCTGACGGCCTCCGGCGTGTTGGAGGTGCCGGTGATGTTGCGGAACGTCACGTTCTTGATGGTCACCGTCTTGCTCCCCTTCTTCTCGGGGCAGTCCTTCTCGGGGCAGTACTTCTGGTCCACGATCACCGGGTTGGCCACCCCGTCCATCCGAATGTTCTCGAACGTCAGCCTGGACGCCGTGATCGGGGACAGCACGTCCTCGTACGACTTGATCCGGACGCCGTTGGAGGTGTTGCGGAGCACGCAGTCGCGGACCGTCACGTCCGTCACGTCCTTCTCGTCCTTGAACCTGCCCAGGCACCCCACGCTGATCCCCTGCCCGGGCCCGCAGGTGATCCCCTGGATGCTGATCCGCGAGCTCCCCGGCCCCACGGAGATGCAGTCGTCCCCCGTCGCGATGGTCGAGTCCGATACGCTGATCTCCGACGAGTCGCCGATGTGGACACCGTCCGTGTTCGGGCTGTTCGCCACCGCGGTGATGGTCACGTTCTTGATCGTCACACCCTTGGACATGTACACGTTGATGTGGAAGAACTTGGCGTTCACCAGCTTGAGACCCGACACGGTCCCGTTCTTCACGTAGTCCAGCACCAACGTCTATGTACATATGCATGCATGCATATTACTAATGACTCTTACGTTGTCGATCGATCGATCTGTTTTATTATATATACTCTTAATTACGTACGTTGGGCAAGATCTTGCATTCGTCTTTCCAGACGGCGGCGCCCTGGCCGTCGAGGGTGCCGGAGCCATTGACGAGGACGTTGTCGATGTGGAGGATCTCGATCCAGTTGCCCTTGTTGTACTTGGGGATGTCGTTGGAGCCAAACATGGTGCCATCGATCTGGACGGTGACGTAGCCCTTGCACGGCCCGCTGAAGTTGAGGGGCCCGGTCATGAATTCTCCCTTGGGGATCACCACCTTCTGTGACCCAGCCAACCCGCACGCCGCGTCCCACGCATCCTGGACCGCCTGCACACATCATATCGATCGACCACCGAAGCCAACCCGTATGAATCTCGACGAAAACCACCTGATCTGTACATACATGGAGGTGCTGGGAAAAGAGACCGTTTCTTGTGCATGTGACCTCACCTTGGTGCTATCTGTCTTGCCGTCAGCGACGGCGCCGAGCTCGGTGATGTCGAAGACCGTGTTGGCCGCCGCCGCTAGGCCAGGAGCACTAGCGACCTTGGCCTCAGACTTTTTGGCATAGGCGGCGCCGTAGACGACGCTAAGGATGAACATGAACCTGATGGCGTTGTCCATCGTCACAGCCATTTTCTGTCGCTACTGCTCGGGAAACGCTCGATCGGATTCCTTCTCTCCTCGGCGACACAGAGAAGCTCGGGAAGATAAGCTGACACCGAGAGGAGGCCCATTTCCTATGTTTAAGGCATGGTGGTCTTGGCCTCTGCTATTTTTAGGCAATCCTTGAGCTGGCGCCCTTGTATCCTCTAGTTTTGACAGGTTGGTTTTTGTTGTTCATATCTCTCGGACCACAGCTAGCTCAGTTTGCGCCAAAGCTAGTTGGCGCGTGCGCGTTGGCGGCGCGCGATTTTTCGCGAGGAGGTAGTTTAATTGACCCCCTCGAGGAGGCCGCCAACCATGGGCTGGGCCTTCCTGGCCCATTTTCATCAGGCGGCCTCCTCTCTTGCTTACATATGTAGACTTGTGAATTTTGGGATGGTTTGATCGTGTGAAATTAGTGTTCTCAGCCCACTTGTCCGCAAGTCTGATTCTCGACAACGTCCGATTGATTGATCCTCCATTTCGCTGTCGATTCTCCTCCATTTATGTTTATTCTCTGCAAGATGTTAGTAGTCCTAGTGCTAGTGGAATATATCTTATTCTAACATGAATATGCATTGCAAGGATAACTAGTTCTCTTTTATTTCAGTAATATTGACAGGTGAAACTGATCGATAACGACCGTCCACAATTACACGGATTGGAGGGACCATATGCCAATCAAAACCATCTAGAATTGAGCCCAATCAAAGTACATCATGTTGGGGGCCCACCAAGCAGCCACCCAGCTGAAGGAGTGGCCGGCAGGTGGGCCAGAAGTTCGGCCGAACCAAGTATGGCACCCCTCGCGGCTAGCTTCCACGTGGCAACCGTTATCTCCCTCCTGAAGGCATTAGCGTAGGTCCCAAGTGATGAGGACACAATTAGTTTGGATATAACCATGACCACCTTATGTAGTGATCAACCAAAGGTGCATATGTTCTATATTAGATTTACTTGTTATATATTTGAACAAACGTTGCTACACATTGAGTTTCGTGTGTACTCTCTCAAGTCATCTCACACTATAAATAGCTCCTCCACTCCTATCTTCCATATTATACCAACAAGTGGAGTACAACTCTCTGTTAAGCTTTTTATCATTCTGGCATCGACACATTTATTCGTTTACTTTTTCGTATCACTAATTCAGGTTATACACTCAGGCATTACTCTAGTAGAGTAGGAAGAGAGTGAGGGGAAGCTCCGAAATGAGTGCCCCAAATGTCGGAGTTTTCTCCGGGAGTTCCGGAGAAGTGCCGGAGATGTCAGCATTCTTCCAATGGAGTTCCGAAGGAGTGCCAAAGATATTGGCACTCTCTCCAATCTTGTATCTTGACAGATGCTTCTTTTATAAGTAAGTATTCGTAATCTCCTTTGGTATTTTCTTTTCTTATTTAAGTAAGATATATTCTCATCGTTGTGGGTTCAACACTCTACTTAGGTAGAGTACCTTAGTCTTTAGATGGTACCAAGATTAAGGTAGTAATCAATAGCATAGACGTGGTGTATAGGCTGGAGGTTACCTTTGTTTGTTGTGTACTCCACGGGTCGCAGAGGTAGACGGCAAGTGGTGACAACCTGTTCATCCTTCGTAATTCTCCATGTTCAGATACATCATAAAGCTGTAGGCTGGAGTCTCCTTGGTAGACCAGGGGTAAGCCAGCGCCCGAAGCATTTGATAGAGTTTTACCTTAACTTAATTAAGATAATTAACCCATAGGAATACTCTATATCCGTAGCCTACCATTTAGTTGTTGTCCTTGTAAGAATCATGTTCTTAGATTATACACACATATTTCCTGTGGATACGATACCTTGGAATAGTCTTGGGTGAATGCTACAATGGTATCTATGTGCTTGTAGATTATTCTGTGATCGTAATAAATACCAACAAGCTTTCTGGCACAGTTGCCGGGGAACGGTTGTTGTATCATCTTTGAACTTGGTTCATCCTCGTATCTTTTCTTTTGTGCTTTCTTCCTTCCTTTCTCTTCTCTTCTACCATGGAGCAACATATCTATTCAAAATCATTCCGCTCCAAAGGGCGAATTCTTTGAGCCACTACCTTTTCAAAACCCATATGGCTTTGAACTCCGTCCTTGCCTTGTAGCCATGGTTCGGCAGTACTCCTTCTTGCCTTGTTAGGAAGACACATGGTGAATGGGGATAACTCAAAAGTAGGCGCTGTCTTGCTTTCTTCCTGTTAACCCGTGATGTATTCCTATAGATGGAAATTCTTGGCTTTTAGCAGAGTGAGAAGAAGTCTGCCTCGTATCTTCTTTTTTCCGACTTGAGGCTCATTCGCATGGTAGAAGGTCGGGATTGTATCCTAGACAACACCTCCCTTCGTCTATTGTGAAATCCTCCAGGAAGTCAAGTATACCCATGAGGAGCTTCAACCGTTGAAACTAAGCCTATACCTTCTACATCCCAAAATTCAACCTTTGAGCCCTCACCCGAGCCTCAGGAACCAAAGAAAGAAGAAATTATGCCTTTGGAAATCCCTTTCTAGTTCGAGGATGATCTCTTCGAAGATTATGGAAGCACCTCAAACTATTCCTGTCAAAAGAGACCACCTGTCCCGTGTAGTGCCTCTGAGCCGTTCGAGAAAATTTTTTTCTCAAAAAGACGGTGAGAAATTTTTTTTCTCAAATAATCAATAGTTATCTTTACCCGACGGAAGATTGAGAATTCAGTTGCCATCATTACTGCAGAAAGGAGCCGTGTTACTACACATTGACCGTTGTGTTACTGCGCTGTTCCTGCGAGATGAGAACTGAAAAGAAGTGGACGTGGAGGGGAGGCAATAGGTGGGTTTGACCGACCGGAGGGCACTTGAGGCACTCCTTTCAGAGTTTCCCCTCACTCTCTTCCTATATTCTTACTCTACTATTCTTACTCTACTAAAAAGTAGCATAAATATGAAAGTGAGTTGTACTCCACTTGAGTTGTGTGTGCTTGAAAGTGAGGAGGGAACACCCTTTTATAGGTAGCTATGACGGTTCTTATGGCAGCAACCACCCACAACTGTTACTGGGAGTGTATCCTGGTCCTCCACGTGGCGGCAGATGGCGAGAGGAGTTGATGTTGATTCAGCCGAACTCCTAGATGGGTTGTCTTCAGCCGGGCAGGCTTAGATGGACTCCTAGGGTCAGTGGGAACCTCCCTAGCAAAGTTGGGCATGGGAGGCCATAATAGTTGTTCGGCGGAACCATTTTTGGCTCATTTTAGCCTCCCCTTTGGCCTGGTCACTATCGAATTGGCCCTTATGATAGTGCACAGTGGTTAGCCTTAAATATATAGGTTTTGCTGTGGTTCCTGGGCTTTCTAATCCGTGTACTCGTGTTTGATTGGTCAAAGGTGTGTTTCTTCGCATGACAGGTGGTTTTCGTCCATAATTCACCTGAAACAAATATTCACCAAGACTTGTAGAAATGGTTAGTAATTTCCACTACCTCTAAATTTGGTATTTTATTTTGTATTCTTTCATTTGCGTTTATGCTGGTTATGTTGTCAAATTATCATACAATAGTGGGTCCTATATGCCAATTAGCTAACCATGTCTCTTACTTTATGAGGGCCAGCATTGGCCCCCACCACTGCGCCCCAACCCCACCATAGTAGGTGTGAGATGAAACAATATGGATGGCTTGATTGTATATCTTGGTTAGGCATTGTGATTCCTTACGGTTATGCATTAATAGGCGGTTAACCCTATGCAAACAAGCATTTATCAGTGCTCTATCACAGACACAAATTAATAATGACAACATGTATAATGGCAAGTATGGCTAGCAAAGATCTGTTGGAATAAATGGGCTAGGCCCAATTTAATTCAATTAAAATCTCAAGAGCCCACAAGTAATGTTAGAGAGAATAATACTGCCTTGAAAAATTAGGTGGAAGAACCTCAACTTAAATAGGGTGATATTGGATATTCCCTGTTGACCGGTTGAGGTGATGGTTGGACGGCCACACGCATGCACGCGCGCCGAGTCGGCCTCGGCCATGGGCGTAGCAAGGCGAGGCGGCCGACCGAGCCGAGCCTGCCTGCTGCTCTTTCGTTTTGTGTCAGACAAGAATAAAGTCACCATTAACCAATGAAATTCATTGTGTTGTAACCCCCACAACAAATGAGAGATTCATTGTGTTGTAACATCCACAACAAATGAGAGATTTATTTGTTGTAACCTTCACAACAAATGAGATTTATTTGTGTGGTAATGGAGATCTCTCTCTCTCTCTCTCTATATATATATAACAAGGTAGAGGCTCTCAAAGAGTGTGTCTTCCTGCTGCTATTGTTCCTTGGCGATACTCTCCTTCTGTTCCTGCGCTATCTCTCTGTTTCCCTGGTTCTGTTCATCCCGTGCGCACGGGTGATCGGAACGAGCAGGTGCCTCCGAAACACCGTCCGCTTGAGAACCTGCACGGGTAGGCGGGCGATCAAGTTTTTGGGTAGCGCTTCAAGCGCGACTGCTCTGCATCATCTTCACCAACATGTTGACAACTGGCGACAACAACAACACTGGAGACAAGGAGAAGGACCCTCCCGTCAACACCAACAGAGGCAATACCGCCTCAAACTCCAGCGGAGGGCCATTCTCAGG
Source organism: Oryza longistaminata (assembly GCA_009805545.1). NCBI lineage: Eukaryota > Viridiplantae > Streptophyta > Magnoliopsida > Poales > Poaceae > Oryza > Oryza longistaminata. The sequence continues at coordinate 27,001,580 of CM020180.1, read as the reverse complement.
GTATAACGTTTCACTCTTACCCTTCGTTCTTCGTTTCCTACAACCGTCGGTCGCAATATTATTGCGTTCTCTTGTCTATACTGATGCTTCTTCTATATTAAGCATGCTCATACTGTACACATCTAGCAATGTCACTAGATCTACTCAAATTACAAATATCATATTTATTGTCTTAATATTTTGGATTAAAATATGCCAAATTTTCCAACAATCCAAAAACTTGATAGGTCTTTTTCGGTAGTTGGCTTTGCTGCATCACTAAAACCACATGCTTTCGATGGTTAAAATTATAAAAGATGGAAAGCACGTACACTTTTGTGGTTGACGGCGATGCATTGTTTCTTTGTCTCACGGGGCAAACCGAGTGAACCGCCTCTCTCTCCTGAGGAGGAGGCTAAGTTCGAGGCTTCGGATTGCCTGTTCCGTGGAGCATTGATCAGTGTACTCGCTGACAATATAGTGGATGGGTACATGCACATGCCTTCGGGGAAGGACATGTGGGATGCACTTGAGGCCAAGTTTGGAGTTTTCGACGCCGGCAGCGAGCTTTATGTCATGGAGCAATTCTATGACTACAAGATGGTCGATGACCGTTCTGTAGTGGAACAGGCTCATGAGATTCAGATGTTGGCAAAGAAACTTGAAAACAACAATTGTGAGTTGCCGGACAAGTTTGTGGCTGGTGGCATTATTGCCAAATTGCCACCTTCTTGGTCGGACTTTGCTACTACTCTAAAACACAAGAGGCAAGAGTTCGGTGTTACTGATCTCATCGGCTCTTTGGGTGTTGAGGAGAAGGCGAGGGCAAAGGACAACCGGGGCAAAAAGATCGAGGGAGGTTCTAGCGCCAATTTGGTGCAGAAGAAGAACCCTCACGCATCCCACAACAACAACAAGGAAGTCAAACCTGACGTCAAACCCAAGGCTACAACCAATTTTAAGAAGAAAGGCAAGGGAAAGGCAAAAAGAGATTGCTTTGTGTGTGGCAAGTATGGGCATTGGGCCAAGGATTGTCCTGAGCGCAAGGACAAGAAGTCTGCAAACATGGTTATTAGTGAGGGCGGAGGAACATCGAGGTATGGTGAATTTTTACCTACAGTTCTCTCTGTCTGTCACTCACCTGATTGGTGGGTTGATACTGGTGCTAATATTCATGTGTGTGCCGACATTTCCCTGTTTTCTTCTTATCAGGTCGGGAGAGGTTCCTCCTTGTTGATGGGAAACGGATTGCTTGCGGCTGTTCATGGTGTTGGTACGGTCAATCTGAAGTTTACTTCAGGAAAGATCGTGCAGCTGAAGAACGTGCAGCATGTCCCTTCAATAAAGAAGAATCTAGTTAGCGGCTCTCTATTGTGTAGAGATGGTTTTAGACTTGTGTTTGAATCCAATAATGTGTTGTATCTAAATATGGAACGTTTATTGGAAAAGGTTATGACAGCGGAGGCTTGTTCCGCTTTTCCTTGGATGATATGTGTAATAAAGTTGTGAACCATGTAAGCAATGATGATGATGAGTCTAATGTGTGGCATTCACGACCCTGTCATGTGAATTTTGGTTGTATGACACGCTTAGCCAACATGAGTTTAATTCCAAAATTCACTTTAATCAAAGGCTCTAAGTGCCATACTTGTGTTCAATCGAAACAACCTCGCAAGCCTCACAAGGCATCTGAGGCGAGGAATTTGGCACCACTAGAACTTGTTCATTCCGATCTGTGCGAAATGAACGACGTGTTGACTAAAGGGGGAAAGAAATATTTCATGACACTGATAGATGATTGCAGTAGATTCTGCTATGTGTACCTATTGAAAACAAAGGATGAAGTATTACATTACTTCAAGATCTATAAGGCTGAGGTAGAAAACCAACTGGAAAGGAAAATCAAACAGTTGAGGTCTGATAGGGGTGGAGAGTATTTTTCCAATTAGTTTATTTCTTTCTGTGAAAAGTATGGAATTATTCTTGAGAGGACACCTCCCTATTCACCCCAGTCAAATGGGGTAGCTGTCACGACCGGAAATAACCCAACGGGCGTTCCTTACGTGCGTGCATTATTCCTTGTCCCAGGAGGCAAGGTACACCAAAAGTTGATACAATTCAGAGTTTAACAAACGGAAGCGTAAATAGTTAATTAATACATGGGCAACGACGGCCCAGCACACTCAAAGACAACGAAAAACAGCGGAAGACTAAGGCGACGACCACAGGCGCTTGACGGCAGGCACGAGCTAGACACCAAAGCATGCTTCCCTGCATATGACCAGTAATTTATGTTCACCATACCACTCACAACGCTTGCTGGGATCACTTATTGTCCAATTTTTACACTGGCATCGGGTGCCTTGAGGGAAGTACTTTCATAATTACTAGCACATTATATTGCGCATCCACGTGACTATAACATCTATTTTTAAATGTGTTTACGTGTTGTTGATAGTAATTAGCTGAAATTTGTGATCACAATGTAAATGACGAGTTACGGTTAATGAAAGTCAAAAAGTCATTGGTAGAGTGAAATTAACATGTGAGAATACACACATATTTTTTTATTACAATTACGTAAATGAAAAACGCAGACACACATATCACTATTTTTTTTCAAAACTCACACATCATTACTCATACTCGTACCCCTCCTAACACACGCTCATCGTCGCTGCTACCTTCCCATCGTACTCACCACTGCATAGCTCCCTTCACGCCCCCTTATATTCTGTTGGCGTTCTGGCCATATAGCCCGTCCATATACATCTACATGTGAAATGTATGTTAATAAGTTTATCTTGACTATCCAGTTAAAACGGAAAATTAATATATGTTATATCATTTTACAATTAGTGTTAATACACATTTGTTTTTTTTTGTGGAATGACGTAAATTTAGAGTTAGACCGTTGGCTTTTTGACCTTTTTAACGTGCGTGGTGGCGCTAAGGTGTAGTGTGTTGGACTCCAGTCCATCATCCTCTAGTGGATGATTCTAATACGAATTAATTTATATGTCAAGCTAAATTTGGAAGATGTGTCTAACACTTAGGATAAAAACAATGTTTAAGTTACTTAACTTATAAAGTTTGCAGAATTAGATTTTTTTAATTTCAAGTGTAGTTCAGTACAATTTTGGGTAATTCAAAGGTATGATATTTAAATTTGGAAGGTGTGTGGCATCATATACTTTTTTTTGTGCCAAACCAAAACAGAGATTCACTGTGCTGAATTGGCCACTAGAGTAATACTTTCCCCAATATATTTTATTTACTGGGAGGATAGGTTAAGAAGTATTTATTGTTAGAGATGAAGATGCTATCTCTTGTTTCTCTCGCCCTCTTTTTCAGCCATCTCATAGAAGTCTCTCGAAGAATCTTGACATTTCATCATTTTTTTACTGAGACTTTTCTACGATCCAACAGTAGGTATTGTATCGATTGTTACATCTGATGGCTCATACTTTTACAATGACGTGGATCAATGCCATTGCACTTTGGGTTTTAACTTTCACTTATAGAGATTTTTCACCGTTCCACCCACAACCCTTGCTTGGGGTCAGGGAGCATCCGATTTTTACTGTGACATCAAGCCCCCGGAGGGAAGTATGTTATCCGTTCTATTATTAAAGTTTCACTTTGGACTACCCAAAATCTTTTCTCAAGTACGTAAATGACCTCAAGTACATTGCCACCTGTATGCCGGTAATGTTATGACTTACAAGTAGGCTATTCTTTGCCATATGAGAGGGTAAATGCATCTAGAAAAGAGACTTAGGGTAGTCCAAAGTGCAACAAAGATAATTTTTCTCTAACATGAAAAGATGGGCTAAAGGTTGATCCAAACTCCAAAGTAAAACCTTGATAATGAAAGTTTGATAAAAGAAAAAAAAAGGTGGACCAAAGTGCAATTCACTCCTAAAAGGTTAAAAAGATTAGCATGGTACATCAATCCATTTAGAGTAAATTTTACTTTGGGCTACATTTTATTAGCAGTGTTTCACTTTCGACTACCCTTGAACTAATGTTTTCACTTTGGACCACCCACTATACTTCGGCTCCTACTCGCCAATGAACTCTCACAAGTATATGTAAGACCATTTCTTTGGCATATGATAAGTTGGATGTAGATGTATAAAAGAGTTAGGGTGATCAAAGTGAGTTTTCAAAAAAAAAAAAAAAGAGGGTGATTAAAGTACCACAAAGATAAAAATATCTGATCCAAAGTAAAAACATTTTTTAAATGGTGATCGAAAGCGAAACATCACTAATAAAAGTAAATTTACTCATGTAAAAACATGCATATTGAAATATTCAAATTGGACTGTGAATAGTGTACATGTGGAAGGGTTATACCTGACAACGGTATTTGTAACATATGGGGATTATTGATACTAAAGTATACGTGAGATTGTAGTAAAAAGAAATGGAAAATGATTTTTGCACATGTAATGGCCCCCTACTTACAGGTAATAGCCCTACATTTATTGGCCGAAACTTATGTTGCTATTATATATCTATATCTCACGAGTACAATAGAGAGCACAACCTAATATAGTCTTTGTCAGCCTAGCGGATGTAAAACTCTCACCTGTGATCGATGGTTAGTAGTAGTTGACTTTCTCAAATATGAGCTCAGGGAGATTAAAGACAGCTATAGATCCTTGGCGGCATGTTGTTACGAAACAATTGATTTATCTTTTAATTTATGTTCAATTTTTCATAGCTTTTTGGATGCCAGTTAAGAAACCCATTAACATCCCTTAAGGAGAAAAAGAATTTCTACGTTTATCGTACGAGAAAGTTCTTCGTACCTAAATGGAAACAGAACCTGAAGTTTTTGGTAGGCCAGCACTGTAGCACGTCACCGCCACTCGCTAGTCCCATCCTGACCGTCAGATCAGACCACCTACGGCTCAGATACACAGTGCCACGTGTCTCACACGTATTGACCCAAACACCGACACTTGCCCCCCAGTACGTTGACTCCTCCGCGGCTGAGTTAGTATATATAGACTGGGCGCGTCGACGAGGTCTCTCCGTCAACGACGACAAAGAATCCGATTCCAATGGCGCGTATGGCGGCGGCGGCGACATTGCTGCTCTCCGTCTGCGGGTTGGCGTCGGGTCTGGTCGTCCCGGCCGACGAGCGGTGTCACTCGACGGACAACGCTGTGCTCGGCATCGACATCGGCACGACCTACTCGTGCGTCGCCGTGTACTGCAATGGCCGCGTCGAGATCATCCCCAACGACCAGGGCAGCCGCTTGACCCCATCCTGGGTCGCCTCCACCGACGGCGGCGGGCGGCTCGTCGTCGGCGAGGCCGCCAAGGAGCAGGCGGCGGGTAGCCCTGGGCGCGCCGTAGTCCATGACTTCATGAGGCTCCTCGGAAAGAAGTTCGGCGACGACGACGTGCAGCGGGAGATGACGCGGCTGCCGTACGCCGTCATGGACGTGGACGGGAAGCCGCATGTCCGGGTTGAGGCGGCCGACGGCGACGTGCGGGTGCTCAGCCCCGAGGAGATCGCCGCCGCCGTGCTCGCGAGATGAGGAGACGGCGAGGCGCACCCTGGGGAGAACGGTCTCGTCTGCCGTGGTCGCCGTCCGGTCTACTTCAACGACGCGCAGCGCCGGGCTATCAGCGACGCCGGCGACATCGCCGGCTCGACGTAATGCGCATTGTCAGTGAGCCGATCGCCGCCGCGTGGCGTACGGTCTGGACAACGCGAAGAGCGATGGCAAGCGCGTCGTGGTGTTCGACCTCGGCGGCGAGACGGACGTCACCGCGCTCGTCGCCGACGACGGCTTCTTCGACGCTCCCGCCACCAACGGCGACGGGCACCTCGGCGGCGAGGACTTCGACAGCGCGTCGTGACCACTTCGTCGACCTCATCAAGCGGAAGCACGGCCGGGACATCACCAGCGACGGCCGCGCGATGCACAGGCTGCGACGGGAGGTGCGAGCGCGCCAAGCGCGCGCTGAGCGCCCAGCACGGTGCGCGTCGAGATCGAGTCCCTGCTCGACGACGGCGTCGACCTCTCGGAGACCCTCACGAGGGCGCAGTTGAGGAGTCCACGACGACTCTTCGCGAGGACGATGGCGCCGCTGAGGAGAACCATGGCGGACGCCGGGCTGGAGAAGGGCGACATCGACGAGATCATGCGTCGCGGCAGCACCAGGATCCCCAAGGTGCAACAGCTCATCCGGGACTATTCGACGGGAAGAGGAGGATCGCAAGGGGAACACGACGAGCCGTCGCCTACGGGCGCGCGTGATAGGAAGACACGTCGCCGGAGACGACGACGACAAACAACTATGTTGGGTAATTTACTAATTTCTCATTTGTTTCGTTCAACGATGCAATGCAAGAACTGAATCTTTTTCTTCTTTGATCCACAGGTCCATTAGATTCTCCCTCATTCTTGTCAGACACAATCAGCATCGAGACGGCCGGCGGCGCACTGACGCCGATGATCCGAGGCGGAGCCGCTTGCCGGCGGGAGGACGCACGTCTTCACCACGTACCTGGGCAGGCAGACGGCCGTGGCCATCAACGTGTTCCAGGGCGAGGGCAGCACGGCGAAGGGACAACACATCCTCGGCCGGCTCGTGCTCACCGGAATCCCGCCGGCGAGCGTATGGAACTGGGGGTGGCGTGGCGGCCGATCCAGGTGACCGTCAAGGTGGACGAGCTCGGCGACATCCACTGGAGGCGGCGGACAAGGGCGGTTCCGGCAAGTCGGAGAGGCTCTCATCGTCTCCGGTGAAGGCCACGAGCACGGCCGCCTGAGCAAGAGGAGATCGACCGGATGATCCGCGAGGCGGGGAGGATCTCGTCGAGGAGGAGAGGATCGTGAGAGAGAGAGTCGACGCCATGAACATGCTGGAGCACTTACATTGTCAAGAACACGGGGTGACCGGCGGCGAGACGGATTGCGAGGCGAAGGCGAGGGCGGCGAGCGAGTGGCTCGACGGCAATCCGGCCGCGAGAAAGAGGATACGAGGAGAAGCTCAGGGAGTTGGAGGACGTGTGTGGCCCGTTCATGGCGGCCGTGCACGAGACATCTGGACTCGGCCATGATGAACTTTAGGATTATTATGTCACTAGCCTAATTTTCTTAGGACATTGCATTTGATGCAGCTAATTAGTCTTGTAATTATTCTGAAGATATACAATTTGCTAGTCTCAATCGATCAGGCTGATACTATGAGTTCTTATCATTTACCTCAGAAACTAAGATGAGGTATGAAGAAAGCGCACTGGCGGTTCAGTTTCTTTCGTAGATGATCAATCAGAATCTGGTATATTATACCTTTTTAATTGAAACATCAGCCATTCCGTTATCCCGTATATCTACAAAGTTCATTCTCACTAAATATATATATTTATGTTATTTCATCTAGTTTCCTATAAAAAAGTGAATTTTTATTTTATATCATGTGGAGAATATTTTGGTGAATCTACTGAAATTTGGTTCATCCTAAAATGTGGTAATATGAATTTTCTATGGATCTTGCAAATTTGCACATTTTTTAGTTGAACAGAAATTACTTTAACTAAGTTCCTTATATTTCTCAGATTTCAAATCAAAGGGCCCACAGTTCATTGGATGCACTTTGCAGTAAAGCCCCTGCGGTTATGGAAATACAACTCGTAATTAATTCCCTACTTGTTCAAAGCAATATCCTAGGCCCACATGTCATGCATAGAGAAGTTACAACTTATACCTTGAGTTCTATCTATCCCTCTAACAAGGTCCTCCGAACTGGTTTGTGTGGTTGGCGAGTTGGTGAGGCGCAGCCGCAAACGGAGGTTCGGTTGGGGTTGGGGGTTCAAAAGTTAATTGTAGAGGGAGCACCAACAGTGCGCACGCGGCAGCTGGAGGTGGCCGAACTGCATCGGCGGTGGCTCCAAGCGGTTGAGCTCGTTGGATACATTGCGTCTCGCATTAGAGAGTGTTTCCCATGTAAATAGCGCATTCTAGTTTCATAGGGATTCAGGTGCTATACAGAACTGCAGCTAGGGACGACGAGAAAAAAGGCGAGGAAACGTGGCGAAGACAGCCGCTGCGGTGGTGGCGACTCCGGGCGAGTGGCAACGACAGCCTCCGGCCACAAACTAGCAAGTGAACACTGCGGGTTTTAGTGGGGTAGGAAGATTGAGTGCAAGGAATTGAGCATTTGAGCTATAACTCATCGGTTTGCAGAGGAATCGACAGCGATATGTTGGGATCAGAGCCGGAGGAGACGGGGGCATCCTTATCTTAACGTTTGTGCTTATGCTTATCACCAAATTTGAATTTTCAACATTAAATTTGAAGCTGATTTTGAGGTTTTTTTCATCGAAGTTTTATTTTTCAGCCTTGCTTTTATATCGCTAAGAACGATATATAAAAATTTTATTCATAAATTAGTTTTTGTTTGAGAATAAACTGTTTCGCTTATTCATCGAATAAGCGAAATGTGGAACCGTAATGCGTTTCTCCTCGCTGCAGCATAACTGAGGTATTTTTTTGGGGCTTCCTCTTTACACAAATTGACAATTGACCTTTGCAAAACTAATTTACAAATGAACCGTGGCTAAAACTTATTTAAAAATGACTCTTTTGTTCAGCGTCAAATCCACTGGCGTGAATTAGACACTCAGCGCCAGTAAGCTGGCGCTGAATGTCGTGCCACCGTGGATGGGAGTCTGAGTCAGCGTGCCAACGTGCATTTAGCGCCGTACTATTTGATGCTGAGGTGTCAAGTTCAGCGCCGTGCTATTTGGCGTTGAGGTGTCAAGTTCAGCGCCATGAGATTTGGCGCTGAACAAAATAGTCATTTTTGAAATAAATTTTGGCCACGGTTTATTTGTATAATTAGTTTTTACAAAGGGTCAAATTGTAAAAATTTGTGTCTCCTTTACCTTTCACCACTAGCTCCACCCTGGCACCATACTGGAAGCTAGCTGAGCCTGTGGAGTGTGAACTCACTCCAAACTTAGGGTGCGTTCGTTACCTGGACATTGAGTGAGATAGCACGTCGTTTTCCGCGCGCACGCTTCCCAAACTCCTAAACGGTGCGTTTTTTGCAAAAATTTTCTATAGTAAAGTTGCTTTAAAAAATCATATTAATCCATTTTTGCAATTTAAAATAATTAATACTTAATTAATCATATGCTAATGACTCACCTCGTTTTACGTATCTTCTCAATCTTCTCAATCCCCTACTCCTCAAACTCACCGTACTCTCCCACAAGCCTACATGCACACAGCTCTATCTATTTTGTTCGCATCCTCCTCCTCTTCATTTTCCCTGAAGTCTCGTCCACTCCCTGCTACCATGTTGCCAAAAACACCACCCATTTGCGACAACGCCAGTGAGCCGAGCCGACACCATAAATGCCGTGCGTTCCACCTCTACTAGACTCCACTTTGCCAGTCCATGGTAAAGCCCGGGCATCAGACCCATTGCTGCCCTGGCATGAAACAATGGCATGTCTCCTCATTTTAGCAAGACCTGATCTAGAACGGTGGTTTACTCCCTCTATTTATTCTAATTTACTCTGCACTTCGATTGGCACTGATGAACGGTCGCTGCTATAGTTGTGTTGACTCTGGCCTCCTCCATCAAATTTAACAAAATTATTTTTGAAAACAACTAATAGAAATACTAGAAAGATACCACGGAATACCACCACAGTAACCTTCAACTTCAACTTAAAAGTACCAAGTTGTTGATAACAGAAGCCACATCTCTGTCTCTACTATTATAAAAATTGAAGATGTTTTTGCATGTATTTTGGTATGTCATTCGTATTTGAGTCGGTTTTTAAGTACGTTCGCTTTTGAAAATACAGATCCGGGTTTGAGTCGGATTTTAAATCCGTTTGCATTTGGAAATATAAAAGAAGTCATATAAGAAATTTCTTTAAAAAAAACTAGCATGCTTAACTTGAGATTAAAGTCATACTCCTAATTGCAACTCATGATTTTCTAATAAAAATCCAAGTGAATTCCCAGAGTGAATTTCATCCAAGCTAAACCGTATAACAACAATAAGATTAAAATAGCATTCATTCGTTGCAAAACATGGATATTTTTTCTAGTGAATATAAATTTAGAAATATATGTCAAGAACCATTGAAACACAGCCTGTCATCATACCCTACATGAACTGAAATCCTTTTACTCATGCCACAATGTTTATTCCCACAACAAAAGCAACAACTGTTGAAAGCATTAAAATTCACACAGAAAAGCACAACAGATATGGAATACGATAAAAAAAAAATGGAAGACACACAATGACAACCACCCTTGCTACATGTCCATTTATTGATTTCTTCGGCAACGTCAACTGAGGCCTTTTCTTCAGAAAAATGGTGCACGGCGAGGAATCCCCTTCCGACGGTGACGAATAACTCTTGTTGATGAAGGTATTTCATTGCGGTAGTTATTAGCATCACTAGATATCTCATTGGCACTTCCAGCATTTGTGCTGCCAATGTTGGTGCCAATCTCAACGTCATTTGCATTGGAGGCAATACCATTTTGAGCCACATTCTTCTCATTGTCTCTTTTTATGGCTGTGAACTATGGGAAATGATTCATATCAATACATTTGGAGCGGAATACAAGGCCAAATAATATATGTATAACATATGCACGAACGAAAACTAACCACATACTAAAACAATATATAATTCCATCTATATGAAATCATATTTTTGTATTGTTTAATTGGAAATTTATGAAGTGCGTAAAACTTTAATCCTACAAATACTTGACAGCTTGTAAAATTATGCACGGGCAGTTTAATCTTGCAAATACTTGACAACTTGTAACATAATACTCAGATTTAGATTTTTAAAGCACCTATGTAAGAGTTTCATAACTTACATTGCAACCAAGAGAGCAGAACCGGAAATCATCAAGAAGAGTACGGCTGCAAATCTCACATTTATAAGTTTGTGATGATGATAACTTTGTATTTGAAACACCACAACTCCGTAGTTGAGGACGCTCAGTCAAATACACAACCCTTGAGCTATTGATCACATAAGTTTGTACATCGCTTATGTCAAGGATATCCTCCAACTCAGAAATTTTCACCACATCATGGTATGACGACCGTCTGATCTGAAATATTGATTGAATAATTAGTGGATATATCATTTAGTAGTAGCACCATCCATCTTTGATGAGATATTATTTGCATATGTCCATAATTACAATTCCTATAACACTCACACAAAACAATTATGTGTAGACCAACTACATTCTATGGTGAAGTCCTATTCGAAGTATGAGGTATTCTCCCATTCTTGAAAAGGTATATACCTCCCTACTCCCTATTGTTTTAGTGATAAAAAAATAAATTGATTAAACTGATTATAAAATAAATTTATGATTGGTAATGACGAAACTTTTCTGTTTCTTGGGAAGTAAATAGAGGTATATATACCATGTATTGTTAGTTATGAGGTATTTACCTCCACCCTGGAGGCATATACCTCTCGATTAACACACGTAATTATACCTAAAAATAAAACAAAAATTCAATAATATTTTCAAAGATGAGTTTTCAACCTTATTCCAACCTTTAGCATTAGTTTTGGTAACTCCATTTATGAAAACATATATTTCAAACATGAGGAGGTATATACCTCTCCAAGGATGGGAAAACACCTCTTGAAGTACATAAAAGCATTGTGCAAAAACAAAAGGTGGATTTCTTTGTTGTAACATTTTCAAGTAAGCTATTTGTGTATCATTTGTAAAACAATGATATCTAAATACTTTTTGTACTCCATATTACGAAATAATAACTTGATATACTTCATACCTGGATTACATGATGAGAGGAATGATGACTTAAACGACAGTAATAGCAAAAGGATGCTTGTGGTGTCTGGCAATCGATGCAAAAGAAGTTGCATTCGTTGCGAGGAGAGATGAGATGGCTACTGCAAGTAGTAAAAAACTGCGTCGAGAGCAGTAGTTCTACCCATGAAGGCACCGACTCTCCTCCTTTCATTGCAAATTATAATAGGAAGCTTTGATCTTAGGCTAAGTTCTAGTGTCATTAGCAAGTGAAAAGACGGGGTGTATTTATAGCAAAAAATTCAGTGAGCAGTGCGTTTTTGTTTCACATAAAACCACTGGCGTAGAAAGGTGGTTTGCATAATTTGCGGTGTTGAGAGCTGACACGTAAGTATGAAAAGGTTGGGACCACATATCATTACATTCAAAAAGCTGGAGCAAGCACATATTTGGCATTCTACATTCGAATCAGAAACTGTAAATTCTTGGTTGATGGTGCAGAGCTCTTGACAGGTCACTCATAGCACACCGTGTGTGCCTCACAGCAATACCATGTCTCATGTGAGTTGCATGTTGTATCTTTGCAAACTAATGTTTGTGGAAATTACCTAGTTTTCGAAATGTAGCGTGTGGCATGAAACCAGGAAGCTTTAGTAACAACAAATTTGAATTACCTATTCAAATGTATGGCTCTCAGCCCTTGATGCGTCGTGGCATGCCATAACTGATGCATAGTTTCTATAAGTAGTATGTTGTTCTTCATGTTTATGCAATGGTTATGGTGTAGGTGCACACCTTTCTTAGTTGTGTAGAAGTTTTGGTATACTACCTTCTGCTCTTTCTAACTTGTCATTTTGTATATTGATACATTCTCCAATAAGCGTGTTTCATAACTACTTATTATAGCTATATGTTTATAAAAGCTATTAAAAATATATTTATATGAAAGTTATTTTTATGACAAATCTACCAATATCATTTGCTTATGTCAAATAATAATGTGTTTGCAATTATTAATCATTTGTGGTTTTGAGGTTTGACTACATGGACTCAATGACGACATCTATTTGAGAACGAAGGTAGTAACTTTTACTGTAGATAATTTTTCTCATGTTGTCACGCCCAGAAGTTCACGAACTAGAATTCCCAAGAAGAATGTGTATTAAATCCCTGTCCATGACTAGCTAGCGTACACAAATTACAAAGTTGACATATATATCCACGCCTTACAAAACATAATAAAAGTCTTACAAACACAACGAAAAGGTAATGCTAGCTAAACTTAAGATAACTTATGCTAGTAGTGTGGCAATTCCACTCCATAGGCATCCTTGACGGCATCGACCAAGCCTACTCCTCCGAGTTACCTCATTCCGAGTAGTAATCCATCTCTAAGGTGGGGGGAAAATAGAGCATGACTGAGTACTACCCACGGTACTCAACAAGTCATATCAAGAGGAGGTATGATGCAAGGATTTCCAAGGAGGCTAGGGGTTCTTTTGCATAAAGCAATTATAGAGCAAGTAGTTGAAAGTAGTAAAAGTATTGAAGTACATTAAGAAATATTAACAATCATTGTCCAACGGTAAACCACATTGCGACAAGCCCAACCAAACACCTGAACTATGCTGGTTTCATTAAGTCAAATTATTATAAATGATGGGATTAATCACGGTGAAGCTAGTTGATTGCCCATAACCGCGAGCACGTCATAAACCCTGAGTTCCACTCGAGACTCACGGCTATGATTGGCCCGATCTTTCGGTGAGTTGGAAGAAACATTGACGATCTGACTACAACCGTACAAGAATATGTCGGTGCAGATCAACCTTATTCCTGCAAGAAAATCGAAGAAACATGCAAGAACAAGATAAAAGCAATCTGAATTGCAAATAGGAATTGAATACAAATGATAAGTTGGGGTTCCGAAGACAAATAGACGGGCGGTTGTTGATGGTCGTTATCAATCAGTTACGCCCGTCAGTACTACCTAAATAAAGGAGAACTAGTTATGCTTGGAATGTGTATTTGTGTTTAATTAATAAATATTCCACTAGCACTAGGATTACAAACCTCATTGCAGAGAATGAATATAAAATAGAGGATAATCGACATCAAAACAGGCGATCAATCAATCGGACGATGTCGAGAATCAGACTTATCAATGAATGGGCCAAGAACCCAGGAATAACACGACCAATTGGGCCAAAATTCACAAGTCTGCATATTGAAACAAAAGAGCAGGCCACCTGCCGAAATTGGGCCAGGCTGACCCAGCCCATGGTTCGGCCGAACCCACTGCGACTCCGTTCGATGCAGGGTTTTGATGGATGGCTGGGATTGATCCCCAATGACGGTTGGAGGGTATTACCGACCTTTCCATCCAGCATAACCGTCATTACCAGCCTATATAAACCCCTCACTCTCTCCATTTCATGACACACCTCAAGCAAGAAGCTTCATTCATCTCTCAAGTTTAGTATAGTCTATAGATTATAGTGGAATAGAAATAGAATAGAATAGAATCTTTTTCCCCGGTTATACAAATGAAATCCCGTTGCCTAACGTGGGATGTCATTTATACAACTATCATGAGCTAACCATTCCCCTGCAGACCATAGAAGAATCTCATGCAGGTGGAACATACAGGGAGACACGCAATACGGCAAGAAATGAACGCGAAGGTTCAACATCCTCAACACTCGTACTGATGTATGAGGCTGGTTGGGAGCCGACTGGGCGACGGCCGCGCGATGCACAGGCTGCGACGGGAGTGCGAGCGCGCCAAGCGCGCGCTGAGCGCACAGCACCAGGTGCGCGTCGAGATCGAGGCGCTGCTCGACGGCGGCGTCGACCTCTCGGAGACCCTCACGAGGGCGCAGTTCGAGGAGCTCAACGACGACCTGTTCGCGAGGACGATGGCGCCGCTGAGGAAGACCATGGCGGACGCCGGGCTGGAGAAGGGCGACATCGACGAGATCATCCCCGTCGGCGGCAGCACCAGGATCCCCATGGTGCAACAGCTCATCCGGGACTACTTCGACGGGAAGAAGGAGATCGTCAAGGGGAACAACCCCGACGAGACCGTCGCCTACGGCGCCGCCGTGATAGGAAGACACGTCGCCGGAGACGACGACGACAAACCAACTATGTTGGGTAATTTACTAATTTCTCTTTGTTTCGTTCAACGATGCAATGCAAGAACTGAATCTTTTTCTTTGATCCACAGGTCCATTAGATCTCCCCTCATTCTTGTCAGACACAATCAGCATCGAGACGGCCGGCGGCGCAGTGACGCCGATGATCCCGAGGCGGAGCCGCTTGCCGGCGGAGAGGACGCACGTCTTCACCACGTACCTGGGCAGGCAGACGGCCGTGGCCATCAACGTGTTCCAGGGCGAGGGCAGCACGGCGAAGGACAACACGCTCCTCGGCCGCCTCGCGCTCACCGGAATCCCGCCGGCGAGGTTATGGAACTGGTGGTGGCGGTGGCGGACGATCCAGGTGACCGTCAAGGTGGGCGAGCTCGGCGACATCCACGTGGAGGCGGCGGACAAGGGCGGCTCCGGCAAGTCGGAGAGGCTCTCCATCGTCTCCGGTGAAGGCCACGAGCACGGCCGCCTGAGCAAGGAGGAGATCGACCGGATGATCCGCGAGGTGGCGGAGGATCTCGTCGAGGAGGAGAGGATCGTGAAGGAGAGAGTCGACGCCATGAACATGCTGGAGACTTACATTGTCAAGAACACGGCGGTGACCGGCGGCGAGACGGATTGCGAGGCGAAGGCGAGGGCGGCGAGCGAGTGGCTCGACGGCAATCCGGCCGCCGAGAAAGAGGACTACGAGGAGAAGCTCAGGGAGTTGGAGGACGTGTGTGGCCCGTTCATGGCGGCCGTGCACGAGACATCTGGACTCGGCCATGATGAACTTTAGGATTATTATGTCACTAGCCTAATTTTCTTAGGACATTGCATTTTGATGCAGCTAATTAGTCTTGTAATTATTCTGAAGATATACAATCTTGCTAGTCTCAATCGATCAGGCTGATACTATGAGTTCTTATGATTTACTCAGAAACTAAGATGAGGTATGACCAGAAAGACGCACTCGCGGTTCAGTTTCTTTCGTAGATGATCAATCAGAATCTGGTATAGATATACCTTTTTAATTGAAACATCAGCCATTCCGTTATCCCGTATATATCTACAAAGTTCATTCTCACTAAATATATTTAATGTTATTTATCATCTAGTTTCCTATAAAAAAGTGACTTTTTATTTTATATCATTGTAGAGAATACTTTGGTGAATCTACTGAATTTGGTTCATCCTAAAATGTGGTAATATGAATTTTCTATGGATCTTGCAAATTTGCACAATTTTTAGTTGAACAGAAATTACTTTAACTAAGTTCCTTATATTTCTCAGATTACAAATCAAAGGGCCCACAGTTCATTGGATGCACCTTTGCAGTAAAGCCCCTTCGGTTATGGAAATACAACTCGTAATTAATTCCCTACTTGTTCAAAGCAATATCCTAGGCCCACATGTCATGCATAGAGAAAGTTACAACTTCATATCTCATGCATAGAGAAAGTTACAACTTCATACCTTGAGTTCTATCTATCCCTCTAACAAGGTCCTCCGGAACTGGTTGTGGTGGTTGGCGAGGTTGGTGACGGCGCAGCCGGCAAACGGAGGTTCGGTTGGGGTTGGGGGTTCAAAAGTTAATTGTAGAGGAGCACCCAACAGTGGCAGCAGCGCAGCGGGAGGTGGCCGGAACTGCATCGGCGGTGGCTCCAAGCGGTTGAGCTCGTTGGCCTACATATGCGTCTCGCATTAGAGAGTGTTCCCATGTAAAATAGCGCATTCTAGTTTCATAGGGACTTCCACGGTGCTATCACCGAACTGCAGGCTAGGGACGACGAGAAACAAACGGCGAGGAAACGTGGCGAAGACAGCCCGGCGGTGGTGGCGACTCCGGGCGAGTGGCAACGACAGCCTCCGGCCCACAAACTAGCAAGTGAACACATGCGGGTGTTTAGTGGGGTAGGAAGATTGAAGTGCAAGGAATTGAGCATTTGAGCTATAACTCATCGGTTGCAGAGGAATCGACAGCGATAGCTTGGGATCAGAGCCGAGGAAGACGGAGCACCTTATCTTAACGTTTGTGCTTATGCTTATCAGCCAAAATTTGAATTTTCAACTTTAAATTTGAAGCTGATTTTGAGGTTTTTTTCATCGAAATTTATTTTTCAGCCTTTGCTTTTATATCGCTAAGAACGCATATATAAAAATTTTATTCATAAATTAGTTTTTGTTTGGAAATAAACAAATGATGGAACCGTAAGGCCGTTCTCCTCGCTCGCAGCATAACTGAGGGGTATTTTTTTGAGGGCTTCTCCTTTACACAAAATTTGACAATTTGACCCTTTGCAAAAACTAATTATACAAATGAACCGTGGCTAAAACTTATTTTAAAAATGAATCTTTTGTTCAGCGTCAAATCCCATGGCGCTGAACTTAGACACCTCAGCGCCACGTCAGCTGGCGCTGAATGTCGTGCCACCGTGGATGGGAGTCTGAGTCAGCGTGCCAACGTGCATTTAGCGCCGTACTATTTGATGCTGAGGTGTCAAGTTCAGCGCCGTGCTATTTGGCGTTGAGGTGTCAAGTTCAGCGCCATGAGATTTGGCGCTGAACAAAATAGTCATTTTTGAAATAAGTTTTGGCCACGGTTTATTTGTATAATTGGTTTTTACAAAGGGTCAAATTGTAAAAATTTGTCTCCTTTACCTTTCACCACTAGCTCCACCCTGGCACCATACTGGAAGCTAGCTGAGCCTGTGGAGTGTGAACTCACTCCAAACTTAGGGTGCGTTCGTTACCTGGACATTGAGTGAGATAGCACGTCGTTTTCCGCGCGCACGCTTCCCAAACTCCTAAACGGTGCGTTTTTTGCAAAAATTTTCTATAGGAAAGTTGCTTTAAAAAATCATATTAATCCATTTTTGCAATTTAAAATAATTAATACTTAATTAATCATATGCTAATAGCTCACCTCGTTTTACGTATCTTCTCAATCTTCTCAATCCCCTACTCCTCGAACTCACCGTACTCTCCCACAAGCCTACATGCACACAGCTCTATCTATTTTGTTCGCATCCTCCTCCTCTTCATTTTCCCTGAAGTCTCGTCCACTCCCTGCTACCATGTTGCCAAAAACACCACCCATTTGCGACAACGCCAGTGAGCCGAGCCGACACCATAAATGCCGTGCGTTCCACCTCTACTAGACTCCACTTTGCCAGTCCATGGTAAAGCCCGGGCATCAGACCCATTGCTGCCCTGGCATGAAACAATGGCATGTCTCCTCATTTTAGCAAGACCTGATCTAGAACGGTGGTTTACTCCCTCTATTTATTCTAATTTACTCTGCACTTCGATTGGCACTGATGAACGGTCGCTGCTATAGTTGTGTTGACTCTGGCCTCCTCCATCAAATTTAACAAAATTATTTTTGAAAACAACTAATAGAAATACTAGAAAGATACCACGGAATACCACCACAGTAACCTTCAACTTCAACTTAAAAGTACCAAGTTGTTGATAACAGAAGCCACATCTCTGTCTCTACTATTATAAAAATTGAAGATGTTTTTGCATGTATTTTGGTATGTCATTCATATTTGAGTCGGTTTTTAAGTACGTTCGCTTTTGAAAATACAGATCCGGGTTTGAGTCGGATTTTAAATCCGTTTGTTTTTGGAAATACAAAAGAAGTCATATAAGAAATTTCTTTAAAAAAACTAGCATGCTTAACTTGAGATTAAAGTCATACTCCTAATTGCAACTCATGATTTTCTAATAAAAATCCAAGTGAATTCCCAGAGTGAATTTCATCCAAGCTAAACCGTATAACAACAATAAGATTAAAATAGCATTCATTCGTTGCAAAACATGGATATTTTTTCTAGTGAATATAAATTTAGAAATATATGTCAAGAACCATTGAAACACAGCCTGTCATCATACCCTACATGAACTGAAATCCTTTTACTCATGCCACAATGTTTATTCCCACAACAAAAGCAACAACTGTTGAAAGCATTAAAATTCACACAGAAAAGCACAACAGATATGGAATACGATAAAAAAAAAATGGAAGACACACAATGACAACCACCCTTGCTACATGTCCATTTATTGATTTCTTCGGCAACGTCAACTGAGGCCTTTTCTTCAGAAAAATGGTGCACGGCGAGGAATCCCCTTCCGACGGTGACGAATAACTCTTGTTGATGAAGGTATTTCATTGCGGTAGTTATTAGCATCACTAGATATCTCATTGGCACTTCCAGCATTTGTGCTGCCAATGTTGGTGCCAATCTCAACGTCATTTGCATTGGAGGCAATACCATTTTGAGCCACATTCTTCTCATTGTCTCTTTTTATGGCTGTGAACTATGGGAAATGATTCATATCAATACATTTGGAGCGGAATACAAGGCCAAATAATATATGTATAACATATGCACGAACGAAAACTAACCACATACTAAAACAATATATAATTCCATCTATATGAAATCATATTTTTGTATTGTTTAATTGGAAATTTATGAAGTGCGTAAAACTTTAATCCTACAAATACTTGACAGCTTGTAAAATTATGCACGGGCAGTTTAATCTTGCAAATACTTGACAACTTGTAACATAATACTCAGATTTAGATTTTTAAAGCACCTATGTAAGAGTTTCATAACTTACATTGCAACCAAGAGAGCAGAACCGGAAATCATCAAGAAGAGTACGGCTGCAAATCTCACATTTATAAGTTTGTGATGATGATAACTTTGTATTTGAAACACCACAACTCCGTAGTTGAGGACGCTCAGTCAAATACACAACCCTTGAGCTATTGATCACATAAGTTTGTACATCGCTTATGTCAAGGATATCCTCCAACTCAGAAACTTTCACCACATCATGGTATGACGACCGTCTGATCTGAAATATTGATTGAATAATTAGTGGATATATCATTTAGTAGTAGCACCATCCATCTTTGATGAGATATTATTTGCATATGTCCATAATTACAATTCCTATAACACTCACACAAAACAATTATGTGTAGACCAACTACATTCTATGGTGAAGTCCTATTCGAAGTATGAGGTATTCTCCCATTCTTGAAAAGGTATATACCTCCCTACTCCCTATTGTTTTAGTGATAAAAAAATAAATTGATTAAACTGATTATAAAATAAATTTATGATTGGTAATGACGAAACTTTTCTGTTTCTTGGGAAGTAAATAGAGGTATATATACCATGTATTGTTAGTTATGAGGTATTTACCTCCACCCTGGAGGCATATACCTCTCGATTAACACACGTAATTATACCTAAAAATAAAACAAAAATTCAATAATATTTTCAAAGATGAGTTTTCAACCTTATTCCAACCTTTAGCATTAGTTTTGGTAACTCCATTTATGAAAACATATATTTCAAATATGAGGAGGTATATACCTCTCCAAGGATGGGAAAACACCTCTTGAAGTACATAAAAGCATTGTGCAAAAACAAAAGGTGGATTTCTTTGTTGTAACATTTTCAAGTAAGCTATTTGTGTATCATTTGTAAAACAATGATATCTAAATACTTTTTGTACTCCATATTACGAAATAATAACTTGATATACTTCATACCTGGATTACATGATGAGAGGAATGATGACTTAAACGACAGTAATAGCAAAAGGATGCTTGTGGTGTCTGGCAATCGATGCAAAAGAAGTTGCATTCGTTGCGAGGAGAGATGAGATGGCTACTGCAAGTAGTAAAAAACTGCGTCGAGAGCAGTAGTTCTACCCATGAAGGCACCGACTCTCCTCCTTTCATTGCAAATTATAATAGGAAGCTTTGATCTTAGGCTAAGTTCTAGTGTCATTAGCAAGTGAAAAGACGGGGTGTATTTATAGCAAAAAATTCAGTGAGCAGTGCGTTTTTGTTTCACATAAAACCACTGGCGTAGAAAGGTGGTTTGCATAATTTGCGGTGTTGAGAGCTGACACGTAAGTATGAAAAGGTTGGGACCACATATCATTACATTCAAAAAGCTGGAGCAAGCACATATTTGGCATTCTACATTCGAATCAGAAACTGTAAATTCTTGGTTGATGGTGCAGAGCTCTTGACAGGTCACTCATAGCACACTGTGTGTGCCTCACAGCAATACCATGTCTCATGTGAGTTGCATGTTGTATCTTTGCAAACTAATGTTTGTGGAAATTACCTAGTTTTCGAAATGTAGCGTGTGGCATGAAACCAGGAAGCTTTAGTAACAACAAATTTGAATTACCTATTCAAATGTATGGCTCTCAGCCCTTGATGCGTCGTGGCATGCCATAACTGATGCATAGTTTCTATAAGTAGTATGTTGTTCTTCATGTTTATGCAATGGTTATGGTGTAGGTGCACACCTTTCTTAGTTGTGTAGAAGTTTTGGTATACTACCTTCTGCTCTTTCTAACTTGTCATTTTGTATATTGATACATTCTCCAATAAGCGTGTTTCATAACTACTTATTATAGCTATATGTTTATAAAAGCTATTAAAAATATATTTATATGAAAGTTATTTTTATGACAAATCTACCAATATCATTTGCTTATGTCAAATAATAATGTGTTTGCAATTATTAATCATTTGTGGTTTTGAGGTTTGACTACATGGACTCAATGACGACATCTATTTGAGAACGAAGGTAGTAACTTTTACTGTAGATAATTTTTCTCATGTTGTCACGCCCAGAAGTTCACGAACTAGAATTCCCAAGAAGAATGTGTATTAAATCCCTGTCCATGACTAGCTAGCGTACACAAATTACAAAGTTGACATATATATCCACGCCTTACAAAACATAATAAAAGTCTTACAAACACAACGAAAAGGTAATGCTAGCTAAACTTAAGATAACTTATGCTAGTAGTGTGGCAATTCCACTCCATAGGCATCCTTGACGGCATCGACCAAGCCTACTCCTCCGAGTTACCTCATTCCGAGTAGTAATCCATCTCTAAGGTGGGGGGAAAATAGAGCATGACTGAGTACTACCTACGGTACTTAACAAGTCATATCAAGAGGAGGTATGATGCAAGGATTTCCAAGGAGGCTAGGGGTTCTTTTGCATAAAGCAATTATAGAGCAAGTAGTTGAAAGTAGTAAAAGTATTGAAGTACATTAAGAAATATTAACAATCATTGTCCAACGGTAAACCACATTGCGACAAGCCCAACCAAACACCTGAACTATGCTGGTTTCATTAAGTCAAATTATTATAAATGATGGGATTAATCACGGTGAAGCTAGTTGATTGCCCATAACCGCGAGCACGTCATAAACCCTGAGTTCCACTCGAGACTCACGGCTATGATTGGCCCGATCTTTCGGTGAGTTGGAAGAAACATTGACGATCTGACTACAACCGTACAAGAATATGTCGGTGCAGATCAACCTTATTCCTGCAAGAAAATCGAAGAAACATGCAAGAACAAGATAAAAGCAATCTGAATTGCAAATAGGAATTGAATACAAATGATAAGTTGGGGTTCCGAACACAAATAGACGGGCGGTTGTTGATGGTCGTTATCAATCAGTTACGCCCGTCAGTACTACCTAAATAAAGGAGAACTAGTTATGCTTGGAATGTGTATTTGTGTTTAATTAATAAATATTCCACTAGCACTAGGATTACAAACCTCATTGCAGAGAATGAATATAAAATAGAGGATAATCGACATCAAAACAGGCGATCAATCAATCGGACGATGTCGAGAATCAGACTTATCAATGAATGGGCCAAGAACCCAGGAATAACACGACCAATTGGGCCAAAATTCACAAGTCTGCATATTGAAACAAAAGAGCAGGCCACCTGCCGAAATTGGGCCAGGCTGACCCAGCCCATGGTTCGGCCGAACCCACTGCGGCTCCGTTCGATGCAGGGTTTTGATGGACGGCTGGGATTGATCCCCAATGACGGTTGGAGGGTATTACCGACCTTTCCATCCAGCATAACCGTCATTACCAGCCTATATAAACCCCTCACTCTCTCCATTTCATGACACACCTCAAGCAAGAAGCTTCATTCATCTCTCAAGTTTAGTATAGTCTATAGATTATAGTGGAATAGAAATAGAATAGAATAGAATCTTTTTCCCCGGTTATACAAATGAAATCCCGTTGCCTAACGTGGGATGTCATTTATACAACTATCATGAGCTAACCATTCCCCTGCAGACCATAGAAGAATCTCATGCAGGTGGAACATACAGGGAGACACGCAATACGGCAAGAAATGAACGCGAAGGTTCAACATCCTCAACACTCGTACTGATGTATGAGGCTGGTTGGGAGCCGACTGGGGATGCGTCCGGATGGACCCAAGCTCCACACCATAGCATTGGAGGCTCGGGCTGGGAAAGTGCTAGTGAGAGCCGATGGCGGGCGCCTCATGACATACAATGGGGAGGCTTGAACACTCAGTCCCCCAGATAAGCGGTATACCTCCATCTCCCGGTGAATGGCGCTCAAGTTTCTCTCGTTGGGACTTGGGTGAAATCACCAGGAGAATGAATACTCTTGATATGCAAATGGGAGAGATCCATTACAACCTCGAGGAACACATAGCACAGACGCAAGAATGGCAACAAAATGTTGATGCTCAATTCACCAACATCAACAACCTGATGCAGCAACAGCATGATGACCTTCAAGCGTACTTCCACTTCTAGGGATTCAATCCTTATCAAGGACCCTGAGCGAAAGCCAAGCTTGAGGAGGGGGCGGGGGAGACGTCTCTCCCCCCACTAAGGTAATTGTATCACATTGCATATTTCCCTTTCCAATTGCATATTTGTTTTTCCACTTGCATCTTATAAACTAAAAAACATAAAAATTTGCAAAATAGAAAATACCAACAAGATAGGTTAGATATTATTATGCTAGGTAAGACAACCTAGTTCTCTTTGTTGAAATGATTGTTTTATATCTCTCATATATGGGTTCATGGTTAAGTACTCTCTCAAAAATTGAATAAGAGTAGCCAACAATTATCCGGGAACCTGAGGTAAGTGAGCTGCACTTTACTAATCTGTGTCTAAGTTGTTGCGAGATATGAGATAGTAGATAAGGGTTGCTATAATCCTAGTCTGAGTTTGACTTAAATTCTAGATGTTTTATTTTTCAAAATGATAAACTCATGAAGTTCCTCAATTGATGTAAATTCCCACCACAACCAAAAATATTCATATCGATTAAGCCATAAACATTTTGGTTACTTGCAATTCCATTGAAATTTGTAAAATTCTTGTGACTTGTGTAGATTCTTTTCATGCTCTATGATCAAGATCATACACCCACATATAGGCACATGCTAAACTTCTACACTGGAAGCTAGCATATATCCATTCCATTTCCATACCACCATCAAAACAAATTCTCCATGCTTTTATGTGCTTTCTTCTCCGAAAAAGAAAATCCTTTTTGAAAAAAAAAGAAAAGAAAAGAGGGAGGGAAAGGCATAGTTATGAAATAATAAGGTTATGCTCTCTCAATTATGAGCATGATGATGGAAAAAAATAGAGAAAATAGTGTAGCCATGCCCTCTCCTTATTTATAAAAGAAGGATTTTGGAGAAGAAATTACGCACAAAGGAGAAGCATTTTTTTTATTTTCCACATTTCATTTCCACCATATATCACACACACTTTGCACGATCTTGATCTTGAGTATGTTTAGCCATCAATTTTAGTCTAAGTTTTTGACTTAGTAATAAATGTGAATCCAAGTATGCCATGTTTGATCCCTACCAAGATCCACATATCAACCTTAGAGTAGGAATAAAAAAGGCAAATTGGTGAGGAATTCATATTGATACACTTGGAGAGATCGAGTGAATCATTTGAGGGCTGGGATTGACCCCCAATGACGGTTGGAGGGTATTACTGACCTTTCCAACCATCATAACAGTCATACTCAAGCTATAAAAGGCTCTCACTCTCTCCATTTCAAGACGCACCTCAAGCAAGAAGTTCATTTCATCTCTCAAGTTTTAGTATAGTCTCTAGAGTATAGTGGAATAGAAAGAATAGAATCTTCAGTTCTCGGAGTCTTCGGAAGAATTCAAGTATGGCTCTAGTAGATTTTCCTTCTTTTGTAAGACTTGTACTTTTATTAGAATATTCTTCTTTATACTACTTTGGTATTGTATTACTTTCCGAGCATATGAATACCAACTTTATTATATGTCCAAGTTACATTTGTTATAATGCTAGCTTATCAGGGAGATGCAATGGTGTGGGTATAATGATCGTGTATACGATGACTCTATGTCATGACGATGATATTAGAGTAGTATTTGGTAATTTAAGCGTGGTGTTCAGATTATGGGATATCATTATTTGGGGTTATATTCTGCGGAAGCGAGGTGGGCCGCTGATGGTGACAGCTCAGAACGGGTATTCCTCCGCGCGTATATATAGTCCTAAGTTAATTTCCTAGGGAGGGTACTCCTCTGTATTTAGCCCCGATTGGATGGTCATGACAGATTGTCGTAAGGAACTCGGCAATCTGGGGTGGCTTCTCGAAGCACCAGGAAGGCATCGAAAAGCGGGTATTAGCTAAGTAATGATATAACTAGGATGTATGTATAATATGTATGTATACTAGAGGTATAGGAATAGATCTTTTTGTATTCTTTCCACTTAGATTAGAAATTATGAATGAGAGTACAAATACTTCTGCCTAGTGTCACTCTGCCCTTGCATTATATTAACCCCTGCTTAGACTTTGGTTATTACAAGTAATATAAATTATTAGTACGGTTCTCTCTATTATAATCTTCCCACGGGATTAAATAAATACAATACCCTTGGAATACTCTCGGGTGAAAAGTTACAATGGTATATCCGTGCGCTTGCGGATGAACTCTGTAACCATATATACTAGAAGTATTTCTGCGCCACTGCTGGAAATTATATTTCTAGTAATGTCGTTAAGAAATACCACCAATGATATAAAAGATATTCTTTCTTTTATATCTCTTAATCAATCTATAATTAATTCACCATAGTCTAAACAGGGGTTAGGAGAATAATTGATAAGTTAGTGGACACTGTTGGCCGCCGTTAAATGCCATTTTTATGCCGCCAATACTTGCATAAATCAGAAATTACAAAACATCCAACGTACTGGTAGGGCTTAATTCTAATGATTTCCACACGTATTGGTGTATATTTAGATGCAGGTAATAAAACACCAAAGTTGATGACGTTATCCCGCAGGTGGAACATAACGTCGCACGCAAGAGGAACATTCAAGGATTGATGGTGCATTATGGTCTCGTCCGTTACCGGAGCAACGTCACCATTGATGCCCGTCGGTTACGCTTTTGCTCATAAAACAAATCGGCCAGAAAACAAGCACCCAGCCCGACCCCGTCGCCATGGCCTGATCCGGCTAGCTCAATGCGTGTGCATTGGACACTCCCACCACCGGCTTCTCACGGACACTTTCTGATGCATAACGACAAGATGTTAGGGTTTGGGTTAGGGTTAAGGGGTGGAAGGGGGTGGTGTAGCGTTGGACAGTGGATGGTTAATATTGATTAATTATTGCAACTGTTTTACTGCTTTCAACTACTGTTTATAAAGGCTCGCTTTATGCAAATGAACCGCTCTAGCTATTCTTTGAGTATATCCTGCATCATACCCCTGTTCCGGTATGACTTGCTGAGCACAGTGGATAGTACTCAGTCTTGCTCTATTTTCCCCAACCCCAGAGTTTGAGTATGTGTCAGATGGTGGCTTTTCCGAGGAGTAGGCTTCGTCTGTGCCGTCGTGGATGCCTGTGGAGTGGTGTTCCCGCTGCAATCCAAGTCAAGGCTTAGCTCCAGTTATCTTTTGTTTTCCGCTGCATTTATGTAAGACATTTATAATGTTTGTAACACGTGGATCTGTATGTCAACTTTGTCGTTTGTGTACCCTGGCCGGTCCTGGACAGGGCTTTTAATACACATTCTGCTTGGAATTCTATTCGGGAATTTCTGGGCGTGACAACTTATTTGACAGATGCATAGGTACGGGTATAATGTTTGCTTATGCAATTACTCTATGTCATGACGATGATATTAGAGTAGTATCTGGTAGTTTAGGCATGGTGTCTACATTATTGGGTATCATTATTTGGGGTTATATTCTGCGGAAGAGAGGTGGGCTACTGATGGTGACAGCTCAGTACGGGTATTCCTCCGCGTGTGTATATAGTCCTCTGTTAATTTCCTGGGGAGGGTACTCCTCCGTATTTAGCTCCGGTTGTATGGTCATGACGGGCTGACGTAAGGAACTCGGCAGTTAGGGGTGGCATCTCGAAGTACCAGGAGGGCATTGGAAAGAGGGTATTAGCTAGTTAATCATATAACTAGGTTGTATGTATAATATTTATACTAGAAGTATAGGAATAGATTCTTTTCTATTTTCTTTCCACTTAGCTTAGATAATTTAATATGATAATGAGAAGTCTTATGCTTGTGTGTCATCCTACCCTTTGGATTATATTAACCCTTGCTTAGTGTTGGTATTTCTTATGATCAATGATAGAATCCGCAAGCGCACGGATATACCGCTGTAGCACTTCCCCTACGGAGTATTCCAAAGGGTATCGAATCCAAGGGAATGTGTGTGGTCAGATCTTCCTCTGGTTCATCCAAAGACACCAAGCAAATGATAGGCCAGGATAGAGAGGATTTAGTAATGAGAAACAGTGTCTAGGGGAAGCTTAACTTTAATCGTAACACAATACTTCAGGCACTAGCAACCCGCTGTTCCTAGATGTCGCTCTACTACGTACCCGGATAGGGAGGACTTAAGTGATCTTGAGGGCTGTCACCACCTCTATACCTACCTCAAACGTACTGTGGGATACACAGCAACTACTGGATACCAATTACCTAAACACCACGTCTAAGCAATTAATATTTACTTTAGTGTTTATAACTCACCAAAGTAATCACTATATTTTAGTTGATTATAGAGAACAATAATCCCGTATGCTACTTAGGAAGTAACCAAAAGATATTTCTCACAGGATAAATCTAAATTACTTAGGAAGGATATTATATTGAATTCAGAGTAATAAAAAGAATAAAAGAAATGAGAGAAGATTACCGACAACTCCGGAATTCTTCCGACTTCTTCTACTCTATTCTCTTCCTATTCTAGTATACAATATAGTGCAATAGAGCCTCTTATAATTCAGCTCAAGCTTGGAAGTGTGTGTGAGAGTGAATGAAGTGAGGTCTATTTATAGGACAGGTATGACGGTTATAGGAATGGGAATTGTCCGAAGTGCCCCTCAACCACCATCAGGAATGCATTTGGAGCATCCATGCCAAAACCTGGGATCAACGGTGATCACCAGGGTTCGGCCGAACCAGGGGGTTCGGCCGAACCTGGGCTGGCCCCCCTGGCATGGCCTTTGGCCTGGCTCCTCTCCTGGTCCTCCTCTATCCATTCTTCGGTGTTTTGGGCTGATTCTCTCGTATTTCTATGAAGTTCACAACCCATCCTTGTATGGATACATATTCCTTCTCACTTTAGTCTGACTTTCCTCCCAACTTTAGGGTTTATCATCTGCATACAAATATACACCAACACTTGTGGAATATGTGATATTAAGTACCTATCACTATGTTGGATGTTTTATTATCTGAACTTTATGCAGATGTTGGCGGTATAGAATCGGCATTTAACAGCCGCCAACACTTAGACTATGATTATTACAAGTAACATATATATTATTAGTACGGCTTTCTTTACTATAATGTTTCCACGGGATTAAACAAATTCGATACCCTTGGAATACTCTCGGGTGAAATGCTACAACGGTATATCCGTGTGCTTGTGCCATTGCTGGGAATTATATTTCTTGTATTGTCATTAAGAAATACCAAAAATCAACTTGCACAGTCTTCGAGTAACTATTAAGATTTGGAACATGTATTACCCCGGGTAGCCAGGCTTCTGTTCGAGACAATTGGGTCATGCCAACTAGCCCACCACATGGCAAGTAGTGGGCCTGGTGGAACCCGGACTACCTGAAATAGCACCACGGTTCCACTTCTGCCCGTTTGGCTAAATCAGGTGGCGTGGGGCATGTTTCACAAGCGTCTAAGGCACCACCAGCACTAATGACTCAGCGTTGGTGTCTTGTCCATGTACTTTCAACTCTTGACTGGCTGGGGCTCCCCATAAACCTGTTTCATTTATGGTGGAGAGGACCGCTTCACAAACAGCCTGTTGAGCGCGCCCATGTCCCTACCCGGTCCTTTTTTGTGATGATAGTTCATCTTTTTTTAGGTGAGCTACTCGACGATGTCTTTGATGAATAGATAATGTATTTATTTTGTATGTTCCGACACTCTTCTTTACAGAAGAATGCGGAACTACAAAGACTAAGGTGTACCCAGAAACCGGGATGAAGCTAGGACCGAGGCAAGCCTTAGTTTATATCTTCTAATCATATGTCTCCACCCTCCGCCCCTTGCAGAAGGTGTGACTTATAAGAATTAAGGTGTGCCTAGGAGCCAGGATAAGGCTGGGTCTGAGGCAGACCTTAGTCTATTTTTCTAAAGATGCAGATTTGATATGTCTCTACACTCATTTGACCGAGTAGCGTAGGATTTATAAGGGCCAAGGTGAGTCCGGGACCCAGGACAAGACTGGGTCCGAGGCAGACCTTAGATTACATTCTTAAGATATAGATTTTATAGGCCTCAACACTCCTCTTGGCAGAGCAGTGTGTGACCTAGATGAGCTAAGGTGAGCTCGAGACCCAGAGCAAGACCTTAGTCTACATTCTTATCCAACAAATAGATAAAGGTGGGTCCGGGACCCACCAAGGTGGGCCTCTAGCCACATCACCCCTGGGGTAGCTTTTTGTTGACGGTCCTTAAATCATAATATTTGACCGTCAATACCTGCATATAATGAAATAAAACATGGTATCCAACTTAGTGGTAGGGTTTATTACTAATCATTTCTACTAGTGTTGGTAAAATATGTGTATGCAGGTATTTTGAGGAGAAAACACATCCGTCATGCGACAAAATAGACCTCCGCGCATTCAGGATGCGTTTACATGGATTGGAGGGCCCATATGTCAACCAAAACCACTTAGAATTGGGCTAAAACATTGTTCAAGATGTTGGGGGCCCATTAAGCAACCTACCGGCCAAAGGAGAGGCCGGGAGGACGGATTTTTGGTTCGGCCGAACCGCCAGTTCGGCCGAACCAATCCTGGCGCTTCCCGTCATCTATTTTCACCTGGACGGCTCGGATTTCTCCCCTAAGGCGGTTGCAGGGTGTTTTGGTCATTTCCCATACCCCTAACCGTCATTTGGAGCCTATATAAGGAGGTCTTCATCTCACTTCAAGCACACACAACTTTGAGCTGAATTACAAGAGGCTCTATTGTATCTTTTGTACATTAGAATAAGGTAGAGAGTGAGAGGAAGCTCTGGAGGAGTGCCCGGAAGTTTGGCGCTCATCCGACTTCTACCTCGACGAGTGTAACCTTCTAGGAGGAATTCTGGAGGAGTACCGGAGCTGTCGGTATACTCTGCTCCGGGTTCAGAGAACTTCTATAAAGTAAGCATTCGTGTTCCTTTCTTATGTTATTTAATTACTTTGTCTGAGTAAGATAGATTTCCATCTTTGCTGGTTTATTGTTTAGTTTTCGTACTAAGTGCTCTAGTACTAGGACTCTGGATAGAGAAGGAAGTTCCTGTACAAGTATTAGAGTAGTAATTAATAACTTAGACGTGGTGTCTAGGTTAGAGATTACCTTTGTTTGTTGTGTATCCAACGGATTTGTCAAAGGTAGGCGGCAGGTGGTGACAGCCCTGAATCCCATCCCAGTAATCCTCCACGTTCGGATACATCATAGAGCTATAGCCGGAACCACGCTGGCAGACCAGCAGGGGTCGGTGCTCGAAGCAACAGATAGGAAATTACCTTCAACTTAGCTTAGATAATTAAAACCATAGAAAGACCTCTCTAGCCTAGCCTACCTATCATCAGTTGTTGTCCTTAGATCGTTTTAGCCTTAGGTAGATTACACACATTCCCTGAGTTCGATATCCTTTTGATGTCACTTGAAGGTGAAGTGCTACAGTAGTATTCCGTGCGCTTGCGGATTTATCTGAGGTCGTAAGAAATACCAACACTTTTTATTTCTAAGGATGGTTTAAGCATGCATTTATTTTACTGGTAATCATTTTGTCGGGTGAATGGGTATCCTAGTTCCCATTCACCGATAGTAGCCCCCTGCCCTAGGCCAAGCTAGAGAGATGAACGAGGCCAGGCTCAGGGCTTCTCTTGGAAAGAAAACCAAAGTCAAGCTCCCGAGCCCACCTTGTCAGGATTCAACGGGCGTGACAACGCTCTGTCACATCGCACGTCTCAACATTCTGCAAGTCAGCTACAGGAGTTTAGCCATGCTCGCACGCTACCTTAACTTCCAACTACCAACCTGTTTTTCGATGTGTCATGGGCATGGAGATTAAAATGGCTACTCAGGGTTTTTCCTTCTAAAAACCCTCTTTTCGTCCCCTTTCGATCTTTCCGCACCCTAGCGCTCTTGCCCTCGATTCAATCTCGCCGCCGCCGATCATTGCCAACTCATGTCATCTTTC
This sequence comes from Oryza longistaminata, assembly GCA_009805545.1. NCBI lineage: Eukaryota > Viridiplantae > Streptophyta > Magnoliopsida > Poales > Poaceae > Oryza > Oryza longistaminata. Next base: position 26,970,032 of record CM020180.1, on the reverse strand, counting down.
CCCTACCTCCTCTCTCCCCTTTTGGACGACATCATGCCGTAGGCAAACCGCAATTCACAGCCGCTGCCGGGGAGCATTTTGCCACCCTTGGTAAGCACAACCAGCCACGCTCTAGGGTTTTCTTGGGCTTTGATGCTGTCCTCACGCACTGGTCGCCCGGAATCGTGGTGCGGATTGGGGAGTCCCACACCAGGCCGCATACCGGGGAGGTAGTGTATCCTATTACCTACGCCGCCGGGGTCTTGGTGTTGCCCTTCTCTGACTTTTTCCTCAGCATCCTAGAGATCTACGGGCTATAGATGTTGCACCTCACCCCCAATACTGTGATGACTCTCGGCGTCTTCACGCATTTTTGCAAGATGTTTGTGGGGTGAGGCCTTCAGTCGATCTCTTCCGCCACTTCTTTATGGCGAAGTACACCATGTCGGCAAATGGGCCGCCGGCTGGGTGTGTTTACTTTATCGCCCGCCCCAACACCGTCTTCCTAGAGATCCCCAAGAAGGACAAGTGGAAGTAGTAGCGGCAGAAGTGGGTGTACATCAGCGTTGATGCCCACGACCGCCTCCTGCATCCGACCCGGGCTGCTTCCAAGCTCCCAACATGGACCGAGGTGCCAGCCCCCGATCCTCACCTAGAGCCGGTTTATGCCTGGATCATTTCGCTGGTGGACAGTAGGCTGACTGCCCACATGGTGGCAGCAGACTACCTCCGTCACTGGATTGTGTCCCTCAATCGCCGAGGCTGAGAGAGCTGGCTCTACACCGGCCCCCAAGACATCACCCGAACTCACCCAGGCAACCTCTCAGAGGACTCCGTGAAGATTATGGTTGTGGCCTTGCTACACAACGGGGTTGGCGCCGTGCTCGACCTCCCTACTGGAGTCCTACCACTATGTTCGGACCCCGCATGGACAGCCATCCAGAGCGCCTTCCTCGCCTTCGACGCCATCGGGGTCACAACTCGATGGAGTGGCCCCTAGATTCGCAAAGGCGCGAGCGCGAGCGCCACCACAGCTACGGGCGCCGCCTAGGTGCCATCAGAAGCTGACGCGGGTCCCCCACCCCCTCCCCCAAGGCCGATGACCAAGGAGGGGAAGAGGCCCTTAAACCCTCCTCTCCAAGTTCTATCTTCAATGAAGCGCCACACTCTCCTGCTATCCACAGACACCACTAGAGTTACATCACCACCAAAGGTAGCAAACGATTCTCTAGCCCCCAAGTCAGGGGCTAGCACTGTTGCAGCAGATCCTTCTGCTACCGAGGTCCCGAGGTCGCGGACCCCGTCCCCTCGTCCCTAGTGGGGTAGGTTAAGCGGTCCACCAAAGGGAACCCAGCCCCGCCACCGCACCAACCACCAACACCTCCACCGGAGAGCGGACCACAGAGGCCATGCCTGACGCCTCTTTCATCCCTTCCACCGCAGAGACACCGGTGGCACCGTTGCCAGGAAGTCCTGATTCCATCTTTGCTTCGGTGGAAGCCACAGAGCCTTGCCCAACGGTCCCCTCTACAGAGGTTAATTTCCTACCGGGGTACCCGGGCTGCATCCTTTTCTATTTTTTTTCATTTTAATCTTGCTAAAGTATATCAGGTTGGGCGCACCGTGGTGTTGGCCTTGTCGGCCTCACCCACGCATCAGCCAGCGACCGAGCCCTCTAGGCCGGTAGAAGATCCCGCCACATCACCCCTTATTGTGGAGGTGTCGAGCGACGACGAGGTGATCGTCGCCAGGTCACCGGGCTCGTGGGGCAAAACATCCACCGTGCCATCAACCGCCATTGTGCCTTTCCTCGGTCCATCCTCAAGCTCCTGCCCCCGCCACATAGCTCATAGGCGCGCGGGATCCCAAGTCCACCCGCCACCCTCTTCAGTAGCTCGCTCATGGCGCAACTTCGCCGTTGCACTATAGCAGGCCAAGAATGCACTCTCCATTCTTGGCAAGGTGTCCCAAGGCGCGTGGGACGAGCTGTCGAAGGAGCAGCAACGTGTGGAGGCGACGCATCGATCGTTGCGTGAAGCTGAAGTGCGGCAGGCGATTTCATCAATTGCCACCACTGTTTCATCAGCCACCACTCTCCAAGAGCGAGAGCAGTAACTGGCCTGCACCAAAAGGTGCCTCACCACTGACTGGGCTAAGACCGACTGACAGCTGGCGACCTCGGCCAAGCTAGCGTAAGACATGGACAAGGCAGCGGAGGAATGGTGTGCGCAAATCAGCGCTTATGATCACACCTTGGAATCCACCTGGGAAGAGCTGGACATGCGGACGGAGGAGTTGGATGCCCGGGCCTTGTAGCTTGAGTCCCGGGAAGGTGAAGTGGCCAGTTTTGAGCAGGTGCTAACTGCTCAGACTAAGATTGCGGTGGCCCGAGAGGAGGCCGCTCTTAGGGTGATATCCATCGCCTGGGAGCGCATGCATGAGACTTGGACCACATAGCAGTCCCTTGCTTGCTGGGAGGCTAACATCCGGGAGGAGGAGGATTATTACTCCCGGATGGAACAATTCAATCTGTGGTGGGTTGACCTAGAGATCAAGGCCGAGGCGCTTGAGCAGCGGGAGCGGCTGGTGGAGGAGCGCGAAGCCGCGGTATCCGCCCGAGAGGAGGCGGTTACACACACGGCGCGCGAGACCGAGGCCGCATAGAAGCGGGCCGCCGAGTTTGAGGCCGTGGCCCGCGGGGCCACACTCCGACTACATGGCCGCTGACCAGGCCGCTGCCTCGACCATTGCCATCGCCGCCGATCAACTAGCTGTCGTCGCTGCTGACCAACCTGCGGCCGCTGCCGAGCTTGCCGCCTCCGCTCAGGTCATCACTGCCACCGGTTCCAGCTCTGTTGCTGGTGCACGTGGTCCTCCTGCAGACGACCCGAACATGTTGGACCCGTTCCAGCTACTGAGTCGCTACAACCTCCTCCGAAGCACCCTCTACAACCACCGCGACATCAATAAGATGTTGGGCGAGGAGCTCACGAGGTACGTTGCGCGCCTCCGCGAGACCATCGAGCGCTGCCATCTCGAGCCAGCCGAGGTCCGCGTCGAGTCCCAGGACATCCTTACCCATGGCATCGGGGATGTTGGGCGAATCGTCAACGCCCTGGAAATGCTGCCGCGGCCCGCCCACTAGCAGGCAGCACGCGAGGGCCGTGAGTTAGTGATGGTTATGGCAGAGTGGGTCTTGGCTTGTTTCCAAGCCCGAGACCCCGACTTCAAGCCGGCGACCACCTTGGAGAATTTCCCCCTAGCTTCCGAGGCAGGGGCGAGGGCTGAAGTGGCCGACGCGGCCTCCCGCGTTACCGATCTCTTTGATCTCGGGCCATACGTGGACCCGGACACAGCCCCCGAGTCCTCGGGGAGTGAGGTGGAAGGATCTTCAACAGTGAGAATCTGATT
>CM020180.1:26913324-26956425 GCA_009805545.1 Oryza longistaminata | reverse complement strand
TAGATGCTGCATTGACCAATGATAAAATGATTGCAACATATTTGGTTCCGTACTTGAAGTAACCTAATAGAATAATCTGACATTGTCTGTTCCTTCTCTATTTGTTAAGTGTAATTATAAGGATTAGATTTATAATAAGGCAAATTTCTGTCCCTTCTTTGTGCCTTTACTTACATGGTACATATAGCACATTGTTGATTTCCTGGCCAATATACATCATTTCAATTTTTTTTGGGACCATAGTGTAATACACTAGAGGACTACAAGGTTCCTAACAAAGTGTGAGTAGTATTGAGTTCTGTAATATGTAGGACTGGCTAACTGTTGGAAGTATAAGGCTTCATTTGTTCAATGGGAAAACACATTTCAGCACCAAATTCCTCTTCATCTCGTTATACTGGTTCTTCCTCCCCTCTGTTTGATCTCAACCTACCAAATTCCTTCTCCCTATCCACTGGACTCAATTAGGAATGTCTCCTATATTTTGTGAGTTACACATTTTAAATTGCATAGCTTATGGATTATGATGAAGACTGCAAATCACTAGATGTTATACACCTTGAAAGATCTGACAAGCGCATGCCGTGATTTGCAATTAATCATCGTATTTTTTTGTTTGTTCAATGGAATCAAATGTGGTTGTTGGCTCTTGATATGATATACATAATGTTTCTTCTGTCCTAGTTTTAACATATCAGTTCTTCAGTATTTGTGGAGAGCGCTGATGTCAAACAATTTTTGAGGATCCCCAGCAAAAAAAAAGAACTTATTTTAGGAGAGTGTTGCAGCCTTGCAGGTCCTATGGTACTCGGTGTTATCTTTCAAGCTACACTCAGTATTCTTCAGCAGTTTCATTCATACCAGAAAACAGTTCTCAAGTTTGACTTTTGAAGTAATTGTTGACTGCATGTTCCTAGATGAGACATTTTTTAAAGTGAATATCAGGCATCATTGGATGTTCAATAGATTGCTACCTAACCACTAAGCAAAGCCAGAATACCTGGTTTGTTACACCCTTTGTCTCCTTGACTGCAGCATTCAAGTAAATTGTAATGTTTGACTCTTTGTTGGTGGTCCTTAGATCTTATCATAAAGAAGCACTGGTCTGCAAAGAACATGAAGTCAAAAGGGCCAATTGTTGAATGGAAAAGTCAATCAATTAAACGTTAGCGTTTCATGTCAATGAAGTAATTTTACATATATGTGAATACAAGTAAGATCTATGTCTGAGTAGAAGTAAAATGCAAGTGGTTTAGTTCCTCAATGATAGAAGGTGCATTCTGACTCTGTCTGGTAAAACGGTGCAAAAGTCAATTCATTAAATATTACTGTTTCATGCCAATGAAGTAATTGACATGTATTTGAATACAAACAAGATCTATATCTAAGTATAAGTAAAATGCAAGTAGTTCAGTTCCTTAATAGAAGGTGCATTCCGTTATTCAAGCTCTGTTTGGTAAAAGCAGTGCACAAGTCTACTCATTAAGTATTACTGTTTCATGCCAATATAGTAGTTTGGCATATATTTGAATAGAAGTAATATGTATATCTGAGTATAAGTAAAATGAAGCACTGGTCTGCAAAGAACATGAAGTCAAAAGGGCCAATTGTTGAGATCATCCCAAGGAAGAACAGTCTGAGATGGACAAATATCATGCATTATGTGAAATCTGGGGTGTTCGATCTACGGAGAACCTATTCACAACACCTTCAATTGATTCTCGCAGGTTTGTGTACAAATTGTAGACATTTTATCATGATTCTCACTGACTCCCTTCCAAAATACCATAACATACATATTTTGTTGCTGTGTTCTTTCCAGAGCTTTTGCCCTATTCCCATCTGAATGCCCCAAGAGCTCACTTGCATCATCAACAAGAACTTCTTCCCACCTACATTCTCCCACGAGAACAGATGTTTTGCTATCTCCTTTTGGGAGCTACACACAAATGCTTCTTGGGAATGAAGCATCAGATATGCTGCTGCAGCAAGGGGATTCCTCTTGCACCGCCAGCTTGAGGATTGCGTCACCTAACAAGAAGAGGGTGTCTCCCCTACGCACCGGAAACACCTTGTCTCCAACGTGTAGGAAGGAATTGGGTCTGAAGAGCATCATCCCCCCCTTTCCTTCTCTCACTGGTGATGCTAACAGTGAGCTCCAGTAATTAACCTGAGTTCAAATTTGCCACCTGAGGTATATCTCCCAATCTTTTTTTTTTCATTTGATGTAAAACTGCTAGAGCGATTTTATGGTCCTTGAGAAGGTACTGCCATATTTTCGTACATGTTAGTGATCGAATTTCCGTTTGTTTTGAAGGTTCCCTGTTTCTTGTTGATCTCCTGGATCAACATAGACCCTGTGGTGCATCTATTGCTGACAGTATCTTGGCTGAGGATTTCACAAACTCTTGCCGGGACTTACTTTTAACAGTGCAGAGATGACTAAGCTGCTTCATATCCAAAGCCTGATGCTCAGTAACTTATAGGGGTCGAGCGTTAATATATGAAATATACAGTTTCTTTGCACTACTGCATGTACATGTGCTCACTGACATGTGGGTGCAAAGGGTCTCAATCCATATATGGAAAGTAGTTATTGTATAGAGTCTTGGCCACGATTTACTACAGCTACATCTCTATTGCAATCCTCATCATATTTAAGAGATATATATAATATATTAATATATATATATATATCAGTAAAGTGCATTGGCGGTCCTTAAACTTGTAGAGTTGTCATATATGTCCCTAAACTCTCAAAATGCATATCCAGGTCTTAGAACTTGTCAAAGTGTATCATATAGGTCCCAAATCGACACATCCCCTCTAGGATCCTACGTGGCGCTGATGTGGCATGCCACATGGACGTGACATGTCATTTTCTTTTTTTCGTCTTCTTTTCTTTTTCTTTTTCTTCGTTTTCTTCCCATTCTTCTTTTTTTCCTTTCTTCTGTTCGGGTCAGAGAGAAAGGAGAAGAAAGGGAAAAAAAAGAAAGAAAAAGAAAAAGGAAAAATTTTAAATGGGATCCATTTGTCAATCAAAATGATGCTATATCATTCCGTGAGGCATGCCACATCAACGCCACGTAGGATTCTGAAGGGGTTGTGGCGATTTGGGACCTAGATGACACACTATGACAAAAAGATGAAGATGACAACACACATCATCCATCAGCTAATTAAACTCCAATGCATATCTATAAATATCTTACAGTGTTGATTCCACTCAGTGTAGGTAATTCTCTCTTTTCTCAGACATAATCATTTCAATTAATTTTTAGTCTCTGAACTATTTAAGCTTTGGTGATAAATTCAACTTTTTTGCATAGGACCTTATTTATGTGACGCCCAAGGGCCCCAAAATATTGGAATGCTCCTGCTTATAAACATCAATAAAGCATTCTTAGATGCTTATACAAGAAATGATGTTTACATAATCCATTTTGCAGTCCAGCCTGCTTAGCAGCCTGGTGTGTACTCCAAAAATAAAATGCCTAAGTTTGCAAAGTCCACATATTTGAGGAACTTTACAACTTAATATCCACTATACAAATCTACATGTATAATGATATGTACACCCCCAATGATAAATCTGATGAATAGTAATCATCTACATGCCCATCTAAATCCCAACTTCCTTTAAAAAAGAAGTGCAGCATGAACATCAATCCATTCCACGCCCTTTAGTCTCAATAGGGAAGAGAAAGCAAGCAACTCCAGCAAGGAATAAAACCAGCTCAAAAACAAGGATGGCTTCCATCTGGTGGCAGCTTCTCAACATGCCAACGGCGACAAGAGGGCAAACAACCCCACCGATTCTGCCAATAGCGGTAGCGATGCCAACACCGGTTGAGCGCGCAGATGTTGGATAAACCTAAAAGTAAGGAAATGGAATTAGATCATGGTAAATAAGCTCTGCTGGAAGGAGAAAAAAAATTGTGTAATACACATGTTGAAAGACAATGCATCTTTCTCATAACTCATAATACTCCGGGTTATCAGCTAGAGTTTTGACAAATTAGTGTAGCTAAAAAATGAATATAAACAGATCGCATAGCACGATTGGTATCGATTTCGGTCACTGAGATGGACCAGAAACAGGGACCTGGCAGAATTCCACTAAAGTCAGTTATAATGGAATGGCGTTTGTGTTCAGTGTTCACACGAGTGATTTTACAAAAACAATGTGTCTTAATTTTGTAATAGTGACTACCTACACCTAGAACATTTTCATTTCTTTTTTTGCCTGGCCGACATTGCTGGACGAGTTCATGCCAACATAATAGAAGGAAAATATTGAGGATTGAATATTCAAAATTACAAGCCAAAATACATTGGCTATATGGATTAGCTGCCTACTGGATGATATTTTCTACAGATTAATAAAGCACAGACTATGTAACCTAGCGACCAATAAAGACACATTAACTATATGTCATAACAAGTTGATACAAACCTCTGGGGCATATATACATAAAACTGTGAAGCTACCCATGGCGACGGCGCGGGCACCAAATAGAAGGACAGTTGTCAACAGCTCATTCTGCTGAAGCACAAGTGGTCCGATGAAAGCACAGCATGTGAATAACATGAACCACATCGAAGCTTTTCGGCCAAACCAATCAACAAGAACAGCAGATAAAATCAGGCCAGGAACCTCTGTTAAGAGTAGTAGAGCGATGAGCTAGTGGAATGTACTGTAGCCAGTCATGTTATGTGAAGAAACAGAATTAAGGTACGATACCTGCTAAACTAGTAATGAATGTATCTTTGTAAAGGTTAACATCTTTCTGTGGCACTACATTTGTTTGCCCAGATGTGCAGCTTCTATTTGCATCGCTTAGTTGTGCGGTCAACAATACTAGCCCATAATAAGCAAATGAATTTGCGAAGAAAGCAAACCAAAGAAGAAGAGTTGATCTTAGCAATTTGCGCGACAATAGCCTGAGCAATGCAGCAATGCCACCACCATATCTGGAGCTCATGGCATTGCCAAATGTGCATTCCTTCTCGCTGACTGGAAGGAGATCTTCTTTTTCAGAAGTAAGATCACTGTGGTCAACTTTTGCTTCCTGATGGTATATGAGAACTCCAGGAGGAAGAGCTGTTTGGTTTGTTATAGCGATTCTCTCCAGGACAAGCATTGCATCAGATGTTCTATTTTGCACACATAAATAGCGCGGTGACTCAGGTGTAGTTCCAAAGAATGGGATCAAGAGAGAGCATGGAAGTGCAGTCAATGCTAGCAACCACCTCCAACTCAAGACTGATATAACAACCTGCAAAAGGGATTTTATTAAATATTATTTCTTAAAATATATGCTTATGAAAAATAAAATAAGAACTACAAAATCATAAATGTTCAAAAAAAAAAACTACAAAATCAGAAACCTATCACTCCGTTGCTCAATCGAACATCTTCTGTTTTGGTTTTCATTTGTTAAGAAATCAGGTATTTTTTGCGTTGATTTAGATAATTCAGAGTTGAAATAAGAAGGTAGAAGTAAGATATCAGATAGTACAACCTGCAACAAATAGTCCACACGTACAACCTGAACAAACAGACATCATTCTGCATTTGATGCAGCATTTTGATTTTTCATGTGGGACTGGTTTCAGAAATCAGCCCAGACTATGTTCTTGAAACCAAATACATGCATTATTTATGGTGTTTACTTATCCTTTCCTTAACATACAGAATGCACCTTCAGCAGACAAAAAGTTTAGCATGAAAAGGTGAAAGCTATAAGCCACAAAGGGCAACAGAGGATGCCAATGTGCCATACCCATGCAAGTGAAGCCTCCAAGACTGTGCCAATAGTCCAGAAACAGGAAAAAACAACCATCCAAGTGCCACGATTTTGTGCAGGAACAAACTCCAAAAACCAAGATGTATACACATGTGCACCGCCCACTCCTATGCCAACGAGAAAACGTAGAGCCAGCAAGCATGAATAATTAGGAGAGAAAGCACTTAGAAAACCCATTCCACTGGCAAACAGGGTTGAACATAGTAAGCAAATCCTGAAATAAGATACATAATACTTTATATCATCCATGATCGTAAAGGAGGAAACAAAACAAGTATATAATTAGAATGGATGTATAGTGGAGGCTCTTTTGTAGCCTCAGCTTTCCTTTGAAGTTTGAGTTTATTGATAAATTATTATAAAAACACAACTTAGGCTTCCAGAATTCATAGGCTTTACACTCGTGCAAATACTAACCTATGATATAGGTTTGTATTGGAGTTATCAGTTATGTAACAGAGAGATTGAAACAAGGACACATATACAAGAGTTGGACAGCTAGAGATCAGGGAAATGTAAATCAAATTCAAAACAGCAGATTTGAAGTGGTTAAAGCTCCAAATTGTACCAGAAAACTGAAACATGTAAGCTCTTATAGAGTCAATCATCACCTTCTTCCATATTTGTCAGAAACAAAACCCCAACCAGAAGCTCCTACTAGCATACCAGCAAACACTACACTTGAGAGCAGACTCTCATTTTCGGCAGAAATGTTCCACTCGTCCCGCACCAGTGGCCCAACAAATGACAATAGCATAATTTCCATGGACTCTACGACCCAACCCATGCCTGCATATACAAGCACAAGTAGTTGGAATTTCCCAAACCCCATGAATTCAAGCGCTTCATCCGTAGTGTATGTTTCCATGTTGACAGCTTCTGCTTTGTAAAGGTGAGGAAAAACTGTTAGTACAAACTTTTGGTAAGTAACTAATTGATCGATCGGCTTTTCAGCTGCAGTCTGCAGACAGTATGCACCACACGGTATATTTAGAAATGCCAGAATGATAACCATTAGTACTAATTGCAGGACGAAGCAGAGTAATGAATGTGCAGAAGAGAAATGCCAATGCAATGCAGTTCATGATGCTACAGTGGTAGGTCAGGCAGGATCTTCCACTGTCTTGATTGGAAGATGAGAAACAAGTAAACATATCAATTTTCATTTACAGTCTTGAACACCATGTATACCTTAATAAACAGATAAAATAAATAAATAAATATTGCACTTTACTTACCGTAGGAAAATGAAAGCCCTGTCTTTGATTTTTTTTTTCCTAAGCTCTGATGACTGACGGCTGGTAAGATAAATATGAAGATTGGACAGCACAGAATTTTATTTCAAGATGAATTCCAGCCAATTTGCCGTTGACAACTCAACCATCATATAACTGAAATATCCGTTGAATGATGATCTGTTGCTTGCTTCTTCTTGTAGCTTATTAAGAATAGCCCTTAGGGACTTGACTGAAGAGCTCAGATGAGAATGAACCAAGAAATGAATTTGGCTGGCAGGTTCCCCAATCTGGACCACTGCCCCCCGCAATGAAAATCGACGTGCACCTGACATAAATTTGAGCGGCTGTGAATCACTTGAACAAAACAGGCGATGAATATTGGATTGGTAAGCTGAAGCAAACCAGAAAATAGAGGAACTCCTTGCTTTTGTTTCCTTACTTTCTTTATAAAATCAAAAAAAGAAAGAAAAAGGGCGTGTCCTTTTTTACGCAGTGGAGGGAAATAAACAAGAAAGAAAAAAAGAGGAGCAAATGAATCTTTCATGGTTGGTGGGTCACACCACCATTGATGGACGTCTTCATTTTCGCCATCATTCTGCATCTTCCGTCGCAGACTGGTTTTGCCGCCGCCGACTGATGTTTCTATTTTCACGACTACGTGTCTTCGCCACTGGTTTGCTACTGTTACCGCCGACTTGTGTTCACATCACCATGGCTGTGCAACTCTGTCACCATTGTGGAGCGACTTCATCTTCATTGTCTTCATCACCGGCAAGCTATGATGCCTCTACTTTGCAAGCTTTTTTACTTCACCAACCACGATGTTTACAGGAGCCTCGACATCTTGGCATGTGTCACCAAATACGACTCTGTGCTAATCTACTATAACAAGTGGTCCAATCTACAAGATTTCTACTCAGACGTTTTCAAAATGTATCTTCACTCAAGCAACGGCTACTCGACGACAAGAAGCTACAGTTCTTGACTCTATGATCAGATTGTTTTTCAACTAAGCATAGAGTCGGGGGCTACGCAAATACAAGGCTCAAAATTTGACAAGCTTTATGTCAAGATGAAGCAATCAATTAATCAGCCAATGAGTTCTATGGAATCTACTTCGGGAGTCATCAACTTCGTCCTCGCTCCAGAGTAGGCTTTCTACTTCAGCAACTCCAACATTTTTACTGACAACTCTGGCTCTCAACTGAAGCCACAGTCTACTCCAAGTTTCTCGAGTGTCAAGTTTCTACATGTCCTAAGTCAGATTCAGTTCTGCCCTCTAAAGCTTTACTTGGATATGGCTTCAGTTTCTTGAATTCAGGCCAAAGGAGTTTGGAGTCATCAATCAATCAACTCATCTCTGACGAGTTGGACAATAGCATCAACATTTACTTTCATCCAAGTGAAGCATCTTCAATTGCTACAAGACCAAGTTCTGTTGCTATCTTAAAAAATTAAGAGGCGTTGCATCAATGTTTGTCATGTACATGCTAACGTCAAGAAAACTGCTCAAGCATGGATATCTTCTCTCATTTAGATGGATTATTATCATTGGCGTAACCATCGACACCTATGTCATTGGCATTATCTTCATCTTCAGCCAACTGCCATCAACCAGGATCTTTACTTCAGGAGGCTGGGTTTCGTCAACGCTAAAAACTGACTGGATCACCGACAGTGTCATCTTCATCAAACATCCTGTCATGCCTCTTCAACCTAGCCTATTCTGCTATCGTTGATGGGCGTCTTAGCCTTCTTTAGCGGCAGCCTCATCTAACGCTGACTGATCATTTTGTTGCTGTGGCTGCACAACTCTGTCGCTGTTGCTGGGCACCTTCGTCTTCACTATTGGACGACTTGTCTGCTATCGACTATTTTCTTTGCATCCATGGCTACGCAACTTCATCTTCATAGCTAGTTATGACTATTTTCTTTTCGTTACCACTGGTTATGTCTGCTGTTGCCGACTGGTTTCTTCGTCTCCACCGCCGACATCTTCATCACTTCTGATGGGCAATATCATATCCATGTTGGTCATCTTGCCTCCATGCCGACTGCAGCAGCTACCGCTGGTAGACAATTTCGACTATGATAGAAGGACAAGCTATACGTTTAGGGGCTTATCAGTTCAAGCATAAGGTTCATGCTTTCAATCTGGACTTGTTCTAGAAACAAGCAACATGAATTCATAGTCATGAGTTTATTTCCTATGCTCAAAGACTGGATCAATCGTTATTCCCCGTGAGGGCTATCATCCAAGTACTTGCGCCAGTCGGGATCTGATTATTACATATACTTTGGTATATCTCATGAGGGATAACCACTCGGATCAGAAGCTATTCAGATGAGATATGTTTAATTTACATCACCCGGGAGATTTGTCACTCAGGAGCATATTAATTGGCGTGCTCTACACTTCATATTTCAAGGGTATCGGTGGGCATATTTTGGGTCTAGGCCTAATATGTTTACAATCCCATATTTTCAGATGTGGCCTGTCACGTTCTTTTAAGGACTTAAGGCATCTTTTGCTTAGGCAAAAGTGCGCGTGATCAAGTGCCCAATACCTTAAAAATCCTTTTATGCGGCTGTTACTCAACTTTTTAGAGGTGGGTACAATGCATTTTAAAAGGTGCCAAATAGTGAAGCTTTATATAGCTCCTCCACTGACTTCTTAATATAGTCAAGGCACTGTTTGGATTTATAAAGCAATCGATTGGATACAATATCGTTCCTTTTTTGCCACGTAAGTGTATATTTTTTATTGACCAATATTATGGCTTAGGCTGATTATATATTTTGGTCATTTTTCAGGCAGTTAGTAAATCCTTTATGAGTTTATTTACTCGGATTTTACACCACATATGCTATACATTTCCAGGTGTGGTGAAACCATGTGTCTTTTAGGGGCTTAAGCACATTTGTTAAAGCAGTGTGCGCATGGTGTATGCCCAATACATTGGAAATTTCTCTATTCACAACATACAAGCTTCTTTATAGCTGTATTGCTATGGGAATTTTCAAAGATGTAGACAACTCTAAGTTACTCGCATCATATTTTATAAAGCAGTCGGTATATCGCTCAGATCATGTTATTTGGGGATTCACACCGCATATGCTATTATTATGCTACTTAGGTGGCTTAAAACTACTCGACTGGTAGGATTATGTATTCCTTAACTATATGCTTAGTTTGTTCAACTAACCACATAGTCGAGGGCTACACCTATTAGGTGCATCTAGTCGATGCACCTGAGTTCACATTTAATTATTTCTTCAGCCCTTCACAGCCTCATGATTTGGTGAAAGCACTCGGGAGGCTAAGGCAGAGATGATTGAAGAACTCAGACTTTTGGAGATTTAACTCGGAGAAGATTATCTCGTCGACTGTGAAGGTCTCAGGGGCTACTATGGAGATTATGGGTACCACATACCCACACGGCTAGGCTATCCGACAGGTAACAGGGATAGATCATGTATATAGAATATGTATAAGACTAGGACTCGGTTGCCATGTTGCCATGTATCTTAAGGCAGGGTATAGAGCCATGACCGAGTACTATCCTATAATATATTAGGAAACTGATGCCGTGTCCGGATAGGTTTTTCCTTGTAACCTTGCCCCCAACCTATATAAGGCGGGCATGGAGCCCTCCAGGGGCATGAACACAAAGATTCACAACTAGATCGTCATATCAATACACACCCGGCGGTTTCAAATCCCCAAACAGGAGTAGGGTATTACCTCTCATTGAGCTCATTGAGAGGGCCTGAACCTGTCTAAATCCTTGTTTCCGCATCCATCCACTTTTAGTTCTCGTGCGCTACCCCCTTTTCATATTGCCGAAATAAACTAGAAGGCAGAAACTGGAAAACCCATAAAAAGATTTGGTTATTATTCACCAATAAAATGAGGTTGCAGATATCAATTGATAAACACCTATCTTTAAAGGCATTTGGCCCTCGGCTATGCGAAATAAGCATACATGTGTATCACTTGGGACGTTTCTGCTTCAATGGAAGCACTTGAGAGACGGGCACTCGACATGCTACATGTTGGTATTTCTTACGACCACAGATAAATCTGCATGCGCACGGAATACCGTTGTAGCACTTCTCCTTAGAGTATTCCAAGAGTATTGAACACGAGGAACGTGTGTGTATTATCTATGATCAAGATTCAATCCAAGGACAACGACCTAAGATAGATTGGCTAGAGAGGATTCCCATGTCTTTTAATTAGTTAATTAAGTTAAAGGTAAAACTCTATCAAATGCTTCGGGCACTGGCCCTCCCCTGGTTTGCCATGATGAGTCCAGCCTTGAGCTCTATGATGTACCCGAGCGTGGAGAAATACGAAGGACGGACAGGGCTGTAACCACCTACCGCTTACCTCACTTTTCATGGAGCACACAACAAACGAAGGAAATTTCTAACCTAGACACCATGCCTAAATTATTAATTACTACTCTAGCCTTATACATGAACTTTCTTATTTATCTAGAGTCCTAGTATTAAAACACTTAGTTGCACACTAAGTGACGAACCCGCACCGATGAAAATATATCTCACTTAAATAAGCTAATCAAAGAACATAAAGAAACTCGAACACTTACTTTGTAAAGGAAGCATCTGCCGAGGTACAAGTGAGGCCGACAATCCTGGCTTTCTCCGGAACTTCGTTGGAAGAATGCCGACACTCCGGCACTCCTCCGTAAAATTCTCGTAGGAATTCCGATATTTCAGGGCACTCCTTCTGCAGCTTCCCCTCACTCTCTACCAAACTAACGTTACTAAATATGAAACTACAAGTGAGTTGTACTCTACTTGAGCTCAAAGTTGTGTGTTGAGAAGTGTGATAAAGTCCTCCTTTTATAGCCTCCATGTGGCGGTTGTGACGGTTATCTAGGCCGAGAGCCAGGCATAACCACCATTGGGAAGCTATCTGGAACCTACACGTGGAAGGTCAGGATAGGGCACCACTGTTGGTGGTCATTCTAGACCAATTTCGACCGTCAATACTTCCGAAAATAATGGAGATATAGCAATGCTTGCATGCATATTTACTTAGAAATAATATAGTTCCACTTGTACTTGGCAAATTATTTGTATTGAGGAGATCACTTCATAAATGGAGCAAAAATGATGGAAAATCACTATTCAATCAATCAGAGCCCGACATGTGGCAGACATATGGATGGATGGGCCATTTAAACATCTGCAAATGGGCCCAACCACCATGCCATTGGGCTAAGGATCCATCAAACGAAGTCCAGGAAGAAGGACTGGGCCAGAGGGGCTAGGTAGGGGTCGACTGACCCCTAGGTTCGTTTGACCCCGGCCTGGCTCCACCGGCCCAGGCCCAAGCCGAAGGCGGTTACAACCAATGTGCGTCCGGCGGCATGTGACCCACAGATCCCTTCATGTATGTCGAGGAGGAGGTGTTTGCCGTCGTCGGACGAGACGCATTTGAGAAGTACCCCGTTTGGCGCCTTCTTTTATTGATCGTTGCCGATCATACAGTAGATTTTGGCTTGGCGGGTTATTTTCTCGGGTTCTGCATCGTCCTCAGGCAACTCGTCGCTACTTATGAACTTGATGAGTGGGGTCCGCCAGTCGTCCGTGGTCTCGATGTCGGCAACGGCGCGCTCTGCCTCTGTAGCCCCCGAGCTGATGTCGGGGGCAACTGGGCTATCTTCGTCGTTTGCCTCTTTCACTGATGGCTTTGTCAGGACGTCCAGAAAGGTGCCAGATTCGGGTGGTTCCCGTCTGGACGCACGCCGTGCTAGATCGTCTGGTTCGATGTTGTCCTTGCGGTATACGTGCCGGACCTCGATCCCATCAAACCTTTTTTCCAGTTTCCTGACTTCTGCGAGATACTTGGACAGCTCGGGGCTAGAGCACTTGTAGTCTTTGTGCACTTGGTTTGCGACTAGTTCGGAATCTCCTTTTACAATTAGTCGCTTGACTCCAAGTGCGGCTGCTGTTCTTATCCCAGCGAGTAGTCCTTCGTGTTCGGCAGTGTTGTTGGTTGCCTTGAAGTTGAGGTGAATTGCATACTTGAACTGATCTCCCGAAGGTGATGTCAAGATGAATCCTGGCCCTGCTCCTTGGCTGTTGAGTGCGCCGTCGAACGCCATTGTCCATGTATCGTTGTCGGTTTGACTGTCTGACATGTTCTCAGGCATAGTCCAATTGACAACGAAGTCGGCGAGGACCTGGGACTTGATGGCTGTTCGTGGTACAAAGTGGACATCAAACTGACTTAGCTCGACTACCCATTTCGCAATGCGGCCGACAACGTCTTAGTTTCTCACGACTTCACCAAGAGGGAAGGAGGAAACAACTGTGACCCTGTGGGCTTGGAAGTAGTGGCGTAGCTTTCTTGACGTTTTTGGAACTGTGCATAGAGCAGTTTTTGGATCTGTGGGTATCTTGTCTTCGTGTCATGGAGAGCTTCGCTGATGTAGTAGGCTGGTCTTTGCACCTTCTCTCTGTCGACAACAATGACAGTAATCACGAAATACGGCGTGGCGGCAATATAGAGGAATAATTCTTCATTAGGTTGGGGAGCAACAAGTACAGGGGGATTTGACATGTAGCGCTTGAGTGCGATAAACGCCTCTTCGGCTTCCTGTGTCCATACAAATTTGTCTTGTTTCTTCAATAGAGCGAAGAAAGGTTGTCCTCGTTCTCCCATCCTCACAACGAACCTACTTAGTGCCGCCATGCATCTAGTTAGCTTTTGTACTTTCTTGAGTCTTGTGGGCGACTTCATGTTCTCGATTGCCTTGATCTTCTCGGGATTTGCTTCTATTCCTCTGCCAGAGACGAGGAACCCGAGCAGCTTGCCGGATAGTACTCCGAACGTGCACTTCTCTGGATTGAGCATGAGGCGATATCGTCGGAGGTTGTCGAACGTTTCCCGTAGATCGTCAATCAATGAGTCGCTTGTCTTGGTCTTGACAACAGTGTCATCGATGTAGGCCTCGACATTGCTTCCAAGCTGATCGCTAAGTGCCGCTTGGACCGTGCGTTCTCCTCGTGATGAATGCTGTCTTCTCCTCGTCCTCTTTCGTCATGCTGATTTGGTGGTAACCGGAGTAAGCGTCAAGAAAACTCAACAACTCACAACCGGCTGTTGAGTCCACCAGTTGGTCTATTCGAGGAAGAGGAAAGTGATCCTTGGGACACGCCTTGTTGAGGTCGGTGAAGTCAACACACATCCTCCACTTCCAGTTGGCCTTCCGCACCATGACTGGGATGGCTAGCCATTCTGGATGGAGTACCTCTCTGATGAAGCCTGCTTTGAGAAGTTTGTCGAGTTCTTCTCGTATGGCCTGTTTTCGATCTGGTGCAAATCTCCGCAGTTTTTGTTTTACTGGCTTGGTGTCGGGTCGTACCATGAGTTTGTGCTCAATCACCTCCCTGGGGACCCCCGGCATGTCGGACGGCTGCCAAGCGAGCATGTCTACATTGTCGCGGAGGAAGGTGATGAGCGCGAGTTCCTATTTCTCACCCAGTGATGCCCTGATCTTAACGGTCTTGTCAGGGTTGGCACTGGAGAGCGGAACGATCTTGATTGCGCCGTCTGGCTTCGGCGTCTTATTTGTTTTGCTCACTTTCTTGGGTGGCTCAGCTGTGGCGGGTGGGCTGGGCGTGTGCTCGACCTTGTCGAGGCTCCGCTTGTTGCATTGCACCGCCAGCTTTGCGTTCCCTTGGATAGTGATTGTTCCCTTCGTCCCGGGTATCTTGAGCACTTGATACGTGTAGTGAGATGCGGCCATGAACTTCACGAGAGCAGTTCTCCCGATGATGGCATTGTATGCTGTATCAAATTCAGCGACATCAAAGGTGATATGCTCCGTTCGGAAGTTATTTGCTTGGCCGAAAGTCACAGGCAACGTAATTTTGCCCAATGGTTTGGACGATGACTGAGGAGTAATTCCATGGAAGGGTTGATCGGTGGGTGTCAACTCGCTTCGTGGAATCCCCATCGCGTCCAAAGCGCTGGCGAAGAGAAGGTTGATGGAGCTGCCGCCATCGATGAGAACTTGCGCAACCTTGATATTCCGAATAGTCGGCTCGACCACTATCGGATATCGTCCTAGGATGACAGCAGTCTTAGGGTGGTCTTCAACTGAAAACTCGATCTTCTGTTCGGACCACTTTATCTTGGGCGCGGCCCCTTGCCATGTCGAACAAACTTCACGCTCCACTTTCTTGTATTCTCGCTTTGAGGAGTACGCCGTGGAACCTCCGAAGATGTGCGAGACATGGAGATCAGAATCTGGGTATGCTGAGTCCGAGTCCTGAGTAGTTGCCTCAGCGGCCTTCCCGACTACACGTACTCGCTTGCCCTTCTCCAATGCCAGTTGCTTTGCCAGCGACTTTTCGAAGACGAGGCAATCCTTCAGAGAATGTATGTCCGACTTGTGTATAGAGCACCATATTTTCTTCGTGTCGCTGCCTTGTGGGTCTGGATGCTTGGGTGGGTCCACGTATTCTGCCGCGAGGACTTCTGCTTGAGCTTTCCTTTTCCCATTCTTGCGACTTTTCTTCTTGCTTGATTCAGGTGCGTCCTTGGCTGGCTTCTTCTCTCCCCCTGTCTTCGGCTTGTCGTTCTTGCGTCTCAATGCGTCGTCCGTGTGAGCGCATCGATCGACAATCTCGAACAGTCTTCGAGTAGTCGTGATCCGGCTTGTTGCCAACTCCTGGGTAGTATAGCGATCTCTGACACCGGTCTTGAAAGCGCGGATCACAGAGGCGTCGGTGATCTCGGGGATTGTATTTCTGCATTCATTAAAGTGCCGAACATAGTCCCTCAAAGATTCGCCTTGATTCTGTGTCAACGCGTGTAGATCGTCTTTGATCACGTGGCGCTTGTAAGTTCCTTGGAAGTTAGCGACGAACTGCTGCCATAGGTCTGCCCATGAAGAAATCAAGTAGGGCGGGAGATGCATCAGCCATGAATGCGCAGAGCCTTTCAATGCGGTCGGCAAATAATTCGCCAACGCGTTGTCGTCTGCTCCGGCAGCGTAGAGTACTGTGCAGTAAACCTGAAGGAATTCCTCTGGGTCGGTACTCCCATCGTACTTCTCTATTGCTCCTGGTCGGAATCTCTCAAGCCATTGGACATCATGCAGCGAACGACTGAAAGCTCTATACCCGGCGCTGGGGGCGGTGGGTTGTCGGCGATCGTATGTCCTTCGTGGATGTCTATCTGACGATGAGGATGAAGAGGATGATGACGATGACGACGGGTCACTTGGCTTTGGTGTGCGATTCCGAGGATGATGTCCAGGTTCTCGAGAATTCTGTCGTCGTCCACCATTGGTGTCCCGGCGTCGATCTCTGTCATCGTCATCGTTATGGCGGTGTCCTCGTCCCGTATCGTCCGGCATTCGTTGTTCGCGATCGTCGCGGTCGTGGCGGTTGTGACGATTATCACGGTCTCTGTTTTTGCTCGAGCGGTCTCCTCGCTCTTCGTTTTCGCGACGTCGTGAAGAGACGCGATGTCGGGAATGGTTCTCGTTGTCTCGCGCGCGTCGTGCTTCTCGGCGGCCATTCAGATGGTCGCGGAGATCGCCGGTGCCGCGAGGTGGAGGGGTGGCTCGTCAAGGTGATGTCTGCTACTCAGGTGGTTCACCATCGGCGCCGCCAGCCACCGGTTGTTCTGGTTGAGCTTCGGCAGCGGCCTCCTCGAACACGTTACTGAGATTAGCTACTGATTTCCGTAGTCGTTCTGTCCACCGTGCGAGATCATCGTTAGGAACGGGATCATACGGGGTTTCTCTCAGTATTGCGTTGATTGCCCCGATGTGCTGGGCCGGTGTGACCACTTGATTCCCCGCTTCTACGTTAGCACGCGCAGACGCGCTGATCTCGTCGATAGCAAACACATCGCGTGGTGTGTTCGTCGACGATGAGCCCTGGCCTTCGAGCGAGTGTAGGACTGATGGCTCGTGGGGATCGATGTCGATCACCCCAACGAATCGGTCTGAGATGACCGTCGCTCCTCGTTCCTTGTTCACATCTCTAGGAGGGATTCGTGACTGCTGGACCTTAGGAGGCGACGTCTTCATGGCTTTGAGAAGAATCTTGCAGCTTGAGAGGTCGTGATTCTTTGTCTTGTGGATAGGACAATAGACATCACGAGTTGGAGAAGTACGCTGAATTCCGCGCTCCTTGCAGGCACGGATCTTAGCTTGTGCGTTGAGAAAAACCCAGCAAGCTTGCAAGCTGTGTTTCCTTGTTTTGTGAATAGGACACCAGGACCATGTCGCCTCGGAAGTTGTCCTTGTCGGCTCGTGATTCTTATCGGAAGGGCAAGATTTGGCCGCACTAGGATCCTCCTCGGGTTTGGATGTCGTCGACGTTCCGTTCTCCGGTTCTGCGAGAGGATCCTTCGACATGGAGTCGTCTGGGGTTGTAGCCACGGCATTCTCGCTTCCGGTCATTGATGGACCAGTCGAGACCGGCACCGTGGTGTAACCCGAGAAGACAATTTCGCCGACTTGAGTCCACACCAGCGTTGTTGAAGTAGAAACTCCTTGGTTGAAGCTGGGGTCGACGCCGTTGTCGACGAAGCTTGATGACATAGTAGTAGAACCTTGAGCACCAAAGCCCCCTACCTGGCGCGCCACTGTCGACGGGGGATACCCGTAGACCGGATATAGAAGGTATTGGGGTACGCTGGTACGAGGATCTACGTAATACGACATCAAGCAAACAGAAGACAAAGATTATACTGGTTCAGGCCCCTTGGTAGGTAATAGCCCTTATCCAGTTGATATGGGATTATACGACGGAAATCACAGATTACAAAGGGAATAGTAGAACTCGATGGTACCGACGAGATCATAGTCGAGTTGGTTCGACTAGATCACCCGGCGACTTGGCTCCTGTAGACTCCGGCTTCGTAGGCTGTGGTGGTTGTCTAGGCTATGAGATTCGATCCCTTAGGTCCTCCCGGGGGGTCCCTTTTATACCGCAGGTCGGGTGGTCTCCAAGTAGGACTCGGAGACATCGGAGAGTGCGGCCCGTATCCGAGATGTATGGCACAGGGCTGGGCCTGCTGCTAAGGGCTCAATTCTGCCCTGCCTGTCCCGGTGAGTTCGCGCGAGGTGGATTCGGGTCGGTACTCTTGTCTATGCGGCTAGGATGGTTGGAAACTATGTATATGTCTTCCGTCCGTATGCCGGATGGTGGTATGTGGCACTGGTATGAGGAAAGACGTGTCTTGTGGGTAAAGATGTACAGCCTGTCTGATCATAGTATAATCTATCTAGAATAGCCGCGCCTCGGTTATGGGCAAGCCTAGCAATGTACCAAGTTAGTGTTTTAAATTCTTAAACCTGCTTAAAACTAAAATGTGTAAGGGTTGCCTGGTTTGGCTTGGGAGAGCTGGGACCCAGGTCGGGTTGCCAGTTCGGTCATGAATCATCGTAGGCCTTGGTTAAGGCAGGTTCGTGGGGTCACGGCCTTGATTAATAACTGTGTAGCTTAGATCGTTTTATAAAATGCTTGGGAAAAGTGCTTTAAATGTTTACTACAAACTAACCCCCTATAATTTATCCTTGTACTCCCTTGCATTAATCATGCATCTCCGTTGCTTGCTGAGTACTGTGGTTGTACTCATTCTGCATCTTTTCCCCCTTCAGTAAGGAAGCTTTGGAGAAAGAAGTCTTAGTTGGAGTTTGGCTTATACCCAGTTGAGCCTGTGAAGATGGAGCCGTAGGCCCGCTAGTCCGCTGCTGTATTTTTGGTTGTCAGGCCTGAAGTGCCTTTGTAATAATGTAAATATCTGATATAATAAAGATGTGTCTTTTTTATCATGTTGTGTGGTGTCCCGGCTTTCCTGGTTATTTCCTGGGATTAATACACTAGCGTTCGGGAAAAGCAATTTTCTCGGTCCGCGACATGCACACTAAGTGACAAACCCGCACGATGGAAATAACTCACTAAATAAGCTAATCAAAGAGACATAAAGAAAGCTGAACTACCATTGATACTTTGTACAGAGCCATTCTGCCCGAGATCAGTGAGGCCTGACTAATTCTGGCTTCTCCAGGAACTCTGTGGGAAGAATGCCGGACAACAGGGTTCCGCACTCCTCCGTAAGAATTCGAGGAATCGCGATATGTTCAGGGCACTCTTTGACAGCGCCCCTCACTCTCTACCAAACGAACATTACAAAATAATGAAACTACACAAGTAGTTGTACTCTACTTGAGCATCAGAGGTGTGTGTGAAAGGCGAATGTGAGAAAATGTACCTCTTTGATAGCCCATGTGTGGCGTTGAGCGTATCGTAGCCCGAGAGCCAGGATAACCGACCATTGGGCAGCTACTGCGAAACCTACACGGAGAGGTCAGGATAGGGCACACTGTTGTGGGTCATCCAGGAACCAATTCGACCGTCACACTACTTCCGAAGATAATGAGATATAGCAATGTTGCATCATATTTAACTTACGAAATATCATAGCTTCCACTGTACTGGCAATTATTGTATTTGATGAGATACCTTCTAATGACAAAAACGAGTTGGAAAACTCACTATCATCAATACAGGCTCGTGACATGTGGGAGACCATATGGAGGATGGCATTAACACACTGCAAATGGACCAAACACCATGCCATGGGCTAAGGACTCAAAGATCACGAAAGCAAGAAGTGGCAAGGGCAGAGGAGGTACCGCACTGACCCGCGGGGTCGTTGACCGCGGATGGGCCTGGCCCAACGGCGCCGAACCCAGGGCGTTACAGACCACATGTGCGGGCCGAGCGGGAGTGACCACTGAGATCCCGTCACAATAGTATTAGCTCATGAAGGAGGGAGGTGTTTGCACGTCGTCGACGGATAAGACCATGTTGAGGAGTACCGCCTCCCGTGGAGCCCGTTGCGCTTTCTTAAGACTCGATGGCCGAAACAGTAGATTTGGCTTGGCGGGTTATTCTCAGGTTCTGCATCCCAGGCAACTCGTCGCTACTTATGAACTCTCGATGTAGTGGGGTCCGCCAGTCGCCGTGTCTCGATGTCGGCAACGGACGCTCGCCTCTGTAGCCCCGGCTGATGTCGGGCAACTGGCTATCTGTCGCGTTTGCCTCTTTCACTGATGGCGTTTGGTCAGGACGTCTAGAAAGTGCCAGATTCGGGTGGTTCCGTCTGGACGCACGCCGTGCTAGATCGTACTGTTCGATGTTGTCCTTGCGGTATACTGCGCGGACCTCGATCCCATCAAACCTTTTTTCCAGTTTCCTGACTTCTGCGAGATAGGAGCAGCTCGGGGCTAGAGCACTTGTAGTCTTTGTGCACCTGGTTGTGTGACTAGTTCGAATCTCCTTTTACAATTAGTCCTTGACTCCAAGTGCGGCTGCTGCCTTATCCCAGCGAGTAGTCCTTCGTGTTCGGCAGTTTGTGGTTTACCTTGAAGTTGAGGTGAATTGCATACTTGAAACTGATTCCCGAAGGTGATGTCAAGATGAATCCTGGCCTGCTCCTTGGCTGTTGATGCACGCGAACGCCATTTGTCCATGTATCGTGTGTCGGTTTGACTGTCGTGACATGTTCTCAGGCATAGTCCAATCGACAACAGAAGTCGGCGAGACCAGGACTTGATGGCTGTTCGGGCACAAAGTGGACATCAAAACTGGCTTAGCTCGACTACCCATTTCGCATTGCGGGCGACAACGTTTTGTGTTTCTACGACTTCACCAAGAGGGAAGGAGGAAACAACTGTGACCCTGTGGGTTGGAGTAGTGGGTAGTCTTTCTTGACGTCATGATTACTGCATAGAGCAGTTTTTGGATCTGTGGGTATTCTGTCTGCGTCATGGAGAGCTTCGCTTATGTAGTAGGCTGGTCTTTGCACCTTCTCTCTGTCAACAACAGATCAGTAACACGAACATACGGCGTGGCGGCAATATAGAGAATAATATGTCATTAGTTGAGGAGGCGCAACGTACAAGGGGGATTTGACATGAAGCGCTGAGTGCGATAAACGCCTCTTCGGCTTGCCTGTGTCCGCAAATTTGGTCTTGTTTCTTCAATAAGCGAAGAAGGTTGTCTTCATTCTCTATCCTCACGACGAACCTACTTAGTGCGCCATGCATCTGGTTAGTTTTGTACTTCCTTGAGTCTGTGGGCGACTTCATGTTCTCGATTGCCTTGATCTTCTCGGATTTGCTTCTATTCTCTGCCAGAGACGAGAACCGAGCAGCTTGCCGGATAGTACTCCGAACGTGCACTTCTCTGGATTTGAGCATGAGCGATATCGTCGAGGTTGTCGAACGTTTCCCGTAATCGTCAATCAATGAGTCGCTTGTTGGTTTGAACATTGTCTAATCGATGTAGGCCTCGACATTGTTTCCAAGCTGATCGCTAATGCCCTTGGACGTGTCGTTCTCCTCGTGATGATATGCTGTCTTCTCTCGTCCTCTTTCGTCATGCTGATTTGGTCGTAACCGGGTATAAGCGTCAAGAAAACTCAACAACTCACACCGCTGTTGAGTCCACAGTTGGTCTATCGAGGAAGAGGAAAGTGATCCTTGGACACGCCTTGTTGAGGTCGGTGAAGTCGACACACATCCTCCACTTCCAGTTGGCTTCCGCCCACCATGACTGGGATGGCTAGCCATCTGGATGGAGTACCTCTCTGATGAGACCTGCTTTGAAAGGTTGTCGAGTTCTTCTCGTATGGCCTGTTTTCGATCTGGTGCAAATTCCGCAGTTTTGTTTTACCAGCTGGTGTCGGGTCGTACCATGAGTTTGTGCTCAATCACTCCCTGGGACCCCCAGCATGTCGGGATCGCTGCCAACGAGCATGTCTACATTGTCGCGGAGGAAGGTGATGAGCGCGAGTTCCTATTCTCACCCAGTGATGCCCAATTCTTAACGGTCTTGTCAGGGTTGGCACTGGAGAGCGGAACGATCTTGATTGCGCGTCTGGCTTTGGCGTCTTATTTGTTTTGCTCACTTTCTTGGGTGGCTCAACTGTGGCGGGGGCTGGGCGTGTGCTCGACCATGTCGAGGCTCCGCTTGTTCGCATTGCACCGCCGTTCCCTTGATAGTGATTGTTCTCTTCGTCCCGGGTATCTTGAGCACTTGATTACGCGCATGAGATGCGGCCATACTTCGCCAGAGTTCTTTTGTGGTTTATATATTCATCATTCAGCGAGTCAGCAAGGTGATATGCTCTTTTCATTTCTTGGAAGTCTACTTTGTTGCAAACGTACAATACTATTTGCCAATGTGTTGATTATGGCTGGGTAAATTCTGATAAGTTTAGCATCGGTGGTTATGCGCTAATGTGGCGATGATCGGTATAACTGGAAGGTTGATTCGTGGGTGTGCCACTCGCTTCGTGGGATCCCCATCTTGCGTCCAAGCGCTGGCGAAGAAATGTTGATGGAGCTGCTCGCATGATGAGAACTGTCCGCAACTTGATTCTCCGAATAGTTGGCTCGACTACTAATTCGGATATCGTCCTAGGATGACAGCAGTCTTAGGGTGGTCTTCAACTGAAAACTCGATCTTCTGTTCGACCACTTCATCTTGGGCGCGGCCCCTTGCATGTCGAACATAACTTCACGCTCGACTTTCTTGTATTCTCGCTTTGAGGAGTACGCGTGGAACCTCCAAAGATGTGCGAGACATGGAGATCAGAATCTGGGTATGCCGAGTCCGAGTCCTGAGCAGTTGCTCAGCGGCCTTCCCGACTAACGTACTCGCTTGCCCTTCTCCTCAATGCCATTGCTTTGCCAGCGACTTTTTGAAGACGAGCCAATCCTTCAGAGAATGTCTGTCCGACTTGTGTATAGGGCACCATATTTTCTTCGTGTCGCTGCTTGTGGTTTGGGTGCTTGGTGGGTCACGTATTCGCCGCGAGGACTTCCGCTTGAGCTTTCCTTTTCCCATTCTTGGCTTTGCGACGGTCGTCCCCTTGTCGTTCGTCTCCGTCGTCTCCGAACCGTCTCCGCCGCGCTCGTTCGCCGTCGTCGTTCCCACGCCTCGTCGCGTGGCGGTAAGGATCCGTCCTCTTGCTGCCCTGTCCTCGTCCTTTCGGTGTCGCCCCGTGCCCGTTGTGCGGTTGTCGACACCGGTACCCGTGTACCGGTGTCGGTAGTCATTCGTGTGTGCGTGTGGTGACCGTGTTAGTGTGCCCGCTTGGTAGACGCGTGGTTTCCACGTGTGCAGCCTGCGTGGTGTCTAGTGGAGTCCGTTTGTTGGCCACTCACCTCGGTTGACACACGGGGTCCGCTTCCGTCGACCCGTGGACCGTC
The DNA here is from genome assembly GCA_009805545.1 of Oryza longistaminata. Lineage (NCBI taxonomy): Eukaryota > Viridiplantae > Streptophyta > Magnoliopsida > Poales > Poaceae > Oryza > Oryza longistaminata. The sequence goes on along the minus strand of CM020180.1, from coordinate 26,933,091 downwards.
TCTATGTACCCGATCCACCGTGATTCCTTAGGTTGACATGTGGGGTCCGCATGTCAACAGCGCATCCTTCCTGTCTTTTCCAGGCTAGCGCTTACACATGTTTTATAGTTGCAAAACCTAATTATAATAATCCGCAAATCTCCATATAACAACATTAAACTTCGGATGACCATGTCTTGGTCATACGAACCCCGAATCAACCCGTTCAAGTCACCTAATGTTTGTTATAATCTAAAGAACCATGTGCTTTCTTTTTATGTATTGTTATTGCTTCTTTATAGGCTTGTAGATTTGCTTGTGTGCTTCGCGTAGCTTCTGTCGTTCCGGAGGTTCTCGAAGCGTGGTTCGCGGTCGTCGCCGAAGGTTCGGAAGGCCATTCTCTCTAAGCAAGGCAAGTCACATCATCCTTGAGCATATTGAATCCCAGTTTATAAAATTATTTTGATTAAATTATTGCATTACCTCTTTATTTAAATTCCCGCGTTATCACTGTTTTATTTAGCACTTCCTATTAATCCTTGTTATAGCCTTATCATTGCTATTGTTTATTATCACCTTGTTCACCCTAGGAAAATAAAACCCCAACTAGTGGGTAATCTATTCATGGTTCCACTAGTATGAATTTAGGTAGATTCTTCGCTGATTAATTAGGCAACACTAGGTGGTTTCGTAACTTTAGACTTTGGGAGTTCTCATATCATTTGGACAGTATGGAATGGTTGGCTTATGTTGGAATTGAACACACACCTCCCCCCCTCTATTCAAAACTTCCAAAATGGTTTTAGGCTGGCTCGAGGTGCATGGTTTTGCTAGGAGCACCTCGGCTATCATAAGGACCGGTCTTCGGGCCTCTGTTGCAAAGCACTACCGTACTAACCACATGTCTAATGGGTAAGGCTTAACTCGGTGCTCAGTCTAGTCCTGAACAAAAGGACACGGGTAGAGATGGATGAAGTCGTTGCGACGATGGATATCTCTGAGGCAAATGAAGGCTACGCAAGCTGTGGCTTGGTAATCGGGATGTCTAGGCAAATGAAGGCTACACGGGTCGGTGCCCGTTAGTCGAGATGCCATGGCACTGGACTAGTACGCGGGTGGTCTCACCCCTATGTGTGTGGCGCACCCGGTCTAGATCCTGTTGCTAGGGCTCAATCCTGGCCTGCCTATCCCGGGATACCGGGTTCTATATGGAAACTATAAGGACTACTCGGATTGTATCCATATTGGTCTCCCTAGTTCTACTTGGATAGGGGTGGAAAAAAGGCTTGGGCTCGTGAGCTCAGCTCGGGCTTGGCTCGAGCACACTTAGCTCGGCTCGTCTTGAATTCCAAACGAGCTAAGCCCAAGCCTCCTTTTTAGCTCGTTTCTGAAACGAGCCAAGCCCGAGCTGGCTCGTGAGCCGCTTGATTTGGCTCGTGAGCCTAGGCCATCATATATTTATATGGATGATTTTTTTTGTAGTTGAGTTATTATTTGTCAATATGTAATTTATCGTCTAGATTTTGATGAATTGAATATATAAAATTATTTTAATTTTACATGTTGATGATTTGTTATTGCTTTTCTTAATGATTACAAATTATATAGCTTCAACGGAAGGCTCGCAAGCCAGCTCGAGCTGGCTCGAGCCAGGAAACGAGCCGAGCTGTGCTCATGTTTTAGCTCATTTCCCTAATCGAGCCGAGCCAAGCCAAGCCTAGCTTGTTGCGAGCCATTGCAAGCCGAGCCGAGCTAGGCTTGGCTCGGCTCGTTTCCACCCCTAGTTGGGTCGGTACTTTTGTTCACAGCTAGGATGGGTGAAGGGTTATGTCACATGTTTACGACGGGTTCCAAGGCTATGGAATGCGAAGTAAAGATGTGTCTTGTGGGTAAAGATGTACACCTCTGATCAGAGTAAATCTATTCGAATAGCCGCGCCCTTGGTTATGGGCAAGCCTAGCAATGTACCCAAGTTAGTGGTTTAATTCTTAAAACTTGCTTAACAACTAAAATGTGTAATGGTTGGCTTGGGTTGGCTTGGGACGAGCTGGGACCCAGGTCGGGTTGCCAGTTCGGTATGAATCATCGTAGGCCTTGGGTTAAGGCAGGTTCATGCGGGTTCACGGCCTTGATTAATAACACTGTGTAGCTCTAGGATCGTCTTTACAAAATAGCTTTGGGCAACTAAGTGGCTTTTAAATGTTGTTTACTGCAAACCCTAGCCCCTATATTATTACTCCTTGTACCTCCTTGCATTAATCATGCATCTCCCGTTGTGGCTTGCTGAGTACAGTGGTTGTACTCATTCTTGCTCTATCTTCCCCCCTTCAGTAAGGGAAGCTTTGGAGAAGAAGTCCTAGTTGGAGTTATGGCTTATACCCTTGTTGAGCGTCTGTGAAGATGGAACCGTAGGCCCGCTAGTCCGCTGCTGTTTATTTTTGTTTGTCAGGCCTGAAGTGCCTTTGTAATAATGTAAATATTATCGATATAATAAAGATGTGTCTTTTATATCATGTTTGTGTGGTGTACCCCGGCTTTTTCTGGGACGGGGATTAATACACTAGCGTTCTGAAAAAGTTATTTTTCCGAGCGCGACAATCTGCTATCAGAGCCATCTCGACTGTAGGATAAGCCAACTGGATAAAACCTAAGGACATATTTTATAAACAAAACTATTTGTGAAAATTCCATTTTCCTCCTTCCCCCAATGCTATTTGCAAAATGATTACTCTCTTCTTCCTTCTTCGGATTTCAACTAGTACTAGATGGTCAGCTTTGCGAAGAAGATGTCGTGAGTAGTCTGCCGAAGCCCCGGAAGACTGTTGGATCTGCTAGCGAAGCGAAGGAAGCAGTGAAGCCAGATATGAAGCAGGAGTGAAGATTTTAGAGAACCCGTCGCAGAACCTTAGCCACCCTCTAGGGTAGAGTCGTTAGCCGTGTGCTTCCTTGCTTGTGTGTGTAGCGCGTGGTTTGCATCAGTGGGGTGTGATGTAACCATGCTAGGTTGTTTAATCAACTTGCAGAATAAGCCTAACATACATCATAATAGAAAAAGATTAGATCTGTTAAGGTCCTATCCTTAGTTTCTGATCTGTCTCTCCCCTTTGTTTTCCCTCTCTCCCTCTCCAAACATCGCAACAGATGGCTAACAATGAGAAAGGCAATAAGGTCAGAAGTCAAGACATGAGTACCTCAAGTTCCCGAGTGAATGAAGCACCAGACACCAGTTGTGTGGTAGTGGTCCAACACCTAATTAACCAGAACCGATTGCTTATAGAGCTACTGCAGCAGCATCAGATGCCAATTCTGAACACGAGTCAGATACAAACTCAGGTGCAGTCGGAGGCAGTCCAGGCACTCACACCACAAGTCAGCACACCGCCAGCATCCCAACCGGCCCATCGTGCCATGCCACATGTTGACTCAAAAGAAGCAAGAATCATTTGTTTTATCTGTGATGAACAAGGGCACTATGCAAGGAACTGTCCTCAGCGGAAAAGAAAAGCACCAATGCGAACCGAAGATGAAGTCCATAAGATGATCATTACCAGCACAGAATGGCCTCCACCAGGAATGACAAAACGTCAGAGAAGAAATTTCTTCTAAGGTGCACCACAGTTGACAGAGCATCTTTTAGCTAATGGAGGTAGAGTGTCTGATAGCGAAGATTCAGATCAAGTCTCCTCAGGGGATGAAGATGAGAAGTCTCCCCAAAGTTTCAACTAGAATAAAAAGGAACATAAGGCATGCTCTCGTTGTGGAGAAATCGGTCACGTTGCCAGCTCGTGTGCCACTACCTGCTTTCATTGTGAGGAAGACCATCCACCCGACGAGTGTCCAACGAGCAGGATCACTTGTTTCTTGTGTGAAGGAACTGATCATGTACCAAAAGATTGTCAACTAAATTTTCTGCAGACGAAGAAGATGGCCAACCAACCCGCCAGTTCCGACAGAGAGAAGCATCAAGGCAATGCAATTCCCCACCAAAACTACAGTTTCAACCGAACTCCAGTGCCAGGACAGAGGAATCAAAATGGAAAAAGAAAATGCCGAGACCGGAAAGATATCTGTTGTTTCAATTGTCAAGAAATGGGTCATTTCGTCGACAAGTGCCCCAAACCGAGAAACATAGCTGCCAGCACGTCAGTCCATGCAACTCCCCACAATCAGAAGCTTGCTCCTCAGCGAATTATCATCCATGCATCCCGAAGCAGTCCTATAGCCCGCGTTGCAACAGCTCCAACTCCAATGAGTGCACTACCACAAGGTGTCAATGCTCCATTTCAGCCCCAGTCACCAGTTGACAAGACAAAGGCCAGTATATGCGTTGTACCTTTGGATGTCCCATTACAACAGCCGAGAAATCAAGTACAAGATGAAGAACCCGAGTGTAAGTGTTGTCGAAACAACAACCGCATCTGTCGAAAGACGTGGTCACTCAACAGTAGTTGGGAAAGAAGTAAAGTGTATTAAATTGAGAATTTTTCTTGGGATCCCCCCATTACATGGCCCTATGGGGCTATTTATAGCCCCATTACAGGTTCTTACTACTAGGGCTTTGGTTATACAGGGGAATTTACATGGTTGCCCTTATGAAAGGGACATTTACATGGGTACATAGTGTAATTGTGGTCCATGGACCTTTAACGGGCCGTCAGGCGATTGTCGACCCAATTAGCCCTCAGGCTTGATGGGCCAGGATGGCTTCTTCGGTCCTCCTGGGGTCTAACTCGCTATGGCGAAGTTGTCCCCCTTCGGCGTATACTCTTCGCCCTGCATCCTTCGCCTAGGAGGCCTCTGGCTTGGCGAGGTACCCGCACGATTCCCTGCTTCTCGCCGTCCTTGCTTCCTAGTCTTCGCCATGGGGGGGGGGTTCGCCCTGACTAACCTTGACATTTTGGGCTTGAATTCTTACTAGTTTCAGCCGGTTTGGTCGAAGGGCTTCATGCCATATCGTCAACAGTAAGAAAGTTATTGTTTGTTACAACTGCAGTGAAGAAGGGCATTACTCCAGAAACTGTCCCCAACCAAGGCAAAATCGCCCCCCACATTTTCGCCAATTTACAGGAAGCAGACATGACAATCGCCAAGTGGTCACTAGAGCAAATGCAGTACCCGTTAAGCCTAGTGCTAGTCAGAAACAACCATAATACTCTTGTATCGGTGTTCAAGTACTTTTGTTTTATAGCTGTTCCCCGTTAACCATGTAATAAGGAAGAAACGGGAAATAATGAATGAGCTTGGCAAATTTATGAAGGATCCATATTGAGATTGCAAGTGTTGTGTGATGTGCATGTTTGGTTGATGATTAAGGTGACCTAGAGTCTCATTACTGGGAGATAATATTCTATTATGAATCAAATAACCTAGTGTTGTTAGAAAAGAAAATCAAGTGATCAACCAAATAGACATTTGTTTGGACTAAGAGTTTCAGATGTGTCTTTTTTGGATCAAAGGAAACGACAGTCAGTATAGCTTTTGACGAAATACTTCAAGGTTTCTCTGAAAGGCAGCAGGCCCAAGGACCTCATTGCCCCAGAAGCACCCACAACACTTGGAGTGAAGAGTACCTGGTTGAGAAAGGTCGAAAGGTGATTGATAAAGGATAACGAGAAACATGATTTGTGTCACTCGAGGAAGACTCCCGATAGCAATCGACCCTACAACAGTCACCCTGCCATTAAAGCAGATGAATTCGCAAGTAAGCGAGATGACCACAAGTAAAAGTACTTGTCGGAGATATGGGACTGGGGGTATGCGAAGTGTGGGGAATCTACCTTCCTATCCTGCCGCGTGTCTCTACAGCCTGGCCCTGCCCCCGCAGCCCGCGAACCGCTGGAGCGCCGGGGGGGGGGTCGGGGCCTCGGGGGGCCACATCATGCCCCTCGGGCCCTTGCACCGCTTCGCCCCGAGGCCCTCGCCCAACCACCATTTGGCGGGGAAGCGAGCGAGGAGGGGGCCCAGGCTGAGCTTCCATTAATGCGTGCAACGCCCCAACTGCCCCCTGTCACATTTAATGCAGTGAGGCAGACGTGCGGCGTGCGAATCTGATGCGCCATAATCAAGAATGACCGGTCTGTGACCGGTCATGACATCGGTCACGTCTGACTAGACCGACAACCGTGCTCCCACGTCGCGTCTGCTCCCGGCGGAGTGGAGGTAGGTATGACCCGTCCCATCGGAGGGTCATTCAGACGGCGGCCACCACAAGTCTTCATCCATTAATGGGGGAATGATAGGGCTGTCCCCCGTGTCAGGCGAGGGACAGCGCTGGGCCCCACTCAAGGACAAGCTATGGCTTAGCTTCCAGGCGAAGGCACGGGTCGAGTTCCTGTCAAGATAGGGTGGGTCCCCACCCGAAAGAAGAGTAGGTAGAGGCGGTGCATGTGGTATCCCCTTGAGATATAAAAGGAGGACCTTGCCCACCGAGGAATGGGACGACGCTCAGTAGACCTGAACTCTAGGGGAAGAAGAGCAAGAAAGCTCTCCGAAGTTAAGGAACCCTTGCAACACTCAACCATAATCCCAAACACAGGAGTAGGGTATTACGCTTCTCAGCGGCCCGAACCTGTATAATTCGATTGTGTGCAAGCTAGCTAGTAGCCCTAGGGGCGGATAAGAGATTTCTAAGAGGTGAGCTCCTTCCCCCGGTCGATCTCACGAAAGGGGGGTCTCACGACCTCCCGCTATTGAGGGGCTTCCCTCGACAGTACTTCTACGAGGACAAAGATGAAAACTTTTGTGACATGACCAAGAAGTCAAGAAGTTAACCTAAACAGTTGGAATCTAAAGCTCGGTTCAACCTTGGGCTCTATGTCAGATGCTACCTAGAATAATAGCACTTGCACTAGGATCGTTCAACGCACTTTCCTAGCAATCGATCCATCAGGAAAGAACACCTCAAGGTTGAAGGTGTAAAGGAATACGTTGAATGCTAAATGATGACAACATGAAGAGAATAATGGGAAGTATATCGAATGTAAAGAGAGTGAATCCGAGTTGGCTGTTCGTGGGAGCTATTCCCAGTTATGAAACAAGTGATATGTTCGAAGATAATCTACAGAGGCCAGATTAAAATCACATCCAACAAAGAAGTTTCAGATTTGGTAGGTCAACGATCAAACGAATACAAGTCCAGCAGTAAAGACATTTGGGAAGACATCAAAGCATGTCAAGTAGGATAAGTTGGTTCTCTTGGGAAGCATAATTTAAAGTTACAGTGGTCGACCATCGCATCGAATAGCAGAAGTAGCTAGCACCCGGAGACCAGGAAAGCTAATATGAGGCAGTTGGTGGCAAGTTAGAAGTCAATGCCAAGCATGGTAATCTCATGATGACAAGCATGGTATCCTAGTAATGACAAGCATGGCATCCTAGTAATGACAAGCAGGTGTCAACACATGACATGAAGTGGGTAACTTGTATGAGGTTGACACCAAGGATATGAATTATGAGAAGTTCTGGAACTGAAGCCCCATCTTCAAGAGCCGCAACCCAGTCGAAGTCAGCTAAAGGTGCAACCCCGACAAGTCAGGTGAAGAGAACATTCCATCTGCAACAGGAGATCAAGCCAAGCAATTCAGAGTGGGGAAGTTTTGCTGGCAGGTTTGTTAAAGAGGGCGCAACGGAAGAAGTCAGACAAGAAGAGAAGACCGCCCAACCTATCTTCTTACTAGCCTCCTCGAATCTCGGGGACGAGATTCCTGTAATGGGGTGGATTTGTCACGTCCTGATAAATTCATCCCGAAATAAAAATCATTCTCTAAAAGGAATAATAGAATTGATTAAAATTCGAAAAGAAATTGTCAAACCCTAAAATACGTACAAGAAAAATTCGAATGTGGTCCGGAGGATTTTTTGTTAAATTCTCCTCGGTCTAAAAGGAGCCCTCAAATTTTACTTGAATTTTCAGAACACCGGAAATATTTATTAAGAAACAACAACCTTTATCAGAGTTTATTAAAAAGAAAAACTAAAAATAATCCTCCTTTTCCCTTTGGGCCAAGTCTGGCCCAAAGTCTCCCTCTCTCGATCAGCCGCGCGCCCCCGCGCGCGCGCGGTCAGTCGCCCCCCCTCTAGTCTCTTCTCTTCTCTGTATCTACTACTTATGTATATACTACATATACACATGTATATACATATGTATATACGTGTGTATATATATTTATGAATATTTTTTAATGCATAAAAATATATACGCATATACAAAGTTTATATATGATGTATACAAAGTTTATATATGATGTATACAAACTTTGTATACGATGTATATGAACTTTGTAGACGATGTATACAAACTTTATATCCATATGTATTAAAAAAATAAAAAAAACAAGAAATTGCATCACGTATACAAACTTTGCATACGCGTATACAAACTTTGCATGCGTACGAATACAAACTTTGTATTCATACATCTAAAAGACCAAAAAAAAACAGAAGATAAACCGAAAAAAAAAAGGAAAACCAATTCTTGAACAGAAAAAAAAGAAAAAAAAGCCAACCGAACAGAAACGGAAAACACGGAAAAGCAAAAAAAAAAAAAAAACGCGAAAAGTCGGTCTCCTGCGCGGCGCGTCCGCCGGCCCCTCTCCGCGCGCGACGCGTCTTCCAGTCGCGCGGAGAGGGGCGCTCGTGACTGATCGCCCAATAGCCTTCTCGGCGGTGGAAGTCCTCCCTTCTTTCTCTCCCTTCCTTTTCTCCCTCCTTCTCTTGGGCCCCCTCCCTTCCCGCCAGCTCTCCCTCTTCTCCTCCTGGACCACCTCGGCTTCGCCCGACCCAAGCCGAGCCGCGCCTCCCACCCGTGCCGTGCACGTGCGCGCGCCGTTGCGCGCGTTGACCGCATGACCACATGGGTCCCACCCACCCGGTCGTCGTCCTCCTCCCGCTCAGCAACTCCTCTCTCCATTGAACCCTAGTTCTTCCACACCCTGAAATCCGTGCGAATCAATTCCCTTCATTCCAAATTAATTGGGGAATATTCCCATTCCTTCCTCTTCATTACCCCCCCCATTCCCCCTTGAATGCGCCCCTAATCGCCGGGAACGGACGCCGCCACCCGGCCACCTCCCATGGCCACGGCGCCATTTCCGCCGCCGTTCCCCGCTCCTCCCGTGCCCGGTCCCTTCCTCTCCTATAAAATGGAATCCCTTCCTTCTTTCATCGTTTCAGCCTCCTCCCGAGCTCCCCTGTGGCCTCACCTCCTCTCCCCGCCACCCTCCTCTCTCTCCCATGCCGTCGGCCGACTCCAGCCGCTCCTGCCGCCTCGTCCGTGCGACTTCCGGCCGAGCCGTCGCCTCCCCGGCGTCGCAATCGCCTCCCCTTCCCCGGCCTACCCTCCGTTTCCCGCGCAGACCTCCAAAAGTGCATCCCCGCCGCAACAGTGGCGTTGCCGCCACTGTTCTGCCTCCGGCCGCCTCTGCCGCGTCTCCTGTGCCCGGCCGACGTCGCCACCACCTCTCCGGCACCCGAACGCCGCCTCTTCCCCGGCCAGGCCACGGTGTCGCCCGAAATTCGCCGGAACAACGTCGTCCGCGCCGCCCCTCTTCGGTCTCGTCAACACCACTCCGGCAGCCCCTTCCGCCGTGCCAGTGCGCCCGGCCGACGTCGCCGTCTCCTCCTCCGGCATCGCAGCGGCAAGGTCGTCCTCGGCCTCACCTCCCCTCCACCCGAACCCCCGCCGGTACGTCATCCACGTCCGTTAGTGAGCCGCTGCAGCCCCGTCATCGTCTTCGTCCTCGGCTCCGCGTCATCAAGCGTTGCGCTCGGCCGCGTCTCGTCTTCGTCCAAGGATCGCGCCGAAGTCGTTCCCTCGTCATTTTCCTCCGTCGTCCCCTCATCGTTCGTCTCCGTCTTCTCCGAGCTGTCTCCGCCGCGCCCGTTCGCCGTCGTCTCCCACGCCTCGTCGCGTGGTGGTAAGGATCCATCCTCTCGCTCCCCGTACTCGTCCTTTCGGTGTCGCCCCGTGCCTTTGTTTGCGGTGTCGACCCCGGTACCCGTGTACCGGTGTCGGTAGTCGTTCATGTGTGCGTGTGGTGACCGTGTAAGTGTGCCTGCTCGGTAGCTGCGTGGTTTCCACTTGTGCAGCCCGCGTGGCGTTAGTGGAATCCGTTTGTCGGCCACTCGCCTCGGTTGACACACGAGTCCGTTTCTGTCGACCCGTGGATCGTCTCTCTGTACCCGGTCTACCGTGGTTCCTTAGGTTGACATGTGGGGTCCGCATGTCAACAGCGCTGCCTTCCTGTCTTTTCCAGGCTAGCGCTTACATATGTTTTATAGTTGCAAAACCTAATTATAATAATCCTTAAATCTCCATATAACAACATTAAACTTCGGATGACCATGTCTTGGTCATACGAACCCCGAATCAACCAGTTCAAGTCTCCTAATGTTTGTTATAACCTAAAGAACCCTGTGCTTTCTTTTTATGTATTGTTATTGCTCCTTTATAAGCTTGTAGCTTTGCTTGTGTGCTTCGCGTAGCTTCCGTCGTTCCAGAGGTTCCCGAATAGTGGTTTGCGGTCGTCGCCGAAGGTTCGGAAGGTCGTTCTCTCTGAGCAAGGCAAGTCACATCATCGTTGAGCATATTGAATCCCAGTTTATAAAATTATTTTGATTTAAATTATTGCATTACCAATTTATTTAAATTCCTGTGTTATCACTGTTTTATTTAGCACTTCCTATTAATCCTTGTTATAGCCTTATCATTGCTATTGTTTATTATCACCTTGTTCAACCTAGGAAAATAAAACCCAAACAAGTGGGTAATCTATTCATGGTTCCACTAGTATGAATTTTGGTAGATGCTTCACTGATTAATTAGGCAACACTAGGTGGTTTCGTAACTTTAGACTTTGGGAGTTCTCATATCATTTGGACAGTATGGAATGGTTGGCTTATGTTGGAATTGAACACACACCTAACCCCCTCTATTCAAAACTTCCAAAATGGTTTTAGGCTGGGCTCGAGGTGCATGGTTTTGCTAGGAGCAAGTCGGCTATCATAAGGACCGGTCTCCGGGCCTCTATTGCATAGCACTACCGTACTAACCACATGTCTAATGGGTAAGGCTTAACTCGGTGCTCAGTCTAGTCCTGAACAAAAGGACACGGATAGAGATGGATGAAGTCCTTGCGACGATGGATATCTCTGAGGCAAATGAAGGCTACGCGAGCTGCGGCTTGGTAATCGAGAGTCTAGGCAAATGAAGGCTACACGGGTCGGTGCCTGTTAGTCGAGATGCCATGGCACTGGACTAGTACGTGGGTGGTCTCACACCTATGTGTGTGGCGCACCCGGTCTAGATCCTGTTGCTAGGGGCTCAATCCTGGCCTGTCTGTCCTGGATACCGGCCGTAGACAGGGTTGGGTCGGTACTTTTGTTCACGGCTAGGGTGGGTGAAGGGTTATGTCACATGTTTACAACGGTTCCAAGGCCATGGAATGCGAAGTAAAGATGTGTCTTGTGGGTAAAGATGTACACCTCTGATCAGAGTAAATCTATTCGAATAGCCACGCCCTCGATTATGGGCAAGCCTAGCAATGTACCCAAGTTAGTGGTTTAATTCTTTAAACTTGCTTAACAACTAAAATATGTAATGGTTGGCCTGGGTTGGCTTGGGACGAGCTGGGACCCAGGTCAGGTTGCCAGTTCGGTCTGAGTCATCGTAGGCCTTGGGTTTAGGCATGTTCGTGCGGGTTCACGGCCTTGATTAATAACACTGTACCCCCTTGCATTAATCATGAATCTCCCGCTGTGGCTTGCTGAGTACTGTGGTTGTACTCATTCTTGCTCTATCTTCCCCCCTTCAGTAAGGGAAGCTTTGGAGAAGAAGTCCTAGGTGGAGTCATGGCTTATACCCCAGTTGAGCGCCTGTGAAGATGGAGCCATAGGCCCGCTAGTCCGCTGCTGTTTAGGCTTATACCCCAGTTGAGCGCCTGTGAAGATGGAGCCATAGGCCCGCTAGTCCGCTGCTGTTTATTTTCGTTTGTCAGGCCTGAAGTGCCTTTGTAATAATGTAAATATTATCGATATAATAAAGATGTGTCTTTTATATCATGTTTGTGTGGTGTACCCCGGCTTTTCCTGGGACGGGGATTAATACACTAGCGTTCTGGAAAAGGTATTTTTCCGAGCGTGACAGAGGGTATGCCTTATCCGTAACCCTGACAAATAGTCTTCTCTAGTTCTTCAAGTCTTCCGGAGAATTCAGGTATGGTTCTAGTAGCTCTTCCCTCTCTTGTAAGACTTTATCCGATAATGAAATATTCTTCTTTATATAGTTTTGGTCCTTTACCTTACTAGCATAATTATTCGAGTACCAACTTTAGCTTATACTTGTCTCGTATTAATTATGTGGATAGCTTACTAGAGATATACAATGGTATTGGCTTAGTGTTCATTCATTTGATTGCTCTAGTTCATCTGCAGAGATGTAGAGTAATATTTAGTAATATACGAGTAAGTGCGGTGCTTAGATTATTAGATATTATTAAGTGGTGCTATATGCCACGGATCTGTAGAGGTAGGCCGCTGATGGTGACAGCTCAGTACGAGTATTCCTCCATGTGCGTATATAGGGCTAAGAAAGGTTCCTGGTGCAGGTACTCCTCCGTATCTTTAATCGGATGGATAGCCATGATGGATTATCATAAGGAACTCGGCAATCAGGAGTGGTTTCTCGATATACTAGGAGTGCATAGTTAGGGGGTATTAGCCACATAGTTGTACAATAGCAAGTGTATACTAAACTGACTATATACTATAAGTACATAAATGATGCTTTTCTTATTTCTTTTCTACTTAGCCTAGACTTATAATTTAGTGAGAGTATTCTAAACTGAACCTTTTATGTGTCAAATCTATCCTTATCCTCAATTGATTAACCCATGCATAAGACTTTGATATACGTAAGTATGATAAGAATTTATAGCATAGTACTATCTTACCATATCTTCCCTTGAGATTAAATAAATACGATACCTTGGAAATACTTCCGGGTGAAATGCTACAGCGGTATATCCGTGCGCTTGTGGATTTATTTCTGTAACCCATAAGATTACCGTTTAATATTTCTGGCAACATTACTTGGGATTAAGTTCCTAGTAATGTCGTTAGCAAATATCAACAACCACTATGGCTGTTCGGCTGAACTCCATGTTCGGCCGAATTGTGAGCCCCACCTCCTAGCCACTATCTTGGCTGGGAGGCTGACAGTGGGGCCCTATGACGATTAAGGATGGTTTAGTCCTGCCTTAAGTCGGTTTCAACTATCAGGTGGGCCCTCCAATCCTTGTACTCGCACGTGATTGGTCAGAGGTTCATTTTCATCGCATGCCGGGTGTATTTTCCCGTTAAATAACCTGCATATATATATTTACCAAAACTGGTGGAAGTGGTCAGTAGAAAACTCCTACCACTAACTTTTGATATTATATTTGATAGCTTTTATGCAAGGGTTGATGGTTAAAGTTTGCACTTAAGGACCGTCAACACTACACTTGGGTGATAGCTGCTATTTTTGTATCTATGTTTAGTTGTTTCCCAAGTAAGCACAAAGTCAGGGGTTACACCAATTAGGTGCATCTATCCGATGCACCTACCAATTTTGTTTCTTTAGATATAGTCATACTTGATTCTAGTTGTTTTCTAACTAAGCATAGATTTTGGGGCTACAAACCTAATATGTGTTCATCTGTTTAGAAGAAAGAAGCACTCGGGATGACTAGATGGGGGAACCTGAAGCACCAGATACCCATACAACTTGCTCATTCAACGAGAGACAATATGTTTTGGTGCGATGTTGCCTTGTAACCCAAGATTGGGTATGGAGCCCTGGTTGGATATTACCTCCTATAAATTAGGAAACAGAAACCGTGTTCGGCTACATTTCTCTATTTGTAACCTTACCCACAACCAATATAAGGCCGGTAGGGAGCCCCTCCTGGGTATAGCAACAATAGAAACACCAAGATCTGTACACCTGACGGAATACAATTCACCAAAACAGGAATAGGGTATTAACCCACATCGAGGAGCCCTAAACCTGTATAAAACCATGTCTTCTACATTCATCCACTTTTAAGTCTCATGCGTAGCACCCTTAAATTATTTCCGATACCAAATACCGACAAAAATATACCCCAAGACTCTAATATTAGTATATATCCAATTAATGTAATTCGAAAATTTAAAATTCATAATTAGTAAATTGTGACTGATATAGATTCTTCTTTAGTCTTATATTTTAATTAAATCCAAAATCAATAAATATGAAGTTGTATCCATCTTGGATTCTCCATTTAATATATTTATTAATTTAATTTTTAAATTCAAAATAAAAAAACTAGCAAGTTGTAACTGAAGAGGAATATTTTCCAATCTAAGCCATCTATTATATACTAAAAGATCATTCAACTTCCTTAAAACATTCTCAAGATATCATGTAGTATTCCTCAAAATGCTTCTAGATTGCCACGTGGTAATTCTGAGAAATAAATATATCTAACCTTTGATTTTCAGTAAAATTAGTGGGCCCAACACTGAAGATCTATTAAACTTCCATCAAACACTGTCAAGCTACCTTGTGATAATTCTTAAAATGCTCCTAGATTGCCAATGGCAATTCTGAGAAATAAATACATCTAACCTTTAATTTTCATTAAAATTAATGGGCCCAACATTCCCATTTGTTAGGCCATGAGCACCTCAATCTTGGCTCTAATGAAAAAGACTAAGGTCAAGAGAGCCAAAACAACTGACAAGCCAGCCGATGATCTGCCCGACTTGGATCCATCTATTGAACAAGCCTTAGATGAAGAGGCAATCGGAGATGAAGTCGATCAAGCTGCAGCCGAAGTGAGCGATACTGAAAGAACACCATCGGCCTCGCCTAGGCAAACCCTTCCAACTCCGTCTGCTCCAGTCCACTTTTCAAGGGTAAGTGTCCCCCACTAATTCCTTTTGAAACCCTTTTGCCTTATAGCCGATCATTCCCAAGTCTTATAATTGCAGAAAAAGAAGACTGCAGTGAAGAAGAAATCGGCTGCAACAACATCTAAACCAGCTCCACCAGTAAGATAATTTAAACCTTCAACAGTCAACTTTTAGCCGACTCTACTTAATACTTGCTTTCTTTTCAGCCTTCACCTCCTCCTTCTCCCTCGGCTCAACAATCATCAAGTGACCAAACCCCTTCAGCTGCGGGAAGTCATCATGTCGAGGAGGAAGAACAACCAGCCGCTCCTGCTATCCTAGTAAGTTTCTCCTAATAAGCATCCAAATCGGCTACAATTGTTTAATTTCTAACCGCTTTCATATTATCGCCACAGGTCCTAGCCGATCTTTTTTCTTTTGATATCAGAGATTATCTCGATGAAGGAGAAGAAGATACTACAAGCAAAGCATTGGCTCCCTTATCTGATGATGTAAAGAAAACTCTAAAAAGTATCTTAGATCGGCTAGAAGCATCATCGCTAGACAGCTTGGTAGTTGACTGTGGCCCAATCAGGGCTCGGCTGCATGAAATTCAAGCTTTAATCCCAGATGAGTTAGCCGATATCCTTACCCTAGCTATTTACCTTGAGCAACACCAATTCAAATTGGAAAAAGCCAAGTTAAGACTAGCTGAACAGCGAGAACGTAAAGACATTGAGGCCACTATCCAAGCCAACCAACAACTTGTGCATAAAGAAAAATCCAAGCTTGATCAATTATCTGAAGGTCCAATCAAGTCTAACATTGATCGGCTTGAAGCTCGCAAGATTGACCTCTTAGCACAACTTGAAGAATGCAACGCCGAGCTGGATATGGAGCGCAAGAAGTTAGCCGATCTCCCCAAGTCCATTGAAGAGCAGAAAGCCAGGCTTAAATCGGCTATTAAGCATGTTGCTGAACTGACCAAGTCCTTAAAAATTATTCCTGGAACCGATGCTTAAGATGCTCAGGCCATAGAGGAAGTAGAGCAGATTAGGCAGAAAGCTATGTCAGCTATCCAGCAATACTTATCACAGTAATCCCAATGTAATAGGGCTTAGAATTTTTTGTAATCGGCCAAACAGCTTGATACTTCATCACTGAACATCCTTCTATGCCGATTAATATATAAATGTAAGATTTGCTCAAAAAATTTTGCCCTATGTATTTACTGCATTTTAACAGATATATACGCCCCCCTAGTTTTACAATGTCAATGGCATTGAGAAAACTATAAAACAACTAAGGGCGATATAACAATATCGGCCATTGCAAATCGGCAAACCGCCAGCCGATTACATTATAAAACAACTAAGGGCGATATAACAATATCGGCCATTGCAAATCGGCAAACCGCCAGCCGATTACATTATAAAACAACTAAGGGCGATATAACAATATCGGCCATTGCAAATCGGCAAACCGCCAGCCGATTACATTATAAAACAACTAAGGGCGATATAACAATATCGGCCATTGCAAATCGGCAAACCGCCAGCCGATTACATTATAAAACAACTAAGGGCGATATAACAATATCGGCCATTGCAAATCGGCAAACCGCCAGCCGATTACATTATAAAACAACTAAGGGCGATATAACAATATCGGCCATTGCAAATCGGCAAACCGCCAGCCGATTACATTATAAAACAACTAAGGGCGATATAACAATATCGGCCATTGCAAATCGGCAAACCGCCAGCCGATTACATTATAAAACAACTAAGGGCGATATAACAATATCGGCCATTGCAAATCGGCAAACCGCCAGCCGATTACATTATAAAACAACTAAGGGCGATATAACAATATCGGCCATTGCAAATCGGCAAACCGCCAGCCGATATTACATTATAAAACAACTAAGGACGATATAACAATATCGGCCATCTCAAGGCGATGCACACACATCGGCTATCATGTATCGACACTAGAAGCCGATGATGAATTAATCCACACACTCGGATAGTACTTCTTCAAGTATTTTCCGTTAAGTGCTCGTCCATAAACTTCACCATCAAGCCCTTGCAACATATATGCTCCCTTAAAAACAACTTTATGAATCTGGAACGGTCCCTCCCAATTCGGCGACCACTTGCCGAATTTACTATCACGAGTACCAATCAGCAATATCAACTTCTATACAAGTTCGCCCTCTGAAAAATCTTTAGGCACAACTTTCTTATTATAATGCCGAGCAACACGTTCCTTATCCTTAGTAACTTTCGCAAGGGCTCGCAAACGTGACTGAACCAAATCCTCCCTCTCATCGGCCATAAGATTGTAATACTCATCGGCTGACAAATCATTTTGCAATTCCGTTCGGCGAGAGCCGATTCGAACTTCCCAAGGCAGAACAGCCTCATGTCCATAGACAAGTTTGTAAGGAGGAACTTGGATCGATCCATGACAAGCCATCCTATAAGACCATAATGCTTCGGCCAAACGAGTATGCCACTACCGAGGATAATCAGAAATTTTCCGCTTGATCAACTTGATCAAGCTCTTATTAGACGCCTCGGCTTGCCCATTAGCTTGTGCATAATAAGGTGAAGAATTCAACAACTTGATACCCACGCTATTAGCAAACTGAACAAACTCATCGGACACGAATATGGAACCCTGATCCGTAGTAATAGTTTGAGGAAGACCAAATCGATAAATTATATGCTCTTGAACAAACTGAATGGCATCTCCTGAATCAACTTTCTTCAAGGGAATTGCTTCTACCCATTTGGTGAAATAATCGGTCGCCACCAATATAAACTTATGTCCCTTGCTTGATGGTGGGTTGATCATGCCGATCATATCAATTCCCCAACCTCTGAACGGCCACGGTTTAATTATAGGATTCATAGCTGATGCCGGTGCTCGTTGAATTGCTCCAAACTTCTGACAATCTTGACAACCCTTATAATATCAGAAACAATCCTCCAACATCGTCGGCCAAAAATATCCTGTACGTCGAAGCAACCATTTCATCTTGTGAGCCGATTGATGAGTACCACAGATCCCCTCATGAACTTCACCGATTGCAACCTTAGCCTGATCGGCACTCAAACACTTAAGTAATACCCCATCAATCGTCCGATAATAGAGTTCATCATCCAGCAATGTATACTTCAACGCCTTATATCGTAATTTTCTAGAAGCCGATTGAGAAGGATTGCTCAAATACTGATGCACATCGTACCTCCAATCATCGGCTGATATTGCTGCAATCTCAACCTTCACATCCTTGACCATCGGCTTATACCCCGATGCCCCCTGAGCCAAATCGTTAGCGTCAAGATTTTGGTCTCGAGATACATGCTTCAAAGTAACCAGCTGAAACGTTTTCATCAGCTCTAAGCACTTCT
Organism: Oryza longistaminata; assembly: GCA_009805545.1. Taxonomy (NCBI): domain Eukaryota; kingdom Viridiplantae; phylum Streptophyta; class Magnoliopsida; order Poales; family Poaceae; genus Oryza; species Oryza longistaminata. Next base: position 26,914,777 of record CM020180.1, on the reverse strand, counting down.
CATTATAAACCAGCAATGTATCATTCTTGCATTCATATTCGCCTGCCAACTGGCTGATTACTAGCAAAGAATCTCCCATGATTTCAATAGTATCGGCTTCAACATCCTTAAGTAATTGCAACCCCTTGAGTACTGCCTCATATTCAGCTTGATTATTAGTTGCATATGGTTTAATAGTATAAGCAAACTCAAAACATGCCCCCCTAGGGGAAATTATAACTAAGCCGATGCCACAACCATGGGTACAGACCGATCCATCAAAGAATAAAGTCCATGGCACTATTTCAACCGAGCCGATTGAATCATCACGATGTTCCACAATGAAATCGGCTATAGCTTGTCCCTTAATCGCCTTCGGTGATTCATACCGAAGATCAAACTCAGTTAAAGAAAATATCAATTTTCCAACTCGTCCCTTTAATATCGGAGCCGACAGCATGTATCTGACTACATCGGCTTTGCATATAACAGTGCACTCATTAGATAATAGATAATGCCTCAACCTCGTACATGAAAAATAAAGGCACAAGCATAACTTCTCCACAGGAGAATACTAAGTCTTAGCATCCAAGAGCCGTCGACTGAGATAAAACACAACTCGCTCCTTCCCTTCCAATTCTTGAATCAGAACTGAGCCGATTGACTTCTCACCAGCCCATAAATACAATCTGAACGGTATTCCCTTCTGTGGGGGAATCAAAACAGGAGGAGAACTGAGATATTCCTTGATATTATCCAAAGCTTTTTGCTGCTCTGCCCCCAAGTAAATTGTTGATCGGCTCTTAACCTCAATAAAGGTGTAAAAGGTTCCAACCTTTCGGATAAATTAGAGATAAACCTTCTAACAAAATTTATCTTGCTGATCATCTCTTGTAACTCGGTTTTATTTTCCGGGGGTTTAATTTTCTGGATTGCATTAATGCTCCGCTAAGTTACCTCAATCCCCCTTTCATGAACAAGAAATCCCAAAAACTGGCCAGCCGATACGCCAAAAGCACATTTTATCGGATTCATCTTCAAGACATACTTCCTGGTTCTCTCGAAAACTTTTCTTAAATCAGCTATGTGATCAGCAACTTCTTTCGATTTAACAACCACATCGTCAATATAAACTTCGACCAACGAGCCGATCAAATCATGATATATATAGTTCATGGCCCTTTGATATGTTGCTCCAGCACTCTTTAGGCCGAAAGTCATAACAACCCATTCAAATAAGCCGATTGCACGAGGACATCTAAAAGCCGTTTTATGTATATCTTCCTCAGCCATAAAGATCTGATTATAACCTGCGTTCCCATCCATAAAACTCAAAATCTTGTTTCCTGATGCGGCATCAACCAGCTGATCGGCTACTGGCATTGGATATTCGCCCTTCGGTGTCGCTTTATTCAAATCTCGAAAATCAATACACACCCTGACCTTGCCATTCTTTTTAATAACTGGAACTATG
>CM020180.1:26882517-26912773 GCA_009805545.1 Oryza longistaminata | reverse complement strand
TAATTTAATGTAAATTCCTTATAGATAAGTGTGGGCAAAAGTCTGCCGCAAAGACTTGTGATATTTTAGAGTTTGTTAGAGATAATGGTCGTGTCCGGTAGGGCATATCTTGTAATCCTCGGGTATAAATAGACCCCGAGCCCTATGTAATTTTAATACACACACATTCAATACAATTCCGGCGCATCGCCATCTTTTGCTTTAGTTTTATTTCGACGAGTTCTTGCTCTTCGGGTTGAGCTGCATCGGTTTCGATCTTCAACAAGAGGTAAAACTCGTTATGACGAATTATGTTCTTGGGGATTAGTGCTTACATCTTCATGACACTCTAATCTCGTTATATAATTCGCCGAGTTAATCATATCTTACATAATCTTCAATAATATCTCTATCTAATCTACTATCGGCTAACATTTGTATGCAAAAGACAGCCGATTAGGTTAGATCTCGACGTTGATTTAGATTATATAAGATATCTACCATTCTATGAATCTTCTAGCGGCTTGATTGTCTAGTTATTGTTCTTCTTTCATACTTAATGCTACATCATTTGGAGTTTGATCTATTAAGTCGTGCTTAGAATATTGATCTCTAGCTTGCCATCTAGTTGTCGATTAGAATAGCATCGGAGTTTCAGCCGATCGTATCTGATTTAACTATACTTACTCTATTTGCTTCGCTGGTATGTTAAATATGCCTTTCATATTGAGACAATGCTATATTCAAATGTATTAAACTATTGTTCAATATATTATCATTGTTTAAACATCTTAATATAAAGTAGTATCGGAGTATTAGCCGATACATGTTAGATCTATCTGATCGGCTATGTTATAAACACATATAATCCCGTTATGGATGTATATTCAATCTAAGTGATTTATACTGTCTCGGTGTGATAACCGATCTATCCCAATCACCTGATTTAAATAAACATCAATATAAGGATTAATAATCATTAATATTTACAGCCGATCAAGTAGATTTAGTTTTTCCTTACATATCACGATTGCCGATCGATAAACAGATACATCGGCTCGAATATAAATGATATGTCATCGGCATCTGGCCGATCGGCTATCATTTATAGATTTAACCACGGTTCCTTTGCTTTATTCTTTGTTGATTACAGGATCAAATCAATTGGCATTGCTCACACATCCGAAGGCGAGTTTTAGACCTGCACTGGAGTTAAGCAAGATCTCCCAGGCCTCGTGTTTTCTGTCAACACGCTTTTGGCATGCCCGGTGGGACCTGATTAGAAGTTAGACGTCAATTCTTCCTCATGCCGAGAAACCAGCACCACCAAGCCAAGGCTCCTGTAAAGGCAAAGCACCAAAGCGGGATTGACCGACATTATTGATGATAATGTCCTGCCCGATCGATCCCGAGAAATTCACACCTGACCAGAAGCAGGAGTTCGAAGCAATGATGCAGCATGCACGGGATCAGTATCTGAGCTCGTTCATGCAAACCCGCAAGGGAATGCTGTTTCAGAAGTACAAGATGAAACTAGTTGCTGATACCCTGGAACCGGTTCTTCTAAAGATGGAGAAGTGAAACAAGCTCCAGATGGCTCGGCTCAGCCGAGCAACAAAGGTGCTACCGGTGTTTCTATAGAAATCAGGGCGATAACCCTCAAGAAGTGCACGGAGCTCCAGGCGATATTGCTCAAGGCCGCAAGGAGGAAATCTTAATCAGAATATTGAGCTAGCACAAGATTTTTTCAACAACTTTCAGGATCGGGTTGATTACGCGGTGCATCATGCTTTGATCAAGCAATCCGGGGTCTTAGTCAATACATTGTCAAACATGAGAAGACGATAGCCGATGGCTCAATAGCTGAGCATTAGGCTACAGGCCCGGTCAACTTGCAAGGAGGCGTTTTTCCAAATTATCGAACTTTGGTCACTGATGCTCAGCCAGTCGTGCAGGCAGCTCCATCTATCGCACCTGCGACTTAACCAACAGCGCCAGCATCAACGCCCTTACCTGCTACATCGGCCACCGCGGCAGCTCAGCCGATGAACCCTCGATTGCTAATGAGGGAGTCCACAGCCTGCTAGACAGACCTCGAATCAGCCGACTCAAGATCAGGTTGCTGCTATGTTTCTCCACCACCACCAGTTGTTGATCCAGTGCAGCAGCAGCCGATCCAGCAGGCACCACCAAATTCAGCCGGTGGTGCAGCCGATCGAACAACAGGTCGTGCAGCCAGCGCAGCAGACACCACCAATTCAGCCGGTGGTACAGCCGATCAGCAACAGGTCGTGCCAGCCAGCGCAGCAAACACACCAAATTCAGCCGGTGGTACAGCCGATCCAGCAACAGGTTGCGCAGCCAGTTCAGCAAGCACCATCAACGCAGCAGCATCTCCAACCAATCCAGCAAACACACCACAAGGCAACGGCTTCAGCCGATCCAACAGACTCCGGTACGACAGCAGGTCGCTCAGCCGATTCAGCAACCTGGGTCAGCCAATGCATCGGCTGGGTTTGCAGCACCTGGGGGGCAACCTGCGCAGCAATTTGTGAATCAAGTTATCCCAGAGCATTTGGTTCATCATGCACAATCGATATGGCACTGTGATACCTCAGATGGTTCCTGAACACTTGGTATGCAATATTCAGCCGAATCTGCATACTACCAAGGGGTAACTTAAGCTATTAGTATCAGCCTCCGTCCCCCGCAAGCCCAATATCAACCAGCGGGAATCGGCCAGCAACAGTTCGGTCCTCAGTTTGGTCAGTTCGAGCCCATGCAGCAGCAACCGCAAGGAGCAGCTCAGCAACGACCATGGGCCTGATGTCATTGCCGATGTAATGAGGGAGCAATTGGGCTTAGACCAAAAGAGACCGGGAGTTTGTATCGGCAGCCTTATCCCGAGTGGTTTGAAAGGGTTCCTCTTCCCAATCGGTTTAAAAATTCCGGATTTCTCCAAGTTTTCAGGACAGAAGGGCGTGTCGACTTATGAGCACATCAGCCGATACCTTGCTCAGTGTTGTGAAGCATCGGCTGTGGACGCCTTGGAGATGTTAAGGATGTTCCGATTATCTTTGTCTGGGTCAACTTTCACTTGGTTTTCATCTTTGCCAATATGGGTCGGTCAATAGTTGGGCTGATTTAAGAAAAGCAATTCCACAGCTATTTCTACAGCGGGGTCCCGAGATGAAGTTTGTCTGACTTAACGAGCGATCAAGCAGCGGTATGATGAACCCGTACACGAGTATATCAGAGTTCAGAGAGATAGGAAGCAAAGTGCTTCAGCTTAAGTTTGACCGATGCCCCAGTTAGCCGATTTGGCCTTTCCAGGGTATGATTCCTCCGATCAGGGAGAAGTTCTCGTCCGAAACTTCGATAGCTTATCACACATCTGATACAAAAGGTAACCTTGCATGAGCATAGGTTCGGCTGGACGTCAGGAGAAGCTCTAAGAAGGTTAATCACGTTGCCCGTATATGTATGAAATCGGACGATGAAGGAACGACGATTCTGAGATAGCTGCAGCTGAATGGGTGAAGGAGCAAAAAGGTTATATCATGTCATATGAAGTGAAAAGTCCTGGAAAGGAGCAAAAATATGATTTTGAATTCACTAAAGCGACAAGATCTTCGATTTGCTACTCCGAGAAAAGCAGATTCACTTCCTACCCGGTCATACGATCCATCGGCTGAGAATTAGGCAAGAAGAGAATATTGTAAGTGGCATAATTCAGATCTCATTCTACTAAACGATTGGCAAGGTCTTTAGACAGCAAATCCAGGTGGCCATCGAAAGGGGGAAAGATTAAGTTTGACGATTCCAAGAAGCCAATGAAGGTCGATGGGAATCCTTTTCCCGTCAATATGGTGCATACAGCAAGTCAAGCAGCTGATGGAGCTCGTACGAAGGGTTTCAAGTATTCGGCTAAGATTATTAAAGTATCAAAGGGGGTATGATAAGCAGCGAGGGGACACGCTAATGAAGAGAACGCCAATGGGTTTTGATCCTCATTGGGATTGCGAGTTCTTTCGATTCTGCTGGGATGAAAGGAAATGAGGTTGCCATCTATTAAAAAACTGTCCTGGGTGTAAGTGACGTTCATTGAGAACTTCAAGCCGACCACATAATAGGGGTGATCGGCCAAGGACAGACAAGACTCCCTGTTCATGCAAAGATTGGGTCCGATGAGTCAAGATCTAATGTTACCTAAGATACGAGGGATAACGGATAACGGATACGTCGATAAAACCGGGGATAACGAGGATACGTCATTTTAGAAAATACAACCGATAACGTGGATACGTCTATATATAATAATGTAATATAATATCAGAAATTAATAACTCTTGCAGCGACATATCTCAAATGCTCTCAATGGTAATAGCTGACAAATGTCAACAAAATAAGAAAATCAGTACAAAAATGTATATATATATAGAGTATAAACAGTACATTATGCCTTTGCATAACACAACGACGACTCCTAGTCCATTACTCTATTGTGGCCTGTGGCTTGCAGAATTGGCACCAATCTCCACCGAAGTCGCATATCAATAGGGGAAACGGGGACATGGGGAATGAACGAACTGACAGGCAGCTGGCGTTTTGCCCGGGGCGGGCTGTAGACTTAACTGACGGCTTGCGCTGCGGCTTTCGTTGGCTGGCGGAGGAGCCAGTGGTGTCGATGCGACGCACGTATGGGAGCGGCATCCCGACGGCAGAAGTATCGCTGGGGTCACGTGAATGAAGCTAGGAGGTCGTCGAGGGCCAGATGCTGCGGACCCGTGGGATACGTACGGGAGTACGTATCGGACGTATCCGATACGTATCCGTAATCCAACGGCGTATCTGATTGATACGCTCATTGTTTGCCATATCAGGGTATCCTAGGTCAAGATCATGGTCAACGAAGATGAGCTACTAGGAAGAATCAATGTGTCCCTCCTGGTATTTTCGACAAAAGAATCAGAAAAGGAGGGTCCAGAGATTGAGGAGCAGGGACGTTTTTAGGAGGTCGAAGAGGATCAATCATCCGTTGAGGAAACCAAGACCAAGGCAGGTGTTGGCGTGTTATAATCAGCCCCCGCAGCCGGATGAAAATGCTACAGCCGATGAACGCGAAGAGGTTGGCAAAGAAAGAGCGAGTTGTTTACAAGCACAATAACATTGTCTTTACGCTGCGCAGCCGAATTCGGAAATCAATCAGGCCGATATCGATGAAGTAGAGGAAAGAATCGCCAAAGTGTCCTATCACCGAGCAGGGTAATTTGGAGAAGCCCGAGGGAAACGGAACGAATGCGGCATCTAAACCATTGTATTTAAAGGCTTACAATGGGAAACCGATGTTCTAAAATGATGGTCGTACGGTAGGGCTGCGGTGGAATTTGATGCTTAATATGCCCTACGTTTCGGAAGGCTGGTAAGGAATGCCCGAGAATCTCTTCAAGACGAATATGTGCTCAAAGAATTTTGGTATCCACGGAAAACCAAGGTGTTTTAAATGTAGAGCTGACAGTCGGCAAGTAAAGACTATTCCTACCACTTTTTTGTCATCGATGGAAGGTTCATACAGTTTGTTTGCTTGGAGAGATGCGGAATTCCCATGCCAATTATTGTATCCTTCAACTAGCATCAGTGCTTGATTTCAGTGGCAAGGTGACAAGATAGAAGTTGTGGCCAGCCGACAGCCAATCGAAGATGGAGAACCCAAGCTGTTAACTTTGAGGACGTTGTGGAGGGTTAGATATCTTGCGCTAAGGATACAGTAAGATGATCTCGATGAACAAGCAAGGTCAAGGTTTTTATGTCGGCCGATGAATTTGGAAGAAATTGATATATGGTCCAGGTGATCGCCAAGGCCGAACATTCATCTAGCAAAGGTTTGTCTTCAGAATTTAGAACCAAGCTTAATAGAACCTCCTAAAAGAGTTTAGAGATTGCTTTGCTTGGCAGATAAATAATCCTAATTAATAGATACAATTGCCTTCCCATGACTCTATCCATGCGTGGCAATCATCTTGAAGCACATCAACCTGAGCCTGACGTCGCGCACAAGTTGTATTGTCAGAATCGGCTATATCAGCTTATTTAGCTTAACTCAACCTTAGCCGATCCTAGCCGTAGCCGATCCTAACCGTAGCCGATCCAGACTCCAGCCGATTCTTGCTCTGTTCCAGAACTCGATCTCCGCCTCCAACTCTTCTTTGATCAAATCCCTTTTCCTGATATGAATACTACCAAATTCGGTTGTTAACACCTGCTTCTTGATTGCCAATAAGAGTTTCATCGGGGTTTCAGCCGGTGAGTAATTTGGATGTTGCATCGGCTTACAAGGATTGCATATACACATAAATTGGATTTAGCCGATCGCAACAAAAGTTTCACCGTTTAATCTAATCTTGTGGATTTTATGACATCGGACCTCCAGCCGATGTATTGCTTTAACCTTCGGATCAGTGCTTATTCTATCATATCAATGCTAACCGATTGGTTATACTGGACTATATTATTGTTATATTTTATTATCGACAGTCGATTGCCTTTATATCATTATCTACATTGGACATATAGCCGATTGCTTACACCCTATCGCTATCGGCTGGTATCGGCATCAGCTATTATCGGCATCGGCTGTAACTACTCCATCGGCTTGTCAGCCGATCGACTGTTTGATCTACTGTTTACATATCTTGTCAGTTGTAGGATCAAACTGACTGGCACGCCTGCATCTTATCAATCTTTGGACCTGCACTGGAGCTAAGCAGATCTCCCAGGCCAGCGTAATCGATTTTTTTCGTCAACACTTTCACAAGTCGGGTTGATTCGTTGAGGCTTTTGATCAAATCCTGAAGCTCTTCCTCCTCCTTTTGCTTGTTTATAACGATACCTTGAGGGTTGTTGTGACTATCTCTCCATTGCAGCTTGATGGGAGGATTCGAATCTTCAGTCGACTTGATTCGAGGAATTTCTTCTTCCTCTCCAATCAATGGGCCTTCACAATATGACATATTATGAGTAAAGAACATGGGAGCAAGCTTCGGAGAAGTCAAGATAAGGTGTTTTCCTCTGATAATATTTGCACGAGGGCGAGAAGGACCCTGTACTCAGTCAGTTGCGTTGGGGCCAGGATTAGTTTCATTTTCTTCTTCGGTTGGTAGTGGACCAGTTGGTTGGTCTTCAATGTCTGCGATTTGGTCATTACCACCCAGATCGCCCTGATCAGCTGCTCGGAGTTCTTCACCCGACTAGTCTCCAGTCAGGAGCTCTGTTTCAACAGCACCCTTGCCAGCAGCCTTCGAGTCGGCAGTCGGATCTTCAGATTGACCAGTCGGGTCAATATCAAGTGGTTTCCTGAATCAAGTTGTGTGATAATACAATGTCACTTGGAGATTTATGTTCAAGAATTGAGAAGTTAAGATTTTGTCTACATACCTTGAAGATTTTCTGATTTTTAGAACTGATCAAGTAGTCGGGGTTGTCTTCGAAGCAGTTGCTATGCTTGCTGCCCGACTGCTCGTGTCTTCCTCCTCATCTGAGTTGTATATCAGCTTTTGGCGTTTCTTCTCGGGAGCTGGTTCGTCATCCTCGACGGCTCTTTTTCCCTGGTTAGTCGACTTGATAGTCGGGCCACCTTGGGTTGGCTTTGGCAGCTGGCGTGTTGTCGGGAAGAGCGACGATGAGAGAGAGGAGGCTTGGAGCTGAAGAGAGTATTTTCCTAACAGATGGTAATGAAACAAATGGTGTTCAGTCCGATACAGGAGCAATGGAAACAGTTGGCATAAACCATACCTTCGGTGGAGGATGGTGTATGCTGAATGGAACTACTGGCAGCTTATGGCCATAGTTGACGACGATGCCGGAGGAAAAGATCTTGTACATACGGGCCTTCATTACCTTGAAGTCCAGGGAGTTGGGATCTTCGCGGTTTGGATCTGATTGGCCTTCATAATCATATGCTGGTTTAGATCTCTCCTGGATGGGAGCCAAACGATATTTGATGAAATGCCGAGTGACTTGTTCACCTTGAAGACCTTGCTCTTTAATCCCCAATAGCCTGCTCAGCAGCTGGTTGGCTTGCTCCAATTCATCGCCAAGGGGCATGGACTTCCAGTGTTCTTGGGGAACAGGCGGGATGCCTGCGTAATTGGGAAGACTGGGAGCTGGGTTTTGGATGTAGAACCAGCCAGAGTGCCAGCCTTTATTGGAGGTTTTGATGGGAAGGTTCAAGTACTTTTTGGATAGGGTTCCATGGAGTTGGAAGCCAGATCCCCCAACCAGACAAGGATCATTCTTATTAGGTTGGGATTTTAAGGTGAAGATGCGGCGGAATAGAACAAAATGTGTGGTTGGATTCCAAGAAAAGCTTCACACAGATGTATGAAGACCGCAATGCGCAACATGGAGTTGGGATTCAGATGATAGATGTTAATCCCATAGAATTCCAGAAGACCACGAAAGAAGTTTGAAGTTGGAAGAGCAAAACCGAAGTAGAAGAATTGAGTGAAAACCACGATTTTGTTGGTATTCGGAGTTGGAAACAGCTCGCCATATGCAGGACGCCACCCAATGATCTCTTTAGCTGGCAAGATGCCGTGGGACACCATCTCTAGAAGAGTTGACTCTTTCACATCTGATGGAGCCCATTGTCACAGCCTGAATTTCGTTTCAGGATTTATAAATTATTTAATAAATTATTAATAGAGTTTATATTAAATGTTCATTAATTCACAAGTGAAGTTAAATGTGGGAAATAAAATTTCCTAAATATAAATCATGGCTGGATTTAATTTTTATTAAATTCTCCATGATTAATTATACTCTCTGGAATTTTCTCGGATTTTTCAGAGCTCAATTCCTAATTTCAACAATACAAAGAAACGTTCAGCAATTATTTAACTAATAAATTAATCATTGAATGATCTGGTTTTAATATTGTTAAATACTTAGGGTGTCCAAGTATGATCAAGATTTTTCTTGGAATTATTTGAGCATTGAAAGTAATTTTAACAATTAAAAGATCATTTCAGTGATTAATTTAATTGGAAAAGTAATTAAATCCCTTTTTTCCTTTTCGGGCCGAAACAGGAGAAGTTCAACTTTAGTTCTCGGCCCATTCTTCCTTCTATTCGGCCGGCCTTATCCCTTCCTGAAGTCCAGTTTGCATCCCTTCTTCAATCGGGCTGTGCAACAGAGCCCAGCCAAAAGTCTGTTTTCCCTCCCCCAGCACTGTTCATCTTCCAGCTCCAGACAGAGCCGTCCCGAGCCGAAAAAGCTATTCGGCGATCAGTCGCGCGCGCCCCCCCGCGCGACTGGACACATGTCACGCGCGGAGAGGGCGGCGGATGCGCCGCGCGAGAGGAGGAGGGAATAGCAAGTTTTCCCCTTTTTTTTCTTTTTTTGTCGTTTCGTTCGGTTGTTTTTTTTTTCCTTTTTTTCTCCGTTTTTGTCGTTTCTTTTCGGTTTTTTTTTAAGATGCATGAATATATAAGTTTGTATTCGTATGTATGCAAAGTTTGTATACGCGTATGCAAAGTTTGTATACTCCTCTACAAACTTTGTATATGTGATGTATTTCTAGTTTTTATTTTATTTTTAATAACGTACGTATATAAAGTTTTGTATATATCCTATATAAAGTTTGTAGAGGAGTATACAAAGTTTTTATACATCAAATATATATCTATCTACTATATACTACTTAAAAAATATAAAAGGTTTCTGTCGTCCGTAATTATAAAGAGCGAAAAAAATCAGGCAGAAAAAAAAAAAGAAAACGCACCGTAAAAAGAACGGCGGAAAAAAAAAACAGGCGTAACAAGTCCGATTTGTTAAAAAAGTGGCGAATAAAAGCTGGAAAAAGACAAAAACACAGTCCATAATCTTATCTTAACTAATTCTTAAGTAATTAAAATATTCGTAATTTTCCTTTCGTCACAGTCTGTTTTGTCCGTCCGGGTGATTTTTTGTCCATACGAAAAAGGGGGTCTTGGATCCCCGAAGAAAAGCTCCAAAAATTGAAACTAAAAATTTTAAGAAAGGAACGAAATACCTCATTGCCGTCCGTCGCCGACGCCGCGCGGGAAGTCTTCTGCCACCGCCGGTCGTGACCGACGCACGCGGGTAGTCAACCGCCGCCGCCGGTCGTCGCCGACGCTCGCGGGTAGTCAACCGCCGCCGGCCGTCACCGTCTCGCCGACGCTCGTGGGTAGTCAACCGCTGTCGGCCATCGCCAACGCCACACGGAAGACGAGGGGGAGACGACGGGGAGGCCACCGGGGCAGGGCCGCTCGATGGCAGCGCACTCACCCTTCGGCGGAGTGCCGCACCAGCGAGGGGCATGCGCTGGCGCCGCCACTTTTTGCCGTCCGCTCCAGCTCCGGCGAGAGGCTAGGTTTTCGCTGACGGCCGGGAGGGATGGACATTTGTCCGTCCGACGTCGGCACCCGGCTGTTCGGTCGAAACCCTAAGATCGGACAGGCGGCACTGACTGGACTGAAATCGGCCCAAGTGGAGGCGCGTGCTAGGCGGCTTCCCTGGCCCATGCCCAGGTTGCGGCCAGGGGAGGGGGAGTGCCCGCACGTGCGCATAATAGGTAGTGGGCTAACCGGCCAGGCCAGGAAAAAGACTATTCTAGGTCCCCTGGCCAAAGAAAAGAACCGGCCAGATCGGGAAACTGTCTGCTCTAGGTCCCTTGGCCGAAGAAAAGAAGTTTAATTTTGTGAGTTGAAATTTGATGAAGGCCTGAATTAAAAATAAGAAATATTGAAATAATAATAGCGTAGAGTCATGGTCACCCGTGTCGCGGAAGATGGGACGGCCAGACGCGGCTGCAACCTACCGTGCTACGGTCATCGATCGACCGTCGATTGGTCTGAGGTTGCTCGCTGATTCGTTGATCGACCGTGCTGCTGAGCCACCCTGTAGATCTAACCATATCTTCAGAGTCCATGTGACTCGCACCGTGTAAAGGTGGAAATCAAACCGGCTATGTCTTTGTTTTTATCTCCCTTCCTTCGGAACTATATTTTTCTCTATCATTTGAAACTTTTTCTAGCGAGCAAAAGTACCAAAACAGAGTAAAAATAACTTCAGTTAAAAACAAATATTTTAGATTTGATACACCGTAGCGAAGCACGGGCATTTTGCTAGTGTTTATATATATATGTATATATATATATATATATATATATATATATATATAAGTAGTAATACTAATAGTAGTATAACAACAATAGTGTAGTAATAGTAGTATAGTAGTAGTACTAGTACTCCTACTGATCGCGCGCCTAGGGGGCCGCCGCGACTAGTCGCGTATTAGGCCCCCCCGTTCCGAGCCCGTGCGTATGCACTGCCGCCGGCCTCCTCCTTCCAAATCCCGCCTCCACACCGTTGCTCCTTTTTCCAAATTAGTTGCGGGAATGGAATCCTCTCAATCTCCTCTACAATTCCCCAAGAAATCCCAAAGGTTTCTATGGAATCCTTTCCAATTTGGCGAATCAATCTTTCCTTTCCTAGCTAGAACACTAAAATTTCCCGGAGTTTTTCCCGTCGATTTGGGGCCAGACCCGAGCTCCCGTGGCCTATATAAAGGACCCCTCGTCGTCCTCTACCTATCCCCTCACGTCCCGTCTTCCCCGTCGTCGGAAACGCTCTCCCAAGAGCTCCCTCTCTCTCCACCTCCAGCCGCTGCTCCAGCCGCCGTGCGCCGTCGCCTCGCCCGTCGCCGGTCAGTGCCGCCCACCTCCCTCAGCTCGCAAAGTCGAGCTCTATCCCGGCCACTGGTTATTTTGCGCCAAATCCCACCGGAGGAAGCCGCCGTCATCGTGAACCGGAGCGCCGCCGTGCCTCCAGCCGCACCGTTCGTTGTCGTCCGTCGTTGCCTTCGGTCGCCGTCGACTCCATTGGGTTCGCAAGAGCAAGGTGAAGCCCGGCCATCGGTTTTTCTTCGCCGAAGATCGCTGAAACGCCGCCGCCTTCGCTGACCAGTACCTCGTTGTCGTCCCGATCTCATCGCTAGCATCTCCTTCGCCGTTCATCGCTGCGTAAGTGTTGGTAAGCATCACCGTTGCCTCCTCTTCCTCCCGGTCCCTCCGTGCTTTATTATGCCATGGTTCGCCGCAACCGCCGCTCCCATGCCATTCACCGGTGTAGGATTTTCCCTAGGGCCTTATCCAATCTAACCTAATCCGTTGTCTGTCTAGCATCGTCGTCTCCGTGTGTTGCCGCTGAGTCGCCGTCGTCATCTCTCCTCTCCGATAGTTTTGGTTCGGTGAGACTTCTATTCGTGTTCCCTCGGTTTAGGTTTTAATCTCTCGTTTGTGTCGTCGAGTAGCTACGTTGTCGCTGCCACACGCCGTGCCGTGCTTAGCTGCTGCCCTAGCGCCGCCGCTGCGCTAGCCGCCTAGCCGCCGCCGTGCCACTCCCGGCCTCAGCCGTGCTGGTGCTGCTGTGCGTTGCCGCTTGCCGCTAGCTGCCGTTTGGCCCTGCTCGTGCGTGCCAAGTCCCTGTTGTCTCGCTACCGCAGCTACCGAGCCACTTGCTGTCGTGCCGTGCCGTCGCTGCTGTGCCGTGTCACAGCCGTGTGCCGCTTAAACCTAGCCGCCGCTTTAGCCCGTTGCTCGGTAGTCGAGTTGTCTAGCCGTAGGTACAACCCTAGGTTCCTACCGGCCTATCGTTTGCCGTACCGGGGCTTTATCATGAATCGTTTCTAGTCCACCGGTTTAGCCGCAGCCGTTGTTAAGTTGTTCGCTCGTTCGTTCGAACAAGGTGTTCCCCGTGTTTCGTTCATTCATCCATGTGGAGTCGTCCTTTAGTTTAGAGCCGTTCAGAGCCGCCGGTTCCGTTCACCGGTTTCGGTTGATCATTTGGGTGATCCCGTGTCACGTAGAATTGACTTGTTGAGTCGGTATCTCGTGAGGCCCGTTTGCCAGATCAATCCAAGCATTCCGATATTGGTCGACTAGGTCAAGATTAATCTCAGCCATCCAAAATCGATATAAATCCGTTTTCTCTTTTCAGTGACATATTTTTAATATATGTCATGTACCAAATATGATCTAATATATATATCCGGAGTATGCTTTAATCTTTTATCTCGGTTATAATTCACTCGTAAATTGTTTACTTAATTTGGAATAGTCTTTTTTTAATAGGTTTAACTGAAATTAAATCTTGTAAAAATCATAATTAATTCATACGAAATCGGAATGAGGCCGTTCAAGTCTCATAATTCATCTAAAATCATGATCTATATGTTTGTTTACTTTATATGTACTGTTTATTTGGTTTTTATTAGTCTTTTTCCTCGTTTTGCTTGTTAGCTTGTCGTTTCCGTTGTTTCGAAGGTTCGCAAGTGCGTCGGAAGTATTTAAGAAGATTAATTGAAGACCGATTATTGCAAGGCAAGTCACACAACACAATTCCTTTGAGCATGTTGATCCTATATTTAAATTCTCTATTTATTTCAACTGTGCATTTATTTTTTAATGTCACCGGGTAGTGAGCCTTTCCCATTTAATTATGGCCAAAGATGACTTTATTTTCCTATGGGTTATAATTTGATTAGCTAGAACCTTATATATTGGTTTGGTTCAGCTAGATGCTTAGCCATCCTTAGAAAAAATAGCTCACTAATGGAATAAATCATGCTTCACTATCACCTATGGATATTTAATGCTAGCTCACGATAGTCAATATTGATTGTGAATTAATTAACTGCCAACTAAAACTTGATAATGGTGGGTTGTGAGCACATGGTTTTGATGGTCGTGCTCATGACAATTATGGACCGGTTCACAAGTTTCGGTACCAACCACAAGCCAGCGTGGGCAACGACTTTGCCTTTTGTATATCATGGTTCATTGCGGAGCACCAGACTGAGAAGTGGCGGAGATAAGCCCACGGGGGTCGCTGGGGAGTCCATGCCTTGTTTTATAAGGAGGTGATTATGATCCAGGAACGGCTTTGAGTTGTGTTGTGCGAAGGGTACTGTCACAATTTTCCCCTTTGCAGTGCGATGGTGGTACTTCGGGGCATGGTAACATGTGTGGAATCGTGTCTTGTGGGTACAGTGGTACACCTCTGGCCAGAGTAAAACTATTCGAATAGCCGTGCCCGCGGTTATGGATGGGTCTAACAATATCTTTTGTGATTAGTCTCACCATAATAAATGATGCTATAACTGGTAATAATTTGATTAGCTCTTGGTTTGGAATGGTACATTCCTGGTTTGGAGATAGATCTGTACAACCGGGTATGGTTGTTCAGGATGGTTGGGCCTGAGCAGCATGGGTGTGCTGTTCAGTGTTGATTAAAATTGATGATTAATTACTCTACTATTTTATAATTCTCAAATGTTTGCTAAATGCTGCTTTTGCAAATGAGCCCTATATTATGCCATTATTTGGTATCCTTGTGCACTTACATATTTGCTGTGTGGCTTGTTGAGTATGTCATATGCTCACCTTGCAATAATCAATCAAACCTCAGTTGGAGAAAAAGGATCCGGAAGGAGAAGACGTTTGGCTTATACCCCAGTTGAGCTGCCTGTGGGAGTGGAGCCGGAGCTTCGCTAGACCGTAATTCTGCCGTTGTTTTCTCTTTTCTTTGGTAAGTATGCAACATTATTATTATGATGATTCTGTATATTAAATTGTCAGTTTGTGTACCTCGGCTGATTTCTGGACGAGGATTTTATGCACAAATTAGTTCGGAAATTACTAGTGAATTTTTGGGCGTGACACCCATTGGTCATGAGCAACTTCTCTTTCCTCTGCCATCTTTCGGATCTCGGAGAGGGGAATCTGGAAAGTTTTTGATGAAGAAGTTTGGAAGAGTGTGGAGATGGATTGGTCCTCGGTGGATCTTGGCTAGACGCAAGGTGTTTAGGTGGTGGATGGCTTCAAGATTTCAAGCCCAAGCTTCGGCGGCGCGATGTGTGAACAGTGACGCTAATGGGGAATTTTTGAGAAGGTGAAGCGGAGAGGAAGACAACGACCATTTTGGCGGGTTTTATTAGGGTATCGGAAAATGCTGGGCCGAGGCCCAAATAGCGTATTCAACCCATATTCTAGATGTGGCTTATCATGTTCTTTCGGGACTTAGGCAAATTTTTGCTTAGGCAAAATTGCACGTGATAAAATGTCCAATACCCTAAAAATTCTTTCATATTGCAGTTAGCTAATTCTTCGAGAATTGTTATGATGCATTTTAAAAAGGTGCCTGGCAGTAATATTTTTATAATTTTGACAACGTTTTTAAATTGAAAAGCTACATAGGTTTGTGAAGGAGAATGATTGGATACAATATCATTTTTCCTTAGACACGTAAGTGGGCAATTCATTTTTAACCCATGATTTGGCTTAAGCTAAAGGCTTTTGGGTTTATGCTTTGATTAAAAAGCAGTCGGCATATTCCTCGGATTTTAATATTTTGAGGGTCTGTGCCGCATATACGTTAAGTCTTATTAAGTTATTTTGGTGATTAAATTATTATAAACCACTCGGTCAGCTATTTGTTTTTATCCTTGATTATATGTTTAGTTTCTTCAACTAATCACGTAGTCAGGGGCTACACCTAATTAGGTGCATCTAGTCGATGCACCTAAAGTTTTTATTTTCAGCCCTTCATAGCCTATGATGGATGAAAGCACATGGGAAATGGCTAAAGCACTCGGGTTTTCTGATTAATGACTTGGTAGAAGATTATTTCGTCGACTATGAAGGTCTCAGGGGCTACTGTGGAGATTATGGGTACCATATACCCACATGGCTATGCTATCCGACTGCTATAGGGGATAGTTCATGTGGATAGAATATGTATAGATAAGGACGTAGGTATTATGTTAACTTGTGTATCAAGGTAATGTCCCGTAGTCCCAATCGGTTACAATTGTAAAGTATATGTAGAGCTTTATACCGTAAGGGATAAAGTCTCTATCTTGTAATCCTGATTCCTTTGCCTATATAAGGAGGGGCCGGGCACTCGTTGAGGGCGAGAATAATAACCACAATCAGATCATTAGATCAATAACACACTCGGCGGAATATTTCGGCGGAATATTTCCCTGGAAAGGAGTAGGGTATTACTTCTCATCGAGAAGGTCTGAACCAGTATAAAGCCTTTGTCTCATAACCCATCCACTTTCCTTGCTTGTTCGCTACCCCTTTTATTATTGCCGAAATCTAGTTTCGACAGATTAAATTTTGAAATAAAATAAAATAAATTCCAAAATTAAAAAAATCTAAATTTCAAGTAGGAATACATTTAAGAAATAATTGAAATTTGGGATAAAAAATATTGAAAAAAGAGTCCATGTACAACACAATTAAAATTCGATAAAATAAAATAAAATACAAAATTAGATAATGAAAAAAGAGTCCAAGTAAGAATACACTTGGAAATGCTGAAATTCGAAAAAAAAAACTTTTGAGGTTCCAAGAAGGATGAATAGAAACATAGTAGGTCAAGCAAGTAAACAAAGGGACGGCAAACCCGATGATGACAAGGTTTTTAAGACAAAGATGGCTATTTAACAAAATTTAAGGATAATCATTATAAAAAAATATAATTTTGTATGGATACTAGCCGTGCAATTGTGCGGGAATAAAAAAATTAGGAATAAATGAAAGAACAGTCTAGGTTAAACACAATACAACATTAATCAAAACACGGAAATAAAATAAAAATAAATTTTGAAATTATAAAAAAGAGTTAAAAGTAGGAATACAATTTAGAAATAAAATTCGAAATATAACTATAAGGAATATTAAAAGAACAATCTATCTAGAATACAATAGTGACAAATGATAATAAGAGAGGGGGCACAAGGGTGAGCCATAAAGGAGTATGGTGATGATGGTTGATGTGACATCTAAACCTATAGAATAACACCCGAATGATGATTAGGTTTGATTTTTGGAATACCAATAACAATTAAGAGGAGGGGTGGCGGGTAGACATGAAGAGTTGGGTCACAGTTATTGACAGGCCTTCTAGAAAGTAAAAAAACTGAAACCAAACTTGATCGAGTTTGATTTTTCAAATCGAAATAAACTAAAGAGGGGTGCAGCGGGCGGATCGTAAAGGAGTACAGTGGCGACATTTGATAGTACTTCTAAAAAATATAAAAAGAAAAATGATGTGACACTGAACTTTAAAGCTATAAGATCTTTAAAGTTCATGGTGCATAACTAGAAATCGTGGCAGACCGTGCAAGCAAACAAAGGGACAGAAAAGGAGTAAGAGGTACCGACAAGGATGACTTTTAAAAACTATAAAATTAAAACCCAATGATGATAAGGTTCAGTCTATCAAAAATCCTAAGCCAACGAGATGACTATTTAACAAATTTTAAAGAAAACCACTGTAAAAAATTAAAAAATTTTGTATGGATGCTAGCCGCGTAATTATGCGGGCCACCTAGGTAGTTAGATTGAAAACAAAGGAGACATGCCATACCCGTACGAGAGGATCCAGTCACTTACGAACGTCTTCTCCGTTTATTTTTCTTAATTTTTTTCTTTCATTACGGAAATATTTCCAACGAAAAAATTTTAAATACCATAACTTTAGATTATATATTATTTGTTAACAATAAAATTAAATAATTATAACTTTTAATTTTTAAATTATACCTCAATTTTTTTATCTATTTGCACTTTTTGTGTTATTTATGATTAAATCACAACTTGAATTTAAGATACGTGTTGACTATTGTTTCACTTGTAAAAATGTATATTCTTTAAATTTTTATTGAGAACCTTTGCATGCCCATTCGAACATTTGTGATACTATATTATTATTTCATTACACACTTCCACTAGCATTTATAAATATAATAGACTAGCTGAATCTTTGCTAGGGTAAAAGAAATATAATAATAATATTCAAAATAAATAAAAGATATATTCTCCATGAAACGTGTTATCTATCATTTTGCTATAAGGAATATTCACCTTAATTTAACTTTATATGTGGCTATCCATTTAGATTTGATTGATTTTTAATACTGAGAAGTTCATGGGATAAATTGTTAAATTACAATGGAAATAGGTGGGGTGGATGATTCGCTGCCACCACTACTACTCTTTTCAAAGTAGTATAGAAAATTAAGACAAAGTTACACGTATAATTTTAACTTGTAGAAAGATGTATCCTAAAAAAGTAGAAAAATATATTTGATGTATTTGGCAATTTGCATGTCATCCAATCGGACATCAAAACTTATAAAAAAATGACAATAAATTTAAGATCGTGTCATCATATATCAATTTAAGATCGTGTTCCGACTTTTAAAAAAATCACTCGAGACATTAAACCAAAAGATAAGTTTTTTTTTTCTTCAAAATCGGACCAACACCATGAAAATCCACTAAGTGAAGCACAAGTGGCAACCAACAGCATGCATGTGGCCCGGCAACAGGCAATTTGCTAACCATGCAAAGCTCGACGATGATTTATGGATTAGACACATCAAACTAGCATTTTGATTACAATCATGTGTGAATAAAAATATATATACCGATCGTAGCAATAGCCGAGCTCCATGGCTATGGGCACATGTGAGGTTTAGCGAGGTGCACCTCTGACAAGGGACTGACAGGGGCTGACAGGGGATGAACTAGGACTAAATATCGTAGAATGGCTATGGGGTTTTAAATCGGGACTAAAGAAGTTCTTTTTATAATCGGGACTATTGTGATTTTGGGGCGACCAAACGAAGATCAGTTTTTTTCCAGTAGTGGTGTCTGCTAGTGTGCAACATGGGTAGCAGTGTCAACAACATCGGGCAAACTGCCCAAACTCGAGGGAAGTGATACCATAGGCAGGTTCGAAGGAGGCAACGTTGGCAAGCTAGCGAACTCGAGGTTAGCTAGCGTTGGCGGGCGAGCAAGCTCAGGGTGATATCGGGAACGTGTACAGACTGTCGACATGCTTGAGGCAGTGCCAACAATGCCAAGCTCGAGGTCGTACAAAACTAATATCTACACTAAATTGATTGAAGCAAAAATAATTCGAAGATACTTTCGAGAAATATTTAAATAATCCAATTATGGTATGAGTAAAAGGGATACAAATTCTTTCATATATCAATTAGATGTTTGAAGAATTAATTTGCATAAAAGGTTGCCTTTTAGCATAAAGGACCCGGTCGTCATATACAATATAGTTTTGATTTAAATATTTTAATGACTAAATACGTGAATGTTAGTTAGGAAAAGTAATTCAAACAATAAACTAGGCTTTAGTCTATAGCACATCAACGTGCTCGATCTATATAGTTGCAGTCATATTTCAAATTAAATTCATTTTCGAAGAAAATAAGTGAACAGATGGAAGAGAAGAATTCTAACTCTCACCGTACCAATCATGATATATATGCTAGCTAGCCACAAATTATCACTACTACAAATCTCATTTTCGGCGTCGTAGGGGATAGATTTTCGCAGGCGGGCTCTAACTACGAAAATCGATGATTTTCGCAGTCATTGGGCTACAGGCGGTCCAACCCCTGCCTGCAAAAATCACTTTTGACCGCCTGCAAAAATACTTTTTCTAGTAGTGCGATGAGCACGAGGGGATAAATAAAGCAATAACACCACAACCCAACATGAAAACACCGATCATTTTTCCATTTCTCCCTGCAGGGCCCCAACCAAATACCATTCAAAGAGGTCATAGCAACAGATCAAGGCTTGCAGCGAGAGCGCACAGCAGGATGGAAGCGATCAAGGGATGGGGCATAATAAGAGATGGCCGCTTGAGAGCATTCATGGCTAATAGGAGTCAAAGTCGAAGCAAGACGTACAATAATCCGACAAAAAAGACTATTTTAGACATAGAGTTTGACAAATGAAGAATTTTCTTTTTTTTTCCCGATATGCGAGTGGCTGGGTGCGTGCAAAGATGAACGACTAGAAAACCTCAAAAGTAGACAGTGTTTGATCGTTACCATTTGATTGCTAGTGGGTATGAGATAATTTGCGGGCTAAAATCTGCGGGCTATAAGGACGTTAAATAATTAAGTAAGGAGGCCCATGACTCCACGAGAGGCCACCATCCATCCTGCAGGCAAACTCAAGGAAATGATTCTCTTCCCTCGAGGAGACGTTTCTTTTTGTATTTTTTTCTTCTAAATTCTAAATTCAACATAAGATTATGTTTGGCACAACTTTACATCCTACATCCACACTAGATTTGAAGTTACATCTTACATCTTACATGTTAAATTATATTGGTTTAAAATATAATTTTTCATTTAAAATATCAATAAGACTATTCATCCAAATGTTATCAACTCAACCGCAAATTCAGATACATGGATTTCTATAGAGCAAGGAATATCTAGCTCCAGGATTCGGAGTTGTGCCAATAAGAACAAAAATAATTTGAAAATGTAGAGCATATAGACACATAACACTCCATGAAAAATTTAAGCTCAAATTTCACCTACACATTGAAAAAAAAAAGATAAATTCGGGTATGAATAATACCACTACAATTCATATCCGAATTTGTCTTTTTAATATCTCAATATATGAGTTGAGTTTAGACCTAAGATTTTGTGGACCGGTATATATATATTATATGAATGTCAAAAAAAAATTATAACTATATTTGGATTGTTTTAGACGAACAAGGGATCAAAATAGTTTTCCCCCATCCCCAAACTAACCCTCAGTTGAAAGCACCGACCGCCGAGAGTGTAACCTCCCCAACTCCGATTACATCGTCAGCCACCGTCTCTCACTCCGATTATATGATGGCATTCACCTACTGCCCCGCCTTCTCACTACCGGCCACCGCCTATAATTCCAGCTGCGCCATCCGGACACCACCTTCACGCAAGTGAGACTGAGACCACACATCATCGAGTAGACCTGATTATTAGTCAAAATTTGAATTTTCAACAATAATTTTGGAGTTTCTTCATTGTAGTTTATTTTTCAGCCTTTGCTTTTAGATCGTCAAGAACACATATATAAAAGTTCTATTCACAAATTATTTTTCATCTGTAAATATGCCGTTTGACTTATTCCTCAAATAAGCCAAATGATGGGGCTATCCATTAGCCTCAGGGGCGGACCTGAGGTCAAGTGGGCACTGGCATACCCAAAATTTACAGAAAAAAATTGGGATCTATTATGCTTCAATTGGCCTAAACGATGGATGGTACCTCGTTTCATGAAGAAGTGGACAGGTCAAGGCCCAGTGGTTCATCGTTCTCGCATAACTCACCACAA
Organism: Oryza longistaminata; assembly: GCA_009805545.1. NCBI lineage: Eukaryota > Viridiplantae > Streptophyta > Magnoliopsida > Poales > Poaceae > Oryza > Oryza longistaminata. Next base: position 26,891,549 of record CM020180.1, on the reverse strand, counting down.
GACCGTGCGTTTCCTGCTGGTGGCAGGCGCGCCAATCAGCAAGGCGACGAGGACAATGAGGCTCTGCCGCGGCGACCAGTAGGGTTCAGCCGTGCTGTGCATTTATACTCTTTTCTCGTTTTTGTTCTGCAACTCTAATCTCTCTTGTCTTTGGTAGTGGTAGGGATTGATTGAAAACCCTGAAAATATAATATCTGAAGTTGCAAAATCTCTCATCCTCCTTGTTTAGATGGCTATATTTGATTGAAAATCAGTGAGGGTATGTTGCGTGATTTGTAGGATTAGGTCATATTGAATCAATCAATTATGAGGAGGAACATGGGCATTCTTTCATGATTTATTCTACTTGTTCTACATCACCAAGGCTATGTCGTCCAGGGCTTCACTTTTGTGATGGTGATGCAAGGTTATGAGGAAGTTCAGAATAGGCCAGAATAATATCGGAAGACAATAGGAATAAATTGTAATTTCTGTTCTATTTTTGCTCAATTCCATCTAATGATACACTACTGGTTCAACGCCAAAATAATAACTATTTGTACTATACTTTTTGATAAACTGTGAAGGCTTTGATTTGGCTCGTGACATGGGTACACCAAGGGTTAAAATCCTCGATCCGCCACTAATTAGCCTGATCAATTTTAGTACCAGGGCCCTAGGGAGCAATCACTTTGTCTGGTAGTATTCCAAGTTTCCAATAATTGTATTCCTCCATCATCTTGATACTTTCCAATAATTGTAGATCATCAGTTGTTGCTCGTTAATATCTCCCGAGGAATTGTTTCTTTTAGCGAGTTGATGATTTCTTAAGTATTCCATATCTGTCATGCTATTGCTGATTTCTCAATTGTGATATCACACCTTTTATTTATTCGTTGGTTTATTTCAGGTTCGACGTTAAAGCAATTTAATGTATGAAATGCCAAATATATACTCCATAAAAAAACTAACCCAAAAAAGAGATGTAATGTTACCAAATACAAAGATTCATCATAGGTAATATCATATCACATCTTAGGTTGGATGTTTTTGAATGGAGGGATTACAACTCATTACTTGCTAGTGTGTGTGTGTGTGTATATATATATGTATGTATATATATGTATATGTATATATATATGTATGTATATATTTGTTATTAGCAAAATAAATTTATGGTGAGACATATGAGAAGAATGATGAATCTGAAGACAATACTTGCGAATGAGGTTAGTGTGGATGTTACGGCCTATTCCTGAAATTAGTTTTTGGCAGAATTTATTCTTGAAACTAGATGAAATGCCATGCGTTGCTACGAGAGTTTAGTTTGATAATAGTAGAAATAAAGTGTAACATAACTAGACGTCTTAAGCTTATAGAATTTGTATTTTCGATCAATCGTTGGAAAAGAGCTATAAACCATTAAATTAAGGTGGTTTATGATAATATAAATAGTAAATAGATTGATAATTCAAAAGTAAAAGTAAGGTGATGTGGCTTCATGAGAGAAGAAAATAAGGGAAATAATTTGGACTATAGATTAATCATCTAAAGGCTAGAAATGATTGAGGTGATATGATTTAAATGAGAAAGTATTAACAAAGCTAGGATGCACTATACATTTATATAGGATATTGTAGAAAATGATGGAGAGAATATATATTAAAATATTATGTAAATTATGTGGGATGATGATGTAACATGCTTGCATTTTAAAGCTTTAAAATATAATAAATTATGGATGATATAACATGTTTGCATAAGGTTTATGATATAATAATTACTAATGGATGTTGATGTGTCATTTTTGTATATCGAGTTTTATGGTTTAGTATAGATAACCTAAATAAAAGGGTCAATTTGTTAAAATTTCGGATAGTATACACTATGCACACATTGGTTGCACGTACTGCAATTGATTCTCCATTATCATTAGTGTACACTGTGCACATATATCATGGTGGAATAGTCGCGGTCCTTAAAGCAATTAACAATGGCACAGTAGCACAGTTAAATACTCCCTCCATCAGGAATATGAGGCTGTGCCGTCCGCAAGGCCTCCTTCTATGTCCACGTCAGTGCAATTTGTTTATATCATTCGATATGTCATACACGGTTCGGATGCAATTTACCAGATTATGCATGCACTGGAATGCAGCAGGTACTAGTGGTTGACAATGACCTATCATATTACAAGTGTACACAATGCAAAATGTATGAGGCCATAACCCATGTGATCTCTGCACTGCTTTTTGTCTGAGGATGCATGGTAAGGATGGATGCTATTGGCCATCCATGCAGCAAGTTTGCAGGGTGCACGAATGCACGATGGCCTCACTCCCTCGTCCTATATAAGAGCAGCACTACCTTCTTGCACCAGCATACCCACACAAGCACAAGCCATTGAGCACCCGATAGGTAGTTTTTCTCGAGAAATTGTTCTCATCTAGGCTATCTATAGCAACTCAAAATTAAGGTACGTTCTACAAGTGTACTAGGTGTTATATGCCAACTATGGCATCTTAAGAAATAGTGTTAAATAAATAGTATTAGAATTAACATACAAAATCTGTATAATGAGGCTATCTGGTCCGTGCTAACTTGTGTTGTAACTTGGCTGACTATAGCATTGTTGTTGCTACTGATGCTAACTTGTGCTGCAACTTGATTTTTTTTTTTTTTGAAATCTAACTTTGAACTGCTTATGAACTAACTATTGATTTATATGCTTAACTTGTCTGCCTAACAATGAGTGATTATCTTAACAACTATTGGTCTAACTCAACTAACTTTGAACTGCTTATGAACTAACTATTGATTTATATGCTTAACTTGCCTGCCTAACAACAAGTGATTATCTTAACAACTACTGGTCTAACTCGACTGACTAAAAGATTTAACATGGATGATAAGAAAACAATACTACGGTGGTTCGTACATTGGACTTTTCTACCTACTACTTAGTTTATTCCATTAATATTGCTCATGCTGAGGTTGTTCAGTGTGTTTTCTAATACTTCGTTAAATAAATCTGGATATCTTTCTTCGTTAAATACGCCGCCCACAGGTCAAAAAAGAAAGCGTGCGTCTGGAAAGCAAGCTATTCTTACAACAGGTGCCTTCATATTTTACTTTTATTGGGTTGATGTCACATTTTTTATATAAGCTTTGATCACGCGCATATTATCTATAAATCAAACTGAAAACCCGTGCATATGTGCTCAAAATTCTATGTAATTTGGATATATAATTTGCTATATCAAATAATACCTTTTTAAATGCAGGTGTGAGTTCACACTCTACTGGGGGCACAATACGTGAAAGGCAGCAACGTCGGAGATCCATAATAAAAGCAAAGAAAGGTGGGTAGGCGACTCATATACAATAAAATAATATATTATTCTATTATCTATTGCATTAATAACACCTGTGTTACCTCTCAAATTAGGAAATTGTTCATCTGAGTTAAAAAAACAGTCTCTAAACAGCACGTTCCAGGTAACATCCTTTGATGCATTGTAGTTTTGGATTTCTATATATAATATGCGTTCTTACATGCCTCTAAGAAAGAAGACTTATTATGAGTTATCTATTACAAGGGTATTTTATATGTTTAAGTCCCATTTATTCCTTATCATCAAATGATGAGAACACTATGAGGCTCATGTGCAATACGATACATGAATGATAAATTTTGTTTGAACACATGGATAATTAAATAAAATGATTCCCCATGTGACATTATTACTCACTCTAATTATTAAATTAAAAGTATATATAGGTGCTAGGATGGCCTCTTAAATTAATGCAACTTTAATAATTAATGGTGCTTTGTTTACAGTTGCCCTTGCATATGAGATTTCCTACTACGGACCTCTTGCCCACGTGTGTCAATATTGTGGGGCCCAGTTTTGGTATCAGGACCGTGTGCAGAGGCCTTATTCAAATTCAAGTGACCGGGGTCATATTCGCTTTCATATGTGTTGCAGGGGTGGTAAGGTTTGCTTGCCATATTTGAAACATCCTCCACCTTTTTTGGCTAAATTGCTAGATCCAAATGGTGACATTTTATCCAAATACTTCCTTAAGTCTATTAGATCATACAATTCTATGTTCGCTTCCACGTCATTGGGTGCTAAAATTGACTATGGTATAAACAAAGGACCGGGGCCATACGTGTTCAAAATTAATGGCCAGGTTCATCATAGGATTGGATCTTTACTTCCTGAAGAAGGTGAGTCTCTAGGGTATGCACAACTTTACATTGTTGATACTGAGAATGAGGTCCATAATCGCATATCAATTTTTGATAGAGATAGGGATTGTGATGATGATAATGATGTCGACAAAAAGATAGTTGAAGGTTTAATAAGAATGTTCGACGAATCAAATGAGTTGGTAAGATCATTTAGGGCTGCTAGGGATCTTCTACAAAAAGGGCAGAGTGAACCTATGCATCTTAGGCTATTGCATGACCGCTCTAGAACTGCGCCACAATATAGTGCACCGACTGGAACTGAGATAGCTGCTCTAGTGGTAGGTGATTTCTCAGAAAAAAAATAAGAGCCCTGATGTAATAATTCAGGAGAGAGGTGGTGTCTACGTAGAATTAGTAACCTCCATGCTAATTATATGGCTTTGCAGTATCCTATTATTTTCCCATATGGTGAGCAAGGGTTTAAGCTAAAAATTAAATACAACCGTTCTGGGGTCTTGCGGGTTCGAAAGAGGGACGAGGTTACAATGCTTGAATATTATGCTTTCTGGTTGCAGCAGCGTAAATGTGAGGCAATAACATTGATTAGTGGTGGCCGGCTGTTCCAGCAATATATAGTTGACGCTTTTGCATCAATAGAGGAAAATAGAGTTAGGTTTGTCATTAGAAACAACAAGAATTTAAGGTCAGAGATTTACAAGGGGATCCAAGATGCCTTGCACAAGGGTGATGTTGATGGAAACTATGTTGGTAAGAAAGTTATTTTGCCTGCTAGCTTTACAGGAAGTAAAAGATATATGATTCAAAATTATCAAGATGCAATGGCAATTTATAGGTTTTATGGGCCACCAGACCTTTTCATTACTTTTACTTGTAATCCAAAGTGGCAGGAAATAGCTGATACTCTTGCATTTATTCCAGGGCAAAAACCAGAAGATAGACCTGATATAGTAAGTAGAGTTTTCAAATTGAAGGTGGACGAACTTGTTTCTGTCTTGAAGAAGGGTACTTATTTTGGGAAGGCACGGGCAGGTATGATTACTATTAATGGTGTTCCAGAATTTTTTTTAGCTGAAAAAGATATATAGCGCAAGTTCAAATTATTAATTAAGCGTTCTTTTGAATATTTGCTAAATATTAATTCATAAGTGTGGCATATAATATTTACCAAATTAGATATTATTTACTCCAGTCAGGGAAGAGAAAATATTTGCACTCACCATGCTGTACTATGCACACATTATTTGCTCCTACTCTGTATACAATAGGGATCTCTACTCTTGCTCTGTTTGTTTGTACTATGTGCAATTTCTATATCCTACTTCTCCACGTGTTGCTAGGCATGCATGCATCGATGTGTGTCACCGATGCCCTTTTGTCTGGTTGTTAAGTAACATAAAAAAATTCACGTGTTGAAACGCAGTAGGTAGAGGTGAAAACAGTACGGAAATGGACGGATATCATCCTTATCGTTTTTGTTTTCATATTTTTTTCGAATCGAAATCGGAATCGGAAACCCCGGATACGAAAACGGAATCGAATATTATCGAAACCGGAAACGGAGCGAAAACTAATCGGCGCTAATACGGTATCGAAAATTTATCGGAATAAAAAAAACCCTCAAACTGATAAATCCAATTCTCAAGTCTCAACGGTCAACAATTCATCATAAAACACAATCATATAAGTCCAATTGTTAAGTATCAACAGTATATCACACAACACAATCTATAGAATAAATTATCTATGTTTAAGAGACTAATGCTGTTGATAAATCTCAATGCAAGAAAAATATTCTTATGTAATTTTAGATTTGCATAACAAATATTTTTTAAAAAAATAACAGCCAAACACCATGGTATTCACTGTTCAGTGCTTAAAAAATAAGAATCGAAGGTATTTTGTGATTTCTGGAAATTCCGAGAAAAATTTCCAGAAAGTTTCCGACCGATTCCGAGTTCCGACGGAAACTGCCTTTATCATTTTCGATTCCGTTTCCGAGAAAATATTTCCGTATTCGTTTCCGTTTCTGAAAAATTCCGAAAAAAATTTCGACCGACAGATTCCGTTTTCGAAAATAGGTCCAAAATCCGGAAAGTTTCCGTACCGTTTTCACCCCTACCAGTAGGTACCTACCACATCAAGCTACACAATGATTTGGTTAGTTTAACCAGCTACTAATTATGTAAGCTATAATTAACATATTACAACATGATTTTTTGAGCGGCCTGTGTAGTTAAAAAAATGTAGAAAGTTGTTAGTCTATTCGTCACCATTTTGCAGTGATCAAGGGCTAATTTATTGTATCAACTTGGTGCTTTAGCCTATAATGTATGTATTGTGTGTGTGTATATATTATCACACCTTACTATTTTCTTCTTGTATTTCAGTTCTATACACCATTGAGTTCTAGAAGCGTGGTCTACCTCACGTCCATATTTTGGTTTGGCTTCAAGGTAATACTAAAGACCCACATCCCTCCTTCATTAATTCAATAATATGTGCAAAGATACCCAACAGGTTGTCAGACCCAGAGGGTTATAGACTTGTCGATGAATTTATGGTGCATGGTCCTTGTGGGGATTTAAATAAACAATGCAAATGCATGAAAGATGGTAAGTGCTCAAAATTTTTCCCAAAAAATTACCAGGATGGCACAGTCGCGGGTGAGGATGGTTTTGTGCAGTATAGGCGTCGTGCGGAAATGGGCAACTTTGTTGAGCGGTATGGGGTTAAATTGGACAATGCTTGGGTTGTGCCATATAACTTGAAACTATTAAAGAGTTTTCAAGCTCATATAAATGTCGAGTGGTGCAATAAGAGACATCTTATAAAATACTTGTTTAAATATATTACTAAAGCCCAGACCGTGTTAGAGCTGTAATTGAGAGCTTCGGCGCTCACGACCCTACAAGGAATTTAGAAGGTGGAGTTAATAGCAATGACTTTAGTGCCGAAAACTCGAGTGTGAAAGAACAAACTAACGATGTTGATGAGGTCCAAGAATACATTGATTGCCGTTATTTATCTTCGCATGAGGCTGTTTGGCGTTTGTTTGAATTTGATATACATTATGGAGTACCAGCAGTTGAGAGGTTAGCTGTACATCTTCCCTTGATGAATAGCATTGTGTACCCAGCTAAGCGATCATTAGTTGATATTGTAGATGACCCCGTTCAAGAAAGTCAACTTTGACTGAGTGGTTTTCTGCTAATAAGATATATCCAAATGCCCGAGAGCTAACATATATAGAGTTTCCAACAAAGTGGGTTTGGGATAAAAAGGAGAAACATTGGCATTCTCGTAGGTCGACATAAAAAAAAAATTGGTCGGGCTATCTACATTAATCCTAGTTGTGGTGAGCTTTATTACCTTCGTATGCTTCTAAATGTTGTCAAGGGAGCTACATCGTATGAAGATCTGCGAACTGTTCATGGTGTTTTATACCCGTCATTTAAGGATGCATGTCAGGCACTTGGTCTACTTGGTGATGACAATGAGTGGCGTGAGGCTCTTAGGGAAGCATCTCTGTGGAGTTCAGCTACTCATATGCGACAGCTATTTGTTACTGTAGTCCTGTTTTGCTCTGTTTGTGATGAACTCTCGCTGTTTAATGAGTTTTACATTTACTTCACTGATGATATCCACCGTAAAATTCAGTCGATAATACAACTGCCTTTATATATAGTTCCTGAACAACATTTTAAAAATCATGTTTTAGTGGAGTTTGATAATTTGTTTACTAAAAATGGTGCTTCCATGAGTGATTATGGCTTGCCTTAACCTGATCTAAGTCTCTTAAGTAAAGTAAAAAACAGGTTGTTAGCTGAGGAAATGGCATATGATGTTGAAAAACTTAAAAATGAGCATGACACTATGATCAAGCAACTAAATGGGTGTCACGACCGGAAATAACCCAACGGGCGTTCCTTACGTGCGTGTATTATTCCTTGTCCCAGGAGGCAAGGTACACCAAAAGTTGATACAATTTAGAGTTTAATCAAGCGGAAGCGTAAATAGTTAATTATTACATGGGCAACGAGGGCCCAGCACACACGAAGACAACGAAAAACAGCGGAAGACTAGGGCGACGACCACAGGCGCTTGACGGCAGGTACGAGCTAAACACCAAAGCCTTCATCATCCAGGAGCTCCTCTTCTGGGTTTGGGAAAAATTGAGCAAGACTGAGTACAACCACCGTACTCAACAAGACACACCCACAAGTGCAACATAAATGCAAAGGAGTACAATGGAGTTATAGTATAGGGGTTAGGTTTTGCAGTAAACAGCATTTAAAAGACACTTAGTTGCTCAAAGCTAAATTTAAAACACGATCCTAGAACTATGTAATATTATTATACAAGGCCGTGAACCCACACGAACCTGCCTTAACCCAAGGCCTACGACGATTCAGACCGAACTGGCAACCCGACCCTAGGTCCCAGCTCGTCCCAAGCCAACCTAGGCCAACCATTCCACATTTTAGTTGTTAAGCAAGTTTTAAGAATTAAAAACACTAACTTGGGTACATTGCTAGGCTTGCCCATAACCGAGGGCGCGGCTATTCGAATAGGTTATACTCTGATCAGAGGTGTACATCTTTACCCACAAGACACGTCTTCCTCACATGCAACCAACCACGGCATATGGACGGAAGACATGACATAGTCTCCAACCCATCCTAGCCATAGACAAGAGTACCGACCCAACCCACCTACGGCCGGAACCCCCGGACAGGCAGGCAGAATTGAGCCCCTAGCAGCAGGACACCAGCCCTGTCCACAACAGTCCAACCATTCCATAATGTCCAAGTGATATGAATATTCCCAAAGTCTA
>CM020180.1:26857842-26881795 GCA_009805545.1 Oryza longistaminata | reverse complement strand
AAGGTTTTATAGGAGAAAAAACGCGCCGTTAAAATTAAGCCCGCGGGCTCTCCCCCTCCGGTTGGGCCGGGGCTCGGCCCAGGGTTTCCATCCCGGGGCTTCTCTCCGTCTTCCCCGCCGGCGCACTCGGCCGTTCCGTGCGCGGTAGCCGCGCGCCGCTCACCGCGGGGCGGGCCGCCCGCCCACCGCTCGCTGACGGGTGGGGCCACCCCATGCCCGAACTGCCGCTGCTTGCCGGCCGCCGCCGCCCAAGCGCCGCCACCGCGGGCCGGCGGCATGTCGCGGCGGGGACGCGGGCGGGGCGGAGGGGGCGCCGGGGGGCGGCGAATCCGACCGCATCGCCGCCGTCGGCCGGTGTGGCAATTAAGTGGGGGGGGAATCACTCCCCGTGATCCCTCTCCTTTCCCCCATTGGGTCTCCCGCTACCGCTCTCTCCTGCCTCTATTTTAACTTTGTTTATTTCTTAATAATTATTATTTGTGCTCTGAAAATTCCACTAAAATTTATTTACACATTTTAGGCTTTTAGGAAATATACAAAAATCCTCCAAGCCTTAATTGACTTTTAACTTTGCACATTTTAATTTTTGAAGGCTTTCACAAGTATTTTAATTATTCTAGGCATAATTTAGAGGATGTATTTTAGGGTCGTTTTGGGACGCGACAATGGGGAACAAAAGCACATCTATGATACTGTCATTCGGTCGGTCTATGATAGAACAGGATAATGCTTTTTTGTTTATGGGTACGGTGGCACTGGAAAAACCTTTCTTTGAAATACTATTATTTCACGTCTATGATCCGAAAAGCATATTGTTCTCGCAGTAGCTTCTTCTGGGGTTGCTTCCCTCTTGCTCCCAGGAGGTCGTACTGCACATTCTCGATTTAAAATCCCTATAGTCATTGACGAGGCATCTATGTGTGATATCAAGAGAGGGACATTCCTTGCTGATTTAATAGTGCAGTGCTCTTTGATAATATGGGATGAAGCTCCAATGACTCACCGGTATTGTTTTGAATCACTAGACTGCAGCATGCGTGACATTCTTGGTAAAACAGATCCTTCATGTTTCAACAGGGTGTTTGGTGGAAAGACTATGTTGTTTGGTGGAGATTTTAGGCAAGTATTACTGGTAGTCAAGGGTGGGGGTAGGTTAGAGACGATAGATATGCATCAATAACTAATTCATACCTATGGAGTCATGTTAATGTTTTACGTCTAAAGGTTAACATGCGATTGCTCGGGATGTTAGATAGCGGTTTACCGGCTAATCAAATAAAAGAATTTAACGAATGGGTGTTGAGTATTGGTGATGGTACTGCAAAAGGTAGTTCACAAAGTGATGATGGAGACTCCGAATGGATAGAGATACCAAATGACATCTTAATTCCAAGATTGGACTTTGCTATAGATGATATTATTAAATCTACTTATCCAAACTTGGAAATATCATATTCCAATCCAACCTATTTAAGGGGGAGGGCTATTATTGCTCCAAAGAATGATACTATCGATGAAATCAACAGCCGTGTTCTTTCTTTGGTCCCTAGCCATGAAAAAAATTACCTGAGTTCAGATACTTTGGTTGAATCCTCGAGAGGACATGGTAATCTAGACTTGCTTTACCCAGTTGAGTTTTTAAATTCATTACAATTTAAAGGCATTCCTCCACATAATCTTGTATTAAAGATTGGAGCACCTGTGATGTTGTTACGTACCTTAAATCAAAGTGCTGGACTTTGCAACGGCACGCGGCTTATAATAACACAGCTAGGTGATCGAGTTTTGGAGGCTGAAATCATTACAGGTTCACATATAGGTCATAAAGTCCTTCTCCCTCGAATCGCATTGCATGTATCAAGCACTAAATGGCCTTTTGTTCTTAGCCGCCGACAATTTCCTGTTCGACTTTGTTATGCAATGACCATCAATAAGAGCCAAAGACAAACTTTGCAGAATATTGGTTTATATTTGCCACGCCCAGTTTTTACTCATGGACAACTCTATGTGGCTATATCCCGTGTCACTTCTAGAAATGGGCTTAGAATTCTAATTGATAATGATAAGGAATCTAGTTGTAGTATTACCCAGAACATTGTTTACAAAGAGGTGTTGCAGTCTCATTAGTATTTCTTCTTCCATGTTCAAGTTTTTTTTCTTCCTCCTTACTCCTAAGTTTTACCCTGATTTTGAGCCTCTATTTGTTTTGCAACTTTTTAGTGTTTTCTTGCTACATACTCATCAGCTTTTCCTACGATGTACATCCCACATCTCGATTATACTAATTAATTAGTTAATCAGTTTGTTCCTTTCCTTCCTGTTACTTAAAAGCTTCCGATGGAGTACAGTCTGCTATCAGAAATTAATTCCACCAGGCATAATTGGCGTATAAAGGTCAGAGTTGCAAGGTCATGGCATCTATCTGGAACTTCCAAAGGGAGAGATTTTACTGCTTTGGAACTTATCTTGGTCCATGAAGAGGTACAAAATTAATCATATTAATTATATCAGTTTATTTACAGGACATGGATGACATTATTTTTATTTCCCATGGTATGGATTGAATTTCTTAGGGGGTAGGCATTACAGCTTGCGTGGGAGAAAATGAAATACAGAAGTTTTCAACGTCTATAGTGGAGGGACATGCCTACTTCTTACGGAATTTCCGTGTTAGTAGACAGACAAGAAAGCTCAATGCTGTGCCTAGCACATATGCCATCTTTTTTACACCATGGACTATTGTTGAAGAGATCCCGGCCTACAGAGATATCTAGCAGTCTTCCACTCTACATTTTTAATTTCGTGGACTTTGAGGATTTGGATGAAAGGGCAAGGCATCCAAATGGTTTAGTAGGTATGGATTTCCACCCATTTTAATATTATATTTTTATTTTCCATCTACTTTTGTTATTTTTATAGTCAATGACATATGTTCCTTTTGTTTTTTTTAAAAGATGTTATTGGACAACTCACGGTTGTGCACCCTCTAGTTTCATATTATACCAAGTTGTTTTGATTCTTTTTCCTATCCATTTTTTTAAAATTTAATCAAGCTTATAAAATATTAGCAACATCTACAACATCACATTAGTTTGATTAAACCAAAAGTCATTGCATCGCAGAGTTTCTCAAATTATTCTTGTTAATTAGAAAATCCACATTCCAGGAGCTCCATCTGCCATATATGATCGCAATCCATATGAGCTGAACTAAAGTTACTCCAAACATTTTTTATTTAAAATGTATCATATTTGGTCAAACCTTTAAAATTATCAATTTAGTAAAATAAAAAAATCTAATAAATTTGCAATATTGTGATACTTGAAAGTAAATCGATCTACACACATCATTTATGAATTGACGAAGCATTTCAAAAATTATTAATCGTACCCGAAGTTTCAAATATTTATAACCAGATTAGAGTAATGAACATAAGCTAATCAAATTAATAACTTGTGCAAGTACGTACGATTTGTCTTCAGGTCTCGATACGCATGCAATCCCCCCAATAATTCACTCGATATATTATCTTCCGTCTTGTCTATCGATCGATATCGAGAAGACATTGTCATGGTGACTAAGCATGCATGGGCCAGCAATGGATGCATGTGCCCACTAATATATACTGTACAGGTGCTGCCGAAGCAACAGTGCATTCCAACGTTCAACTACATTAAACAGATCTGAATTCTTCTTGGAAAGTACAGGGGATGTTTGGTTGATACCTAATTTTATCATTACTAAGTTTAGACTAGTTGTGACATGGTGATACAAATATGACTTAGAAATAGTTGGTCACAAGTGTAACATGTTTAGCTTCAAATTTAAGAGTATAACATGTGAGTCCAAAGATTTGAAAATGTGGCGCGATATAGTTGCGGCAGCGAAACAAAGACATACCTAAGAAAATGTGATATGATTGAAGTGTGGTATGGTAAAGTGTGGCAACCAACCAAACACACTCTAATTGGCGGACTTAGCTTTGTGGAGGAAAAACACTGAAATTATTTGGATTGAGGGAAAATCACTAGCAATATACTTTTTTATTCTAGCACTGCCGTTGATCAAAATATTGGACAATGACAAAAGCAATCTTTTCTATGGTTGTGAAAAGGATTAGTCACAACAATTATTCCTTTTGCAGGATGAATTTGATTTCTCAATTTTGGTATGATGTTTAACTCTACGAAATGAGCCTATCATAGTTGGACGTTAATGATGATGAAATGATGAATGTTTGATCATAAAGTTGGAGAAGTCTAATATATATATATATATATTATATATCATATATAATATATTATACTATATATGTATATATTGTTATATACGTATATTACATATATACGTATATAACGTATATACGTATATACGTATATATGTATATACGTATATACATATAATATTATGTATATGTATATACATATATATATATACATATATGTATATACGTATATCATATATATATATATATGTGTGTGTGTGTATGTATGTATGTATGTATGTATATATGCAGGGTTCTCGTAAAGTTGGATTAGTCTAATTAATATGAAGCCAGAGGAAAATGAGCCGCTTGATTTAATTGAAGAATGGATATAATATTGTAGCTTCTACAGCACCTGTACATATATGTATTATTTATACAATAGAGGATCCATTTCCGGTCAGAGATCAGTACACCTATGCACGCATGTGCCAGCTGGTAGCTCAACTATAAACTATAAAGTATAGCTTGGTCTTGCAGCAATCAGGGTAAAGAGAAAGAGGTACATATTGCTTGCTAGCTAGCTAGCTCGATCGCCAAGGAGGATGAGGGTGGCGGTGGTGGGCGCCGGAGTAAGCGGGCTGGCGGCGGCGCACGAGCTGGCGACGAGCTGCGCCGGCGGCGTCGACGTGACCGTGTACGAGAAAGAGGACAGCCTTGGCGGTACTTTTGCGTGGGCAGTCGGCGTCGATGGTGGCGCCGGCGGCGAAGTCGTCCATCTCCACCTCGGCTTCATGCCCTTCAACTCGGTGGGTGCACACATGAATATATATATATGTTAGTTCTATATATCGTTTATTTTGTCCATCCTTGTATGAGACTAATTAGAATACGGACTTGCGCATTTGCAACGAAAGAGGATGCACTACTACAGAACATCTATGAATCCTTCGTAGGTGTCGGATTTACCAATTGACACCTCATTAACAGCACTGCTGAGGAGAACCGGCACCTTGATGCAGTCGTGAAGCCAGGATTTGAAATATGCGCAGGGGGCCAATATGACAAGTGGCTACGATAATAAACAAAAATAGCTTAAAGTTATATGCAAATTTCAAGGTTTTTCATAGGTTTAATAGGCCATGTTAAGTGCTCGTCTGCTACTGCCTTCCAAGCTAGCCTCCCACTCCCCTCGTCCCTTAAAAAAAACTCTAAATCTCTCGCTCTCCTAATACTCTCACCTCTCTCCTCTCCTCATCCTCTCTTTCTTCCCCACTCTTGCTCCTCTCCCCCTCTCCTCAAATCCAGGTGATGGGTGACGGAGCGGCAGCCACACGATGGGAGACAAACGGCCACGTGGCGCGCCTCATCCTCTCTCCTTCCTGGTGCGTGGCAGCAGTGGCGGAGAAGATGGGACGACAGATTTACTAGTGCTGGCCTCGGGGGCAACGGATCCGTCGGCGTTGGCCTCAGGGATGGCGGATACACTGACTCCTACTCCTTCGACGCGGATCCCTCACCCTCACATTACACTCTGACAGTAAGGCCTAATTGGTGGCAGATAACCCACTGTTGATCTTTGCCGACAAACAATTTGTTGACGATTTATTCCTTTACCAACACACAGTCTGCCAACATATTTCCAACAGTCTGAGTGGCACCTAAAATTTTTATTACCGACAGACAACTGACTTTTTTGGTGTTGCAGTGTGAGGACTTTTACGGTACATTCTACTGCTAGTATATACTAGCAGTATATTTGATTTGACGGTGTAAATTTATCATGATTTTCTCCCAATTATACTGCAGTATAAATTAAATAGGGTATATTTGTCTTTTTATCCTTTTGCGTTAGGGGGTATTTTTGTAAATTCACGCTATCTCACTTAGTCAGATCCGTTTGACCGCACGGAGTCTAAGCGAATCCGCTCGGCTCGCATGGGCGACCGCCGCCGTTGGCTTCTGTCGGCGCCGCCCCGCCGCCGACAGCCACAATCGCCGCCGCCACCGGGAGCCAACATCGGCGCGGGCTGCTGGGTCTACGGGAGGGCGACACCTGCTGGGGACCTTGCCTGCCGCAGCGGCAAGGGCAGCCGGCCGGCGGTAGGTGGCAGCGGCAGGGCAGCATGGCGCAGCAGCAGGAGGGCAGCATGCGCAGCAGTAGCAGGGCATGGCTGTCGCGGGGCATACCTTTGTTGCATGCTATGGCTCTGGCCATAGCTATGCACAGTGAGAACAGGCCCTATACCGAAGCTGCCGATGTAAGAAAGCACTGTCATAACTGCAGCACAACAGAGGTACAACAGAGATGCGCCAGGGTGGGAGCGACATCGCCGGGGTCGCCAGGAAGACGAGGATGACGATATCTGAGAGGGTGAGGGGGGGGGGGAAGCCACGGGAAAGTTAATCTCTATTTTGTGATAAAAAAAACTAAAACAATCTATCTATCTATTATATTATATACTAAAAATCCATTAAACTTCCTTAAAACACTCTCAGGCTGACACATGGCACTCTAGAAACGTTTCCAGGCTGCCACGTGGCGCTAGAAAATCCTATAATTCTAAGAAAAAACAAAAATATTCCATCCCTTGATTTTTAGTTAAATATGTGGGTCCAATATTATGCACCGTTAGATTTATCAGAATCTCTCTCCCGCGCGCGTGCGTACATGCACCATCCTCCTCCTCTTTTTTCTCTACAGTGGTTAATTAAGATCTAAAGTATCAGTATCGTGTTTACTAATTTTAAATAGTATTGGATTTATATCTCCGTAGGGCATAGATTTCCATGGGCATATAGTCGAATATCCCTGCCGCAAGTGTACTAATAGATGTACATGTACGTATATATGTGTATGTGTGATCATCTATAAATATCTTTTTAACTATATGTTGAGTTGTTTTATGATTAGAATATTTTTTTTATATCCTGACATTTCAATCAATTATTTAAGGTGCATATTGACTATGATTTATTGTCAAATAAAAAGAATAGAGTGAGTCATACACCTTCATGCTTTGATTTACATTTTATTAGTTCCTCTGGTTTTTAATAGATTGACGCTGTTAACTTTTTTATATAATAGTTCATGCGTAAACTATCATTTATTAATGATAAACCAACTCACAATAGAATTAAGAATAATCATATACTTTTTAAAATTAGACTCATGGTCAAACATATGCCAAAAGTTAACGGTGTTAGGTGGCCCCACCCTCCTCTCCGGTGCAGGGTGCACGGGCCAACCTTGGGGGCGTGGCTACTGCGCAACCGATCGCGGAGGCCAGCGATTAGAAATCACGCCCGCGACGTGGTTTCCTCGCGTAAAAAAAAGCAACGTTACTTTGCGTGATTAGTCGTGGGTTTTTCGTCAATTTAAAATCAATTTGAAAAAAGTGTGGAAAAAAAGAGAATAAAAAAATATATTACACTAAAAACTATTTATGTACATAGACTTTATATACATATACATATACATTGCTAACTTTGTACATATAAACTATGTGTATATAAATATTTTATATAAAATATATTTAAATTTGAATTTAAATTTAAATCGAGTATATAAACTTTCATCGTATAAACTTTATGTGTATAAACTTTAACAGTACAAACTTAGATATGTAAACTTAAAAATATATAAATTACTAAAATAGAAAAGTAATGCGGTGCCAAAAAAAAAAGAAAGCAACGTGGGAACTGGGAAGAGAGGCCCACCAACCGATCGCTTAAAATATATTTAATTTGAATTCAAATTTAATCGAGTATATAAACTTTTCATCTGTATAAACTTTATGCGTATAAACTTTAACAGTACAAACTTTAGATGTGTAAACTTAAAATGTATAAACTTACTAAAAATAAGAAGTAATACGGTAAAAAAAAAAGAAAGACGTGGGAACTTGTGTGATCTGGGAAGAGAGGCCCACAACCGATCGCTATCCACTCCCTCACGCGAGCGATCGCTCATTAGGATTCTCGCAACCTTGGTCATCTAAATCCAGTAGCACACAATGCAACCATCCAACAGCTCAAGATTAAAGTTAATTATATTGGGTTAATTAGGCTCCGCGCGCCCGGCAAACTTGCAGTTGCACCGGCCAGAAATTATGTACGGCATATGCACAAATATCAATAACTAACCTTTCAAATTTCAATTAATCTATAGTCCACGGACAATATATATATACTACATATAAAAATGTATTTTAAATCAAATCAAATATCTGTGATTATATTAAACATCATGCTTCTTATATATATATTCTCCTAACGCCTCTAATAAATTAAATAATATCTAAGAACTCTGATAAATCAATCAAACCCAGAGGTCCATCCCTCCATGTGCGTGAGGCTTTCCATTTATTAGTGTGACGTATATATAGATCATCTCATAATTTCCTATGAAGAACTATCCATAGCAGAGCTATGATCAGTCCTACCATCAAATAATAAATTAATTATCGATTTTTTTTCATAAATTCGTAGATTTATTAATATATATATTGATTATATATCTAATATCTTTTTAGCAACTTCGAGAGCCAGATGCCGTAGGTAACATAATTTGCTAACACAGTCTCCAAGAGGTAATTTTAAAAATGATAATTAAATTTG
Organism: Oryza longistaminata; assembly: GCA_009805545.1. NCBI lineage: Eukaryota > Viridiplantae > Streptophyta > Magnoliopsida > Poales > Poaceae > Oryza > Oryza longistaminata. The sequence continues at coordinate 26,872,971 of CM020180.1, read as the reverse complement.
CGATGAAATCTAATTGAGAATTGATGGACAAAACGTAGTTTTGGAAATTGGTGGATATTATTTCTTTAATATGCGGTCCTTATAAGTTTCTCTCAAATACAACCTACGATACTTGCCCGCGTGAATGCGCGGGCTATCTTCCTAGTTTTATAAATGACTGAACAACCCTTTTCAGACTTTTACAAATACCAAATGTATCCTATTATATACTGCTAGTATATACTAGCAGTAGAATGTACCGTAAATCTTCTAACTGTCAAATCGTAAGTCGACATATCTAAAACACCCAGCCCAAATGTTTCATGGATTTTCAGCCAACAGTCGTGCTTTTGTAGCCTCATCTCAGACAAGCTTTAGACCGTCACCAATGAAGTCATAAGTGAATTTCATTCGTGACGAGTCACATTCGTCCATGAAAGATGTGTCATCACAGTTGAGCATGGGTTCAGTTGGGCAGATCCACGGTATCGTAAATTCAATAACTGTCGATCTAAAAAAAATCAATTAACTACATTAAGGAATAACTTGGTAAAAAACATTGGACACTTACCTAAATAAAAGTCTTAATAATAAGTTAATTTAAAAAAGTGCACACTGCAAAAATATACTCCCCTAGTACCAAATTACTTGTCGATGTCGTTTTAGCTTGTCAAAAGTAAAACAGTCCTACTGTTAACCACCAACTTATCTAGAAATACAAATAATTTAACAACATATGAATTATATATTATATATTATTTCATGGTGAATCTATTATGTTTATATATATATATATATATATATATATATATATATATATTATATATATATATAATAGATAGAATTGGATGATCAAAATGATTGTCGTCCTATCACACCGCTAAAATGATAAATAATTTGAAACGAAGATAATTGTATATTTAAACTGAAAGAGTTGTGCAAGTTCTACAGAAGCGCAACCATAGTTGATGAGTTTACCCTTTTCAATGATACATAGGCTAAGGTGTGTTTGGATGATGCCCTAACCTAAGAGCTCTCACTTAGGTAGGTCCATCGAACCAGAGGCACGAAATTGGACGCCTGAGAACGATGCCTAGCTCAATCGTGAATCACAGGGCTTGATCCAAATAACCCTTAGCACTCAATTAAAAATAGTTAGCTGTGTGAAAAGTAAGCTGTCCTATAGACCACTGTGTGTGGTTATGTAGTACATTAAAGCGGATAAGTATGTTTACAAGAAAATAAATGAATATCCTGCCACATTGCTTTCTCATAAAAGTATGGCATTGTATGTAACATGCCACATTCAACTTAGCGGGATATATTTGCAAAAGGTTGATCATATATGTTATCATGCCGTTATGTTGAAGTGGAGTATCTCTCCATTCTATATATATGGCGAATCCATATATATCGGGTTTTTACTCTCTATAAACAATATAACCACTTTAAGTATTTTAGATTTGTTCATAAATATAAATACTTTTATTCTATTAATCAACTCTCATTTACATTTATTTCTATATTACATGGATACGTACAACCACACTGCCACACACATCTGTCGCTGAAGATTTTTTCCCCTTAACCTTAGTAATTTGAAAGTACTTATATCGGTGGATGCAAGCAGGGTTCCCCTTAGTGTTTTCGGCACGGTTATTGGACACCGCGGTAAGTTGGTTACCGCAGTAATTGCGTGGTTACCGTGAAAACCGCGAGACATAACGTGGTTTTAAAAATAAAAAGTTTACCGTGCATGGTAACTGCAATAACCGCGTGGTAATCGTGTGCTAGTAAGTTTACAACAATACGAAGAGGGGTATATTAATTATCGATTTTTGACAAAATAATATATTTCTGTAACAAAAGATTAATAAATATATTTTTCAGAAAAACCGTTGCGAAATCAATCAGAAATTTCACCCAAGTCCTTCGCGGGTATCAGGCGGCGGCGGCGCCGCCGCTGGGCCATAGTTCCTTCCGCCGCCGAGACCTCGTCGGCGGGGTGGTAAGAGGCAGCCGGGAGGGGACGCCGGCAGTGCAACCGCAATCCCTCCGCTCAATGGGGCCGGCAGCGCCTTCTGCAGGTGCATCGGGTGAAAGGGGAGCGACGCCGCGCCGCGGCGGCGGATCCCCAGTTGCCGTCCGGCGAGCGTTGACGGCGCCGCCCTGCTGCGTGAGTGCGCAACCGTGGTAAGCGTGATTCGGATTAGAGCCTTGCGCTACTCTCTTTTGGTCTTCATAATTATTCCCCCCAAAAAAAAAATGGGTGCTTTCTCGATTATTAAAACCGTAATTTTCTTTTGTGGTGCTGACATTGTACGGGCATGTCAAGAGCTTGCGATGTCAGCAATTTCTAGCTCTGTTGTAATGTACGAACTAGCATTTCATTTTGGTAATTTAAAACTAAAAAAGTCATGCAATGGATTATGAATTTGTCAATATATCAATTATAATTCTACCTAGGTTGGAGCAGAACTCTACTAGTACCTAGGGTTCACAATTCCGACGAAATCCGGTCGAAAACCGTATGTCCATGTACTAATGTACCTTCATTTTGTGGTTGAATCGCTACCGTAGCATAGCATTGCACCTAATATGATGGTATCACGCAGTATCTCAGATTTCTTGATCAATATAAGTGTAAGATACATACTTCCTCCGTTTCACAATGTAAGTCATTCTAGCATTTTCCACATACATATTGATGTTAATGAATCTAGACATATATATCTATCTAGATTCATTAACATCAACATGAATATGGGAAATGCTAGAATGACTTACATTATGAAACGGAGGGAGTATATGCGAATGGTATATTAAATCACATTCCTAAACAAGAAAGAAGTAACCATTTGGGTGAATATGTCTTAAGGTAAATATCATTATAGATCTATGTGCATTAGCCACTGGAGCTAGGCAGCTACGGCCCAACCATTTCGGGGCATAGCCATGTGGATCAACACTGATCTCATCAACCAGCGTTCTACCATACTCTCACATCATTCTCCATGGAAATTGAGTACACCATCCAGGATGAAATTTCTTTTGCTCTATTTCAATTCATTTCAGAAATACCATATTCTCAATGGAAATTAGAAAGGAAATACACCAGTTCTGATTTTGATCAACTGGTGGAAGTATTGAACATTTCCTTTAAATGGCCTTTGCTGAATATATTTAGTGAGTGGCAGACAACCATTTAGTTTTTGGATTCGATCGTCTCACATAAACATACTTATTTCGCATATCAGCTATGGAAGCCTTTGAAACAATTGGTGTGTGCGGGAGCTGTTCTTGGGTAGTTCGAGCATTAGAAACAATGCACTCTTTGATTCTGAAAAATAAGATGTCAATATATATGTTCCAATGAACTCATCATTTTGTTTTGCCAATGTCATCAGTAATTGTCCATTTCACTTAGACATGACAGAGCAGAGAGGATGAAAATGAAGAGCGAGGGTAATCAGTATCAGATACTGTCTGCTGAAGTGTTGAGCAGGATAAGCGTATATGTGTTGCTGATATGATGGTAACTGATTGATGGAGCTGTCTCAGGACAATGAGCTTTTGTCTTGTTTATGCCGTGACTGTGCTCCTCCTTTTTTATCCATTTTTTTCTACCATTTCTTCTGTACTTGGCTTACTGTTTGTTGAGTAAGTGTCTGGGATGAAGGCTGCTTGCAGCTATTGCGGAAACTAACACTTAATACATCTTGTCCCTTCAATCAAAGAATTTTTCTAGTTTTCACCTCTAATGGCCCTGTGTTATCTATCGTTTACAGTTCGGAGATATTTTCTATTGCTTACATTTATGCATTGATTACAGGTAACATCCCCAAACATGATGCAATGGTTTGCAGATCTTGGGGCCAATATGGAGAGATCAGACATGTCCTTCTCTGTAAGAGCACAATTGGATGCTGGTGGTGAATGTGAATGGGCCAGCGGCAATGGCATCTCAGGCCTCTTGGCAAAGAGGAGTAATGCGCTCAGCCCCAGCTTTTGGCGCATGATCAGTGAGACACTCAAGTTCAAGAGGGATGCTCTCAGGTGAGCTAGTTTATTAGTCCACTAGTTATTTTGTTAATTGGTAGAAACACAACAGTTTCATGCGCTAAAATAATGCCCTACCTATTTGATTGAAAAATATGAGCGAATTCTACTGTGTAATTGAATTATTTGTTTGTTGCTTAATTTCAATTCAAGGTACTTGGAGGATTGTGAAAACAACCTTGATCTGGAACAGAGTGAGACTTTGGGGCAATTCATTCAGTCCCATGGATATTCTCAGTTCTTCCAAGAAGCTTATCTTGTACTAGCCCTATCTAATTAGTTATTTTACTTTTTGATATACATATATGTCTGCACTGTTGTGAGTTGTGAGTTGTGATTTGTTAATTGTGGCATCTCCTTGTCTTGCTTGAATCACCTTTTTTGTTTGGTAGCAATAATATATGTTTGCTGCAGTTTCCAATCTGTGGTTGGATGTGGTCATGTCCATCACAAAGAGTTTTGGGCTTCTCTGCTTCCTCTGTGCTGTCGTTTTTTCGTAAGCATAATCTCCTTCAGGTGGCGATTTCATATGTTTTTGTTCCACATTGCTTGCTTTATGTTATTACATCTGAACTAGGCATAGTTTGCTGCTGCTAATTCATTCAATGGGATCATGCATTTTTCGCAGTTGTTTAGTCGCACCCAGCCGCTCATTGTCAATGGTCGCTCTCAGTCCTATTTCAACAAGGTACTTTAGAATCTTGCAGTATAACATAGTTGAGCGCTTATCGGAGGAAGCACTACACATTATATTGTTATTAGGCTGTAGATGCTATTAATTACATGCATGGTGCAGTGATTGTTCATCACAATTACTACTGCATACTAGCAGGTAAGAGAAGATCTGGAAAGCAGGAGCTGTCGAATAAAAACTAACTGCCATGTGAAATCCATTTCAAGTTTTGACAGAGGTACATGCATTACTGTGCTGCAAAGCTCGTGGTTAATTTCATCCTTTCCCTATAACAGTTTATGACAGCAACACAGAAAATAATGAATGAACTCACAGTTCATTGAGTAAATGAAACATTGTTATGTTTCTGGCTTCAGGTTACAGAGTCTTAGAGGTTGATGGTTCAGAGGAGATGTATGACAGAATCATAGTTGGTATCCATGCACCTGATGCTCTAAAATTACTAGGAGCAGAAGCAACACATGAAGAATCAAGAATTCTTGGTGCTTTTCAGTATGTCTCTAGGTATTGCCTGCAGCCTCCTATTGCTTAAAAGATCTCATATATTTTAGTTTGATGTAAATAGCACAAGATGCCCATGCATTGCACTGGATAAAAGCAATTTCAATTGTTATAATCATATGTGATTTTAATATTATTAAATGCTTGGGATTCAATTCAGACATCTTAGCGTGATTGTATATCAGGGAGCAATCCCAATATCTACTCGTAAACATGTCCATCTTTGCATCGGGGAGGTTAAATAGATGTGCATGCATATGACACTGAAAAACCATTTTTGGTGATACCCCTTTCTTGTACACGCGGTCGATAATAAAATCTGCCTGTAAAAATACACCCTGAGTCATCGATCATGGACCTCCTATGAAAATCAGTCATCTTAATAAGATCGTATGACGACCATCTTAAGAAACTGCTTGTAGAAATCATTATTTTTATAGGCACCCCCCTTAGAGTACCACCTGTGAAAACAGGAGTATTTTCACAATTGGGCCATAAGGTCCTCTTATGCGGTGATGGGCCTCAGGACAGTGGCAGTGATGGATGTGGTGGTGATGACTGGATTGGTGAGACCAGGGAGGGCAGGGAAGGGAGCTTCCCGGCACCGACATTGGTGGATGACGTGGACAGAAACATGGGAAAGCCACTGGCAGCCAGTGCTGTCGTCGAGCTGCACCTCCCCATGCTGGACCTTTCTCGAGCCACCTTGAATTTGGAAGTTCTTTTTTCGAATATTTGATTGGGAAGTTTTGTGAGTATGGCTTGCTTTGCTAGAAATTGTTGGAGATTTGCTAGCCTTTCTGCAACACTGATTTGCTAGCCTTTCTGGGAATTGTGGAAATTGCTGTATTTTGATTTTTTTTTACTGAAAAACAGTGCACAGACGTTTATGTTGACTAACTTGCCTGCAAAAATTGACTTTTATTGGCGGTCCTCTTAACGATCCCGCACACAAACCCACACACACAAAAATTGATTTTTGCATGAAAATTTTGATTTTCAGAGTTGTTTTTATAGTGGCGAGTAGTAAAACCACCTCCTCAAATGGATTTTGCCCACCATTAAGCCGAGAAGACTAAAGATAAATCGCCAATTAGCAGAAGAAAAGGAAATGATGGTAGACTGGAGCATATCTTCCTTTTCTCAATGAAAGGCCCAAGATTATCTCAAACTAAGCTTAAGAAAAAGCCTGATTCAATTCCCTGCTTAAGCACAGCCCAAAACTTCTATTAGGATTGCTGGATTTTGTGTAGGGTCTTTTGCATATGTGCATAGGTGTGTGGCAAGTTGAAACATAGGAAATCAATCTCATTCAGAATATGAACGCTTGCATACAGACATGAATCAGACAACGGAATTGGACGGCGATTGAATCGGCATGAAGTCACTTTTATCCAAAACTCTTTCCTGAGTGCTCTCGGAATCGCGATCTATTGGATAGACGACGATGTACCAAGATGTTGGCAGAAACATCTTCAATTTCTATAATAGTAGAGATTAGTGTCTATAAAGACTTACATATATGCCTCGGTTTCCATTGCAGTAATCTATATCTTCACTGCGATGAAAGTTTTATGCCATGTAATTCATCCACATGGAGTGCCTGCAACATAACCAGAACAAGAAGCGGCTCTGTCTGTGTCACATACTGGTTGAATCTGCTTCAGGTACCTAGCAAATACCAAGGCGGCTCCATATAGAACATTAATAAGACTGCTTTAATTGTTTTTTTATATGCATGGATGGATAATGAATGTAATAGCCTGATGATATCTTTTCTTTCAATTACCAGAACATTGAATCTACCAGGACTTTTCTCGTGACATTGAACCCCTCTTATGTTCCTGATCATGTGTTGCTTAAGTGGAATACAAATCATTTTGTTCCGACTGTGGCTGCTTCAAAGGCTTCTCTTGAGCTTGATCAGATCCAGGGCAAGAGAGGTATATGGTTCTGCGGGGCATATCAAGGTAGCTTATTTCATTGATTCTAAAACATGTACATATACAAAAATTATATTTTCCCTTAATTAGTTTAACTTGTTGGTTATTGACAAGTGACAAGCATATATGCATGTCTGAACATCTATGTATAGCAATTTTTCACTGCATCAGTTAGATCTGAATTGTCTATTCTGTCCTGGATCACAGGATCTGGCTTCCATGAAGATGGATTCAAGGTTTTTCCTGAATAACCTGTGCGCACACATTTGAGTTTCAATCACATAACTATTATATGATCTGTGATCATGTTGGGTATATTGACTTGATGTAGGCTGGCAAAGCAGCAGCTCAAAGTTTGCTTGGGAACAAGATTGATCCCCTCACAAACCCAAAGCAGATGGTCCTGTCATGGACAGAGACTGGGGCACGTCTTCTGGTGTTAAGATTTCTCAAACAGTACATCTCTGTTGGCAACTTGATGTGAGTACTCGTATAAATTGATACACAATGCAATGCATGGTTAAGTAGTTAAACACAATGCAATGCATAGTTAAGTAGTTATGATTCTTGCTTTACTAACTTCCCGTATGTGTAGCTTGTTTGAAGAAGGTGGCACTATGTTCAGTTTTGGTGAAGCTTGTGAAAAATGCAATAAAAAATCTGTTCTGCAAGTTCAGGACCCACTATTTTATTGGCAGGTTCTCTTCTCCAGAAAAAAAGTCAATACATTTTCCAAATCAGTGATGCATCTGTGCGTTGATCCTGTCTGACTTGCTGTTTCTCAGGTTGCAACAGAAGCAGACCTTGGTTTAGCAGATGCCTACATAAATGGCTGCTTCTCTTTTGTCGATAAGAGAGAAGGCCTTCTGAATCTTTTCCTTGTAATACTATATATTTTAGTTCGTTACTTTCTTGGTAAAGCAATGTCCATAGTGCTATTTATTAATCGGTTTTCAGACTTAACCCATCAGGCTTTTTTACTGCAGATCCTCATTGCCAGTAGAGATGCACACAGGAGTTCTTGCAGGAATTCTAGTCGAAGGTATAAAGTCCTCTGCTCTTCACTAAATCCCTTTCGACTGTTTGATCAAAATGAAGTAGCATATGTTGTGTGAGATTATCAGTTTGATAAAAATATTGCCTTGTTCTCAGGGGTTGGTGGACACCCTTGCTTTTTACCGCCGGCGTTGCATCTGCTAAATATTTTCTGCGTCACATCTCAAGGAAGAACTCTGTAACACAAACTCGTCAAAATGTCTCTCAGCACTATGATTTGGTCAGTTTGTATATGTCCTTTTTTAATTATCAATCAAAATTAACAGATCTAACTCCTTGCTGAATGATGACTTAGCTCAAAATAGTTAGCATGTTGATGCTTTCTCTGCCTATACAGCTTCTTGATGCTTGATAATTTTCTTTAATTCCCATGTCTACATAATTGACTAGTCAACAAGAGTTACCCTTTCTTATCTTATATATTTTACCTGCAGAGTAATGATTTCTTCTCGCTTTTTCTGGATAAGTCAATGACCTACTCATCTGCCATTTTCAAGGTAAGTGAAACATATGAATTTTTCCGCAGCTTGTAAATTATCATAAGAATATGTTGGACTAATGCACAGTTGATTTATTGCCCTATTAATTTGTTAGGATGAGGAAGAAAGCTTAGAAGAGGCTCAGCTGCGTAAAATAAACCTTCTAATCCATAAGGTGATAATTCTATCATATAGTAGTTTTTGTGTTTCCACCTATCACTCTCTCACCACATAATGAGAGAGAACACATGTCTTGATCGATATTTACTATGAAGATGAACCCGACCCTTTCTTATCTATATACATGGTCTGATGTTCCTTCAATCTTTTACATGTCCACTTAATGAAAGGCTAAAGTGGGACAGGATGATGAAGTTCTTGAGATTGGTAGTGGTTGGGGCAGTTTGGCTATGGAAGTGGTGAAGCAAACTGGCTGCAAATATACAGGAGTTACACAGTCTGTGGAGCAACTTGAATATGCCCAAAGAAGGGTGAAAGAAGCTGGCTTAGAGGTTGCCTACTATTTACTCTCTCTCCCTTTCACATCATCTGCGCACATGATTTACTGGAATCAGTTTTAGTGTTAGTTTAGTCTCCTATTTAAATATGTATGGTGAAATCCCTGATAAGTTAGCATTAATAATAACTATATATTTTTATTTATTATCAGGACCGAATAACTTTTCTGCTGTGTGACTACCGTGAAATACCATGTCACAAATATGACAGGATCATATGCTGGTAAGTACTAGTACTACCATGTGAGTTTCAATTGAAATAGAGTAATCAAGTTGGTTTTCTCCCATCACCTGAAAAATAAAGTTGGTTATCATCGATCAACACCGGGCACATGTTCATGTGATTCCGGCAGTTACTAATTGCTTCCAGCCTATTGCATAATTCATCAGTGAGATGATTGAAGAAGTTGGTCATGAATACATGGATGAATTCTTTGGCTGCTGTGAGTCCCTTTTGGCTGAAAATGGCATATTTGTCACCCAGGTGTGTACAAACAACCTTTGTCATTGTCATTGATACTGACTGTTGATATATCCCACTTAAATTTACATGGGATTATTCCAGTTTATCTCAATTCCGGAGGAACGGTATGATGAGTACCGGAGAAGCTCAGACTTTATTAAAGAATACATATTCCCTGGTGGATGCCTTCCTTCTCTGACTCGGATAACATCTGCCATGTCTGCTGCATCAAGGCTCTGGTATGTTCAAGATCAGTCAATTGATGCTCAATACAATACAGTGCTCACACTCGTACATTGATTTAATTTATTGGTTTTGGATTGGATGCACGTCGAGTTCATTTGCAGCATTGAGCATGTTGAGAATATTGGGTACCATTATTATACAACTCTGATACGCTGGAGGGACAACTTCATGGCCAATAAAGAGTAAGTACAAGCATGGCCTTCTACTCAAAGTGAGCAACTAGTACCAATAGGGTATGTGTTACACAGAGGCCCAAAAGAGTTGAAATTTCAGAAATTTTAGTCAAAGCACAGACCCTGCCTTGTACTTTGGCAGTGTTAAAAGTGTCCTTTCCAATTTCTTTTATCTCCAATTGAACAATAATGTTAAAATGATAGCCATAGTGTGTTCTAGCAAATTACCATAAAACAAGAGTGTCCTATGTCAAAGACACGTTTTTGAAATGTCTTACGGCAAATGGCACAAAATTATGGTGCCATAAGCCTACTGAGCAAGCAAATCCAGAAAGTAGCAGTTCAAAAATCCAAAGTATGAACACACAGTATGGCAGTTCAGAGTTTACACAGAATTTCCCTCTTGTATTTTCAGTAAAATTTTGGCCCTGGGCTTTGATGAGAAGTTCATCCGTACATGGGAGTACTATTTCATATACTGCGCAGCCGGTTTTAAATCCAGGACACTTGGAGATTACCAGGCAAGTACTGTACTGCTGTGCGTATGAACATGTATAGAAAACTATTTATTACTCACTTGGTTTCTTAACCCTTGCAGATTGTATTCTCTCGTCCTGGGAACACCAAGATGGGATCTGGCTTCTAAACTCAAAATTGACCTCTGCCCTAGAGCACGAGCCAACCTATTTATCTTTGCCATTGTGTAATAATTTACAGGAAACATTGGTCTTCATGTTTGAAGATCATGTTTGAAAAAAAATGAATAAGTCTATATTTGAAATCCTTCAACTATTGGCGACTCAATCCATGAACTTTAAAACAGGACAAAGTACAACCCTGGAGAAATTACCGCCATTGCTTGTTTGAAGGCATGTTCTGTGCCATGTCACCCTGGTTTGGAGGGGTGACTAATAAATATTCTGATGATCTATTTACCTCAAATAAATTCCATATGGTGTATATACACGATGCAAGATGCATTGCTTGTCCTAGCATTGTTCTTGCCATATGAGCGCATTAAAGATATGTTGGGTTTGGTTTGGTTTTAAAAGTGAAGGTTACCATATTTTGGTAATGTGAGTTTTCTGTACGGAAGAATGATTTGAATGTGTTAAAGAGAAACATGGAGGTGTTTGCAAGCCGATTTGATTATGGATGTTTTGAGAATTCACAAATTACTACTCCCTCCGTCCCATAAAAATTACATTTCTAGCTAATTTAGGACAAAACAGTAGGATTGGAAAATGACCATAATGACCTTATTTAATGAACCCATTGCATGCACATATTCCATATATACAAATGATTAAAAGGAAGTTTAAGAGAATTAACCCATATAATTAGCATACTTAAATTGCAAGCTGAGAGAACTTAAGGAAATATATCTAGATGAATCAATTTGTTGGGCCCCACATGGCTAGAAATACATTTTTTTTGTGGGACAAAGCCTTAGAGCTAAAAATGTAATTTTTTTGGGACGGAGGTAGTAGCATATGATGTCGTGCATTCGCGTGACTCTGCCTCCTATTACGTGGCATGTGGGGGTGGCAATCCATTTTTCATGGGTTTCTCATCGCTATAAAGAAAAAACATAAGTCATTTATTGCAAAATTCATATTTGCCTGAGTCATTGTTTTATATGTCATCGTGGTTGCAAAACCCCTTATTTTCTATTGCGTGCACTCTTTATAGCCTACGTATAAATTTTTGTATGTTTTTAAGGCATGAGTTTGGGTTCATTTTAAATTCGTGTGAAAATCATGATTGTGCATGTAGAAATATTTTCCTCAAATATATTAACAATTAAAATATTTATTGTAAAATTCATATTTGCCCAAGTCATTGTTTTATATGTCTTCGCGGTTGCATAACCCCTTATTTTCTATTGCATGCACTTTTTATAGCCTACGTATAATTTTTTGTATGTTTTTAAGGCATGAGTTTGGGTTGATTTTAAATTAGTGTGAAAATCATGATTGTGCATGTAGAAATATTTTCCTCAAATATATTAACAATTAATTGTTCCAAACAAAATTAATTATATGAACGTACATTTGTATATGTTCTTAAATAGCTCAATCTTGACAGGTGAATATAAGAGAGTTTATTTATAAAATAGTTTTTTTTTATTATAGGAGCAAATCGTAAATTATATGTATAACCTTGTACCATCCTATGTCTATTTTCTATCTTTTTTTCCTTCCTTTCTTTCCTCTTCTAATAGCTTTGTCTCCAGAAGCCTCTTTAATTATTGATTTTACCATCCATTTAATCCAATAGTCAAGATTCATTTATTCTTTTCCGTCCTATAGTGAATCCAATGGCAAATATTTATCGAATGATGTGGCTCATTCTCGTTTTATTTTGAGTTTCACTTTTCATTAGTTTGTTACCGGCTACTAAGGTATTTAAAGTGTTCGGTTATGTTCTCTTATTGAAATAGCATAAGCATAGCCCACACTTTGGGCATGTTCAGATTGTAGCCAAAATAAACCTTACCAAATTTTTACAAGTTGGCAATATTGCCAAAATTTTGGCATGATTTCTTATGTATTTATCAAAATTTGGCAACAAATTAAACGTATACACATTTTTGGTAACTTTGCCAAAAAAAAATGGTATGGTTGAAAATAACATCAATCTGAACAGCCCCTTTGTGAAGCGTTTTGTGTTAGTTTATCTTCAAGGCTTTGTGTTTACCTGAACTTGGCTGAGTTTTACAAACGTTGGGAAAGTTTGGGACAAGATTTGGATTACCCAGATATCGAAAAAGGAATAGCTCCATCATTTCGTTTAAGCTTATCAAATACAACTAAAATTTAAATTTTAGATCTTAATTTTATAATTTTGATTTTTTTATCGTACTTTATTTTCTACTATTGGCTTTTAACTCTTCTCATTGCATGGCAAAGATGCAAAGATATATCACTGGCAGATAGAGCAGGGTAATCAGCACAACAACAAATTCTACACCCCCCATAGAATAACTTAACATGACATGACATAGAATTTCCATTAATAGTGGATGACAATTTACATAACCAATGTTTTTCTCAAACGATTATATCTAGTCCTTATCATTCTCAAACCAAAAGTAAATCTTTGAAATCCATGGAGATGAATCGAATTTCACGTATCACCACCATCGACGATTCACGATTGATGTCGAACCAAAACGAAAGATAATATTACTGTCAACGGCTAACATCAAACCAGAGCAAAAGATCGATAATGCTGAAGAGTAACTGAGTTGTACATATAAAGTCAATCAATTGTACAGCTATATAATAATACATGTTTGGAACAAGCACACAACAGCAAGAGAGAGAGGCATGTGGGAGCTCATGCTTGTCTCCCAAATATTCCAAACTTGGAATCCACAGAAATAGTATTAAAAAGAGCTGATCCTCGTTGTCACCTTCAGGTTGATCCTAAGCATGCCGACGTGGATGCTAAATCCTTCCGGATTACTGCACGGATTTGTATATCTCCCCTTCGATCTCCACCGAACTGCCAGCCCCAATCATGGTCGTCGTTGGCTCGAGCTGATCATGTAGCTAGCGTGTGGTATCATGGGCCAGATTGTACTGCTACCACTTCAGAATTAAGCCACCTGTGTCGTCTCTCTCGCTGCAGGCTGCAGCTGCCTGCCTTTGATCTTTCTTATCTCTCCTTCTCTTCCTCCTCGATCCATGGTCAAGTGATCGTATCTTCAATTCCTACCATGGCGATGCCGTGGGAGACGGTGGCGTGCATCCTGCGGAACGTGTGGGCGCTGCTCGACGGCTGGATCGCCGTCTGCTGCCTCGCCGCCGACGAGCTCGCGGGCCTCCTCCGCTCGGCGCTCGGCTAGCTGATCGACGACGTGCTCGATCGGCGCGCGTGGCCGATCGAGCTAACTAACTACTCCACTAACTGCAGGTTCGTCGTTGCTTTATCATTCATGCTCTGGTTGATCATTGCTTAATTCGTTCTGAAGTAATGCTTCTGTTCCTGCATTTGTGTATATTTTGGACAATGCATGTTTCTTAGTTACTCCATCTCTCTATCTTTCTGCTTAATTAGACCAGTAGAACTTTATTTTTGGGTAATTTTATCATTCTTAAAAAATTATCGGGAGCATGGGTGGACCCATGATTTTAAAGTTGTGTTGTGTATTAGAAATATAAAGGAGCCAAAAAAATTTTAATTAGCATGCACGAATCATCGAAATGAGGCACTAGACTTGCACAAATTAGGCCATTAGAGGAGAGAGAGGATGGAGCAAGTCCTAGAAATATGGTTTTATTTGTTTTTATTTAAATATATTTATATATAAATATAATTTTATTATATATATGTATTACATTGTATATACTTATTTTGTTTTGTAAAAAAAAGGAAATGGATACCTTTCGTCCACCTCTGATCGGGAGGTACCATATTTTCTAGTGTAAATTCGGTACATATAAGTAGAAGTATTTTGAAATACCAAAAATTTTATGGTAAAATCTCAATAGCTCGAGGTACTTTCTCAATAAACCATAAAGTTTCTCTTATTTTTCACATAACTCATTTCCTCACTTGCATATGGGACTTGGATCATCTTGTTGGCATGAATTTGCTAGCGAGCTAGGATAATGTACCTGCTTACATCCTACTAAGGTTATGTTCGCTGCAGGCAGTTGGAAACATATCTCCCGCGCACGGAAAACAGAGCGGTCCATTAGCACGTGATTAATTAAATACTCCGTCCATCCCAAAATGTAACAACCTAGGATGGGTCCCATCCTAGGCCTACGAATCTAGACATGAGCCATGTCCAGATTCGTAGTCCTAGGATGGCCATGTTTAGATTCGTAGTCATAGGATGGGTCTCATCCCATCCTAGGATGCTACATTGTGGGATGGAGGGAGTATTTGCTATTTTTTTTTCAAAAA
Organism: Oryza longistaminata; assembly: GCA_009805545.1. Classification (NCBI taxonomy): domain Eukaryota; kingdom Viridiplantae; phylum Streptophyta; class Magnoliopsida; order Poales; family Poaceae; genus Oryza; species Oryza longistaminata. The sequence goes on along the minus strand of CM020180.1, from coordinate 26,857,940 downwards.
GGATCGATTTGGTTTTTTTAAGCAACTTTTGTATAGAAACTTTTTGCAAAAAACACACCGTTTAATAGTTTGAAAAGCGTGTGCGCGGAATACGAGGG
>CM020180.1:26835199-26857822 GCA_009805545.1 Oryza longistaminata | reverse complement strand
AATGGATACCCTTCGTCCACCTCTGATCGGGAGATACCATATTTTCTATTGTAAATTCGGTACATACAAGTAGTAGTATCTTGAAATACCAAAAATTTTATGGTAAAATCTCAATAGCTCGAGGTACTTTCTCAATAAACCATAAAGTTTCTCTTATTTTTCACATAACTCATTTCCTCACTTGCATATGGGACTTGGATCATCTTGCTGGCACGAATTTGCTAGCGAGCTAGGATAATGTACCTGCTTACATCCTACTAAGGTTGTGTTCGCTGCAGGCAGTTGGAAACATATCTCCCGCGCACGAAAAACGGATCGGTCCATTAGCACGTGATTAATTAAGTACTTCCTCCGTTCCAAAATGTAGCAACCTAGGATGGCCATGTCTAGATTGACCCATCTTAGGTTGCTACATTGTGGGATGGATGGAATATTTGCTATTTTTTTTTCAAAAAATGATTGATATGGTTTTTTTAAGCAACTTTCGTATAGAAACTTTTTACCAAAAACACACCGTTTAATAGTTTGAAAAGCGTGCACGCATAACACGAGGGAGATCGGTTGGGAACCCTTGCTGCCGAACTAAGCCGACCTCACTCTCTCGTTTACCGCGCACACGCTTTTCAAATTGCTAAACGATGCATGTTTTGCAAAAATTTTCTATAGAAAAGTTGCTTTAAAAAACATATTAATCAAATTTTACATTTTTTAAGCTAATAACTAATTAATCATGCATTAATTCATTACTCCATTTTCCGTGTTGGAGGTGAGGGTTTCCAACCCCTCACCTAAGAACACAGCCAAGGATGTGTTCTTGGAACCCTCACCTTCCGAAAAAAACAGAGCGATGGATTACTACACTATTAATTAAGAATTAGCTAAAACACTTTTAAAAAAATAGGTCACTATGATTTTTTAAAGCATCTTTACTGCAGAAATTTTTTTAAAAAAAACATAGTTGGGGAAACGTGTGTGTGAAAAACAGGAAGGAGAGGATGCGAATCAGCTGAGCCGAACGCAACCATATGGTATCTACAGACGATTTGTAGTGATGAAACTTGTTTGGTAGCAATATACATTATTAACGAAAACCATCGTCATTTGAACAAAAATCACATTTGAACGAAAACCATCGTCATTTCAACAAAAATCACATTTGAAGATAATATTAATCCGGATTCATGATTTTGAGTTTAAAAGTTTACCAGGTTTTAAATTTAGCGTTAATACTGCACTCAGAACGAAGTTTGAGGTAAACAACTGAATTTTTCAAAATAAAAATAAAAGCCAAACTCTGCATAAGCTTTTGATTTTTTTTTTCAGGGGAACTTCGTATAAGGTTTAGCCGTCAAGTATGCTATTGAATGAAATAACCCCCTACTCTTCTAAACTGACAAACAGTGGAATCAAATCAAATAGTATATATCAGACAGAAAAGGTTCAACATTGAAATTCATTTTGTCTTTGGTAATTTGTTTATTTAAACCGATGATCACCAAACGACAGTGGTATTTCCAGCGGGGTATAGATGGCCATTGGAAGTTGGACAAAATCAATCGAGCCAATCATACGTTTGCTATTATTGGTCAGAACATGGCCAGATGGCCACATGTATGACAAGTGATACCATTTATATATAAATTACATGAGTAAGCTTGTCGTCAATCATGTAGTAACTGAAACATGATGGTCGTCAGCTCTAGTCTGCTACTTGAGACTTTGAATTATGTGATTTGAAGAATCGACTGATATCGATCTGTTTTCGTGAAAACCACCCACATAAACAATTGTTTAATTTTAGACCCTGGGAAGTGTAATTTTGTCTCCCTTTTTGATTTCAGGTCTTTCATGTTGCACGGAGAAGAGGCTGATCGATGTACAGACAATTTTTTTTTTTTGTTAATGTAACTATGTTAGTGGTGAAGTGATCATGCCTTTTTGTTCTGAAAAAGAAGGTAGATCAATTAATGTACAGACGTGAATGTGCAGGATATATATTGTAAATTTTGAACTTCAATTGTTATAGATTAATTATTGATGTATACACGTGGCTCTTTAGCAGATTTTACGTGTTCACTGCTCCCACCATCCCATAAAAAATTAATCTACTACTAAATGTGACATATTGTAATATATCGTAATTCTACGAATTTGGACATTTATCCAAATTCATAGTACAGATACGTCACATTCGTTTTTTATGGGGCGGACGTAGTACACCACACCAAAAAGGAGGCCGCTGTTGGTATTTTGTTTCGCTAGCACTCAGGCCTTGTTTAATTCGCGAAAAGAAAATTTTTGTGTGTCACATCGAATGTTTGACCGGATGTTGTTGACGGCTGTTAATCTTGGTACAGCCTGGTCCAGATTCACTAATTTAGTTCAGTCTGGCCCAACCCTGTCTATACCTGATTACGTGCTATTGCAGCATTTTCAAACGGCTTTAGATAGGGAGTCTGCATTCCACCTGGACATAACTGCTGGAGGATCATTCATGCACAAAACTCCCGCCGAAGGCAAGGAAATTCTCGATCGTATATCAGAAAATACCTGCTTTGTCGGGCAGTGTGTTGAACCCCATCAAGAGGCATTTGTGTCAGGAAGGGAGGAACCTTCTTTTGCCGAGCCTAAACCCGAGCCTTCAACATCTTCGGGTCTGACTAAAGAGTCCTCCCTGGAGCCATCGCCGGATTCTAAATAAATTCAGGCTCCGGGTTGCGCTCCTAAATTTAGGGATGATCCTCATACCAACTATGAGAAAACCTTGACGGGCATACTCCCTGATAATACGCCGATAGAGGAAGTAATGACGGTTCTGCTTCATGATTCCCCTGAATCTATTCTAGAACATGATGATCTTCATTTCATTCAAAAAGATTCTGGCGAGACCCTTGAGTTGCTCTCCATAGAACCACCATCACAATCTCCTATCGAGCCTAAACCTTGTACCTCTGGTCTTCAGAACGTCATTCTTGATAATCATCAAGAATCAACCTCATTCTTGAGCGATGTCTCTCTTGAGAAGGAAAACTTTCAGGCTAGGGACAAGTTTGAGACATCAACTCTTGAGGATGAGAACTCCACAAATGAGCATGAAAGCTTTTCTTTCAAAATCCCCTAGGATTCATGCTCACATAAGGAATCTCCAGAGTCGTGTCTAATTAGTGCCGCTTCTTTGTGCAAGGACCATAACCACCTTATGGTCCTCATTTCTAATATGATTAGAATTGTGGTTGTGGATGCTTTCATTTATCATAAATATTGCAAATCTCGTATATGTTATGCCACTAATCTTGCAGTGTGATGTCCCAATGGTCGAGCTTGTGACCATAAACAAAGCACTGCCGGGAGATACCCCGGATTATCTTGGTATGTTTTCTCTCCAATAAAAGCAAGAAGCAGTTTTTAGGATATTATGCACCTTCGGGTATTCTTGCTCAGTAACCATTTCATGTTGAGATTAAGAACGGGGGACGTACGATGCCTAAGAACTCGGGAGCTAATCAACTTACATTTTGGTGATTCTTGGTGTTGAAACACACTTTATGAAGACTCCAATATCACACACTTGGTTTTTCATGTCTTGCGACACCAAAGTCCAAGTGTGGTGGGAGGTCAACGAGCTAGCATGACGAGTTTCATCAACCAAGGTCATCTTGGTATGCAGTTGGTGTTAGCCTTACCTTGCTGAAAAAAAAGAAAAAAAAGAAGAAAAAAAAAGAAAAGAAAAGAGAGACGGAAGAAAAAAAAACAAAGATGGGAGAAGAGCAAGAGAGCTGACATGCTACATCTAGATCAAAGACCGCATTATGTGTGAGTCTTTCTAGCTATACACCTCACTAGTAGCGATCATGCTGCTAGGCTACACCCAGCCCCTCTCTGGAGCTCATGTGCCGCCTTGGCTTAGCCTTCATCCACTCCTAGATGTGCACAACTTCTTGCTCCCGCAACACCTACATGCATATAAGCAAGAGGAGATACCATCTTCTTTTTGAGGTGTTTGCTGCTACACTCTAGTTGGCACTTGCATACTTACCCAAAAAGAGATGCATCATATGTCTCTTTAGCATTGCGCCGACGGAGCACGCCTTCAAGGCACAAGGTTCTTGCACTCGAGATGTGTGCATAACCGAACCACTCGCTTGAGTTGGTGTGGTCAAAGTGCCTTCCTCCGCCACAACCCGCATCAAGACGGAGGAGAGATCACAATCACATGTGACCATGCCACCGTTCCAGAGATTTCAACATATACATCATGTTAACGGTAAGTACACTCATGTATACGAAATACAACAAAAGATTTACCATTTCTTTTACTCATACTTATTTCTAGTTGGGTCTGGCTTGATCATACATGGTTATGCGTCCTCGGTCCATTTTCGTATGCTATGGTTTGGGTGGCGTCGACATTCATAGGCTTTTTAAATTGAGCGTGATGCTTAGGATAAATAGCCTGCTTTAATCAAAGTTGACGTGATGTCAAGTTTGCTTAAATGAACCGTAGAGCCAGTACTTTCATGGACTTCGGATGTATATCCTTCGTAGACTAACCCCTGCAGGAAAATTTTCAAATTGACGGGTTAGTTCTCAAGCACGAGTCACACTGAAGGTAAGTTAAGGGCCAAGAACAAATCAATTGCCAAAACAGGCAAAGGAGAAACATATCACCTCTCAAGGTGCGCGGTACGTATATTGTCAAATGCTCCTTTGCTATGTTATGTAACTTTATCTCAGCCATGTATGAGTTTTGCTTAAATAAAAGTTTGGTGAACAAAAAAAATTGTTTTTAAGAATAAAAGAAATGTCTATCGGAAAAAAAGAAAAAACATTTTTTTCTCGAGTAAAAAGAAAAAAAAATGACAAAAATAAAATTATGGCAAATTTATGGGATCCATGCTCATTAAGTTTTCAATCCAATTCCTTTTTAGCATGGATGTGAACAACTAATCTTGAGGCTATGATAAAATCTTTTCAATTTTTTGTAGTCCCTTGGGTATTTGTTGTCCACTAACCTTTTGCAGGAAATAAAAGACAACTAAGGAGCAGTGTACAATAACCTCAACATTCATATCACGCTCCTTAGACTATGAGAAGACATATGCTCAGGGTTCTAGGCAAAACAAATGCAAAGTTGTGCTGCATTCTTGCATCCGAATCAAGGCTTGGTAAGTTCGATCTGGTAAGAATCTTAAACACCCTGTGTATCGTTGCGTCATATGTCCGCCCTGCATGCTCATTGTTGCCATAAAAAAATAAAATAAAATAAAAGTGGAATAAATAAAATAAATTTAGGCACTTCACGTGCCTAGATATTTGAATAAAATTTGGCTCACCGGTATTTCACCCCGTTGGAAGGCCTTTTTGTTTTTTTTATGTTTTTTGTTGAATAAAGACAAGGTACAAAACAAGTGTGGGGGAGTCTTTTCGGAACTCCCGACGCGCAACATCATCGACTCAACATGACAATATGATGAACACCAGCCCACGGCCGCGCACAAAATTTAGCAGTCAGAACGAAGTCCTGGATGGGTCGGCCGACCCTTGCCTGGCCCGGTTCTGTCACCCTTAGATGGCAAGCCGTCCTGGCTGGCCAACTTTGGTCAGTGAGGTTGGGAATTTAGCCAGTCGGATGGCTTGGAGAGCCATTTGGCTAGTTTGTTGGAGTAGATTTTTTATCCAATTTAGCTAAATTTTAGCTTAGAGAACCATTTGGCTAGTCTCTTATAGATGCTCTAAATAGTGGGGCGGGAAATGAGAGGCGGCAAGGAGGGAAAAGTGGCGGGATGTCAAACTTTCAGGGCCTAGGCATATACCACTCCTATTATCTTCCACTCTCTTTCCCCCATTCCATTTCCTCGATCTGAAATCAATCCCCACACAGAACCCCCACACCAAACCAATCCCCACACCAGCAGACCTTCCCCCATCCACAATAGCCATGATGCATCGCCTCTGCTGCTTCATTGTCCGTACGCCGCCTCCAACGAGCTAAGTGCTCCTGCTCAACGACCCAGGAAAGCTTTGGACGGAGCACGAGAAGCACGACCTTCACGCCCCTGGCTAAGTCTGGCACACATGGAGAAGAGAAGAGAAGAGAGAAGGAAAACAGGCTAAAAATTTGTAGCCAGCTGTAGCACGAACTTCAATACGTTGTGTGTGTATGAGAGGTGAGACCATATGTTAATGATTTATAGATAACTAATGTATGAATGAGCTGTTATATTGGCTATAAATAATTTGTAGCTAGTAGTTGGGTATACTCTGAGGAAGCAATGGCTTATCTATAAATTTTATATGAATGGTCCAACTTATATAATTTTTTTAAACACCTTAAATATAACTAAGTTAGAAATATCGATTGATTAAATATGTATCATAATATATTTATAAAATATTTATAAAGGAGCTTTTTTCTCTTTTTTTTTCAAAAGTTTATTTTTATATATCTATACTTTCTATATTCTATATTGTTAGTACCCACTGATAATTATTACTTCCTCTGTCCCTAAATATAAGGGATTTTAATAGGATGTGATATATTCTGTCTAGATTCACTGTACTAAAATATGTCACATTCTACCAAAATCCCTTATATTTAGAGACGGAGGCAGTAAAAGCTAAACCTCAACATCCAAACATGTTACCTCATCAGCTACTAACAATGAGCATCTAAAATTTTATACGAGCATGACACATCATCTTCTCCCCATATTATTTTCATAGCATTTTAACATCATCATTTGTACAATATTTTACATATATTCATCCATCAATTCCGTAGCAAAGCGTGAAATACCACCTAGGTATATATATGCATTTGGCTATGATTTTTGAGTAAAGTCCATCATCGGTCCCTAAACTTATACCGCTGTGTCATCCCGGTCCCTAAACTCGCAAATCGACCGTTCAGGTCCTCAAACTTGTTCGACTGTGTCATCCCGGTCCCTAAACTTGCAGATCACTCGTTTAGATTCTCCAAGTTGTGTCACCCCGGTCCCTAAACTTGGATTTGAATATCATCTGGGTCAAATAGGACGGTCTAAAGACTTTATATTTAAAAATAATTCATAACTTTTTCATGTGAATTCTAATGAAGACAAACTTTATATCAAACTTGTAGCCCTCGACGCGATCTACAACTTTGTAGTTGATTTTTTTTTGCTAGCACTCAGGCCTTATTTAATTCGCGAAAAGAAAATTTTTGTGTGTCATATCGAACATTTGACCGGATGTCAGAAGGGGTTTTGGGACACGAATGAAAAAACTAATTTCATAACTCGCCTGGAAACCGCGAGACGAATTTATTAAGCCTAATTAATCCGTCATTAGCACACGTGGGTTACTGTAGCACTTATGGCTAATCATGGACTAATTAGACTCAAAATATTCGCCTCGCGATTTCCAAGCAAAATGTGCAATTAGTTTTTCATTTTATCTATATTTAATGTTTTATGCATATATCCAAAGATTCGATGTGATATTTATGGGAAAAAAATTTTGGGAACTAAACAATGCCTCAATATGCCGGGAAATGTCCTGTCACAGTGTCTACTGGTGAAAATTCTGTGGTAGTAGTTGTTTGTCTGTCGACACGTGTAGATATGCATCTAGCTTGCCAAAGATTCTGAGGCGACCTAAGAGCATCTTTAAAAGATTGGCTATTTTAGACTCTCCATATGTCTATTTAGCCAACTGTTTAAAAAAATTAGCTAGTCATATTTGCCTTTTACTCTAATAGTCTCTTCATCCCACTCTCCAATCTGACAGTGGGTCCCACATGTCAGTCTCTATTACTTCTCCCCTTTCCCACATGAGCCCGCGTGCATGCGGATGAGGCGGCCACAGAAGGAGGTCGACGAAGCCACGGAGGGGGTCGCCATGCAAGATCGACGGTGGTCGAGACGGCGGTGGGGGCTGCAACCAGAGCTCCAAACGGCAGATCCGGCGGCGGCACTCGGCGGGGAATTCGGCGGGCGGATCCGGCGGTGGCACTCCCTCGTTGACTCCCCTGTGCCGTCGGCGGGCGAGCGAGCGGACGGATGGCAGAAATCGGCGGCGAAGACGACGTTGCTGCTGCTTGCACCAGCTAGAGGCGGCGGCGATGATGCGCCTATTCGTGCCGGCAAGCTCGGCAGCGAGCGGGCATGCCTCTCCATCGGCGACGGCGAACACAACCATATGGTATCTACAGACGATTTGTAGTGATGAAACTTGTTTGGTAGCAATATACATTATTAACGAAAACCATCGTCATTTGAACAAAAATCACATTTGAACGAAAACCATCGTCATTTCAACAAAAATCACATTTGAAGATAATATTAATCCGGATTCATGATTTTGAGTTTAAAAGTTTACCAGGTTTTAAATTTAGCGTTAATACTGCACTCAGAACGAAGTTTGAGGTAAACAACTGAATTTTTCAAAATAAAAATAAAAGCCAAACTCTGCATAAGCTTTTGATTTGTTTTTTTCAGGGGAACTTCGCATAAGGTTTCCGTCAAGTATGCTATTGAATGAAATAACCCCCTACTCTTCTAAACTGACAAACAGTGGAATCAAATCAAATAGTATATATCAGACAGAAAAGGTTCAACTTTGAAATTCATTTTGTCTTTGCTAATTTGTTTATTTAAACCGATGATCACCAAACGACAGTGGTATTTCCAGCGGGGTATAGATGGCCATTGGAAGTTGGACAAAATCAATCGAGCCAATCATACGTTTGCTATTATTGGTCAGAACATGGCCAGATGGCCACATGTATGACAAGTGATACCATTGATATATAAATTACATGAGTAAGCTTGTCGTCAATCATGTAGTAACTGAAACATGATGGTCGTCAGCTCTAGTCTGCTACTTGAGACTTTGAATTATGTGATTTGAAGAATCGACTGATATCGATCTGTTTTCGTGAAAACCACCCACATAAACAATTGTTTTAGACCCTGGGAAGTGTAATTTTGTCTCCCTTTTCGATTTCAGGTCTTTCATGTTGCACGGAGAAGAGGCTGATCGATGTACAGACAATTTCTTTTTTTCTTTGTTAATGTAACTATGTTAATGGTGAAGTGATCATGCCTTTTTGTTCTGAAAAAGAAGGTAGATCAATTAATGTACAGACGTGAATGTGCAGGATATATATTGTAAATTTTGAACTTCATTTGTTATAGATTAATTATTGATGTATACACGTGGCTCTTTAGCAGATTTTACGTGTTCACTGCTCCCACCATCCCATAAAAAATTAATCTACTACTAAATGTGACATATTGTAATATATCGTAATTCTACGAATTTGGACATTTATCCAAATTCATAGTACAGATACGTCACATTCGTTTTTTATGGGGCGGACGTAGTACACCACACCAAAAAGGAGGCCGCTGTTGGTATTTTGTTTCGCTAGCACTCAGGCCTTGTTTAATTCGCGAAAAGAAAATTTTTGTGTGTCACATCGAATGTTTGACCGGATGTTGTTGACGGCTGTTAATCTTGGTACAGCCTGGTCCAGATTCACTAATTTAGTTCAGTCTGGCCCAACCCTGTCTATACCTGATTACGTGCTATTGCAGCATTTTCAAACGGCTTTAGATAGGGAGTCTGCATTCCACCTGGACATAACTGCTGGAGGATCATTCATGCACAAAACTCCCGCCGAAGGCAAGGAAATTCTCGATCGTATATCAGAAAATACCTGCTTTGTCGGGCAGTGTGTTGAACCCCATCAAGAGGCATTTGTGTCAGGAAGGGAGGAACCTTCTTTTGCCGAGCCTAAACCCGAGCCTTCAACATCTTCGGGTCTGACTAAAGAGTCCTCCCTGGAGCCATCGCCGGATTCTAAATAAATTCAGGCTCCGGGTTGCGCTCCTAAATTTAGGGATGATCCTCATACCAACTATGAGAAAACCTTGACGGGCATACTCCCTGATAATACGCCGATAGAGGAAGTAATGACGGTTCTGCTTCATGATTCCCCTGAATCTATTCTAGAACATGATGATCTTCATTTCATTCAAAAAGATTCTGGCGAGACCCTTGAGTTGCTCTCCATAGAACCACCATCACAATCTCCTATCGAGCCTAAACCTTGTACCTCTGGTCTTCAGAACGTCATTCTTGATAATCATCAAGAATCAACCTCATTCTTGAGCGATGTCTCTCTTGAGAAGGAAAACTTTCAGGCTAGGGACAAGTTTGAGACATCAACTCTTGAGGATGAGAACTCCACAAATGAGCATGAAAGCTTTTCTTTCAAAATCCCCTAGGATTCATGCTCACATAAGGAATCTCCAGAGTCGTGTCTAATTAGTGCCGCTTCTTTGTGCAAGGACCATAACCACCTTATGGTCCTCATTTCTAATATGATTAGAATTGTGGTTGTGGATGCTTTCATTTATCATAAATATTGCAAATCTCGTATATGTTATGCCACTAATCTTGCAGTGTGATGTCCCAATGGTCGAGCTTGTGACCATAAACAAAGCACTGCCGGGAGATACCCCGGGGGGGGGTGACTGGCACCTGTGATGTTTCTGTTTTTCAGAGGGCATGGCTAGCAATTCCTGAGGCTAGCCAATATTTAGCATTTATTTTTTTTCTGGAATTAACTCATCAGTGACGGTTCGGAAGAAACATCCGTCACAGGTAACCTCACCTGTGACGGACTCGCAAACGTCGGACCGTCACAGGTGACCCACCTGTGACGGGCCTTTACTTTCGGGCCCGTCACAGGTGGGTCACCCTGTGACGGCCACTATATACCGGAGATCATCACCTCTGACGGGCCTTTATTTAGGGGCTCGTCAGAGATGAGACACCTGTGACGGGTCCTAACAAGCCCTAGTCTAGCTTAGACCAACACCTCTGACGGCCTTCTATTAACTTGCCCGTCAGAGGTGGATGTCACCACTGACGGCCGGCCACCCGTCAAAGGTGACTGGACTTACCACTGACCACTGATCACTGACCAAGCCCAAAACCGTCAAAGGTGAGGGTTTGGGCCCGTCACAGGTGACCTTGACCAGTGTAGTGAACTATGTTTTTCTTATATACAATAGTTCAATTTTCATAATGCAAAAACGTGCAGTCAAAAGGAGATTTCACATAGGTAATATGAAATTGTTTGTTATAGTGTTAGTAAATAGCAAATCATTTTGCGAAGTGAGCATAGCTCAACTGACTAGGTTCCTTGTGGTGGAAACAGTCCACCCGGGTTCAAATCCTAGATTTGACACGGGTGCTCGCATTTACGGCTAATTATGCTTTCAGTGGTAGGCGACGTACCCGTCGACAGCGAGGCGCCTGTGGTGACTTCGTCAATCTCAAGATATGCCGGCCCAGTCTTCCGGAGGTGCTCATAGGGGTAGGGTGTGCGTGTGTGCGTTCATAGGGGTGAGTGTGCGCACGTTGTGAGCGCCTGCGTTTGTACTGTGTTTCTCAAAAAAAAATAGCAAATCATTTTATCACTGTATCAACAAATACTAAATAATTTGGAGATGAAACATTTTAAATATACCACATTTACTAAAGTTAATATAACTACAACATAAATCATTTTCCCAAGCGGCCGGAACATATTTTCGCAGAAGGGCAAAACAACTGCATGTGCATAGGTGTATATGAAAATCATTATTTTCCTATGCAGGTAGTGCAACTGCTTGCAAAAATTATATTTTCGCACGTGGGTGCGTTAAGCCTCCCGTCGAAAAAAAGTTGGCAAAAAATTAAAATTTTCAAAAACCAAAAATCCAAAAACCCTAGATCCATTCATAGGGAAAAAAAATATCGCCAACACAGTCTGAGCCATCAACGTCCTGCCGAAGCTGCCTCTGTCATCACGTCAGGATCCGCAGACGTTGTCGCTCGAATCCACTGTGTCGTCATCGCTCGAAGCCACCGCCGCTGCTGTCATCGTCGCAGCTCAAAGTCAGCGGCTGTAGCGGATCCGTAGGTGAGTACGGTGGAGTGGCGGCAGGATCCACAAGGGAGGGGCACAAATCGCTAGATCTGCTCCTCCCGTCACCACCACTGGCGGATCCATGTGCATGGGGGTTATAGGCAACAGGATTCATGTAGGAGAGGGAGAGGGTACGAGATCCGCCCATCCCGTGGCCGCCACTGACGGATCCAAGTGCAAGGACGTAAAGGTGGTGGGATCCACATGGTTTGAGGCGGTCGCTGCTCCCACTATTGTTGTCGCTAGCCCGAGTGAGAAGGGCAGATGGGAGTGGGATGGAGAGAGAGCAGGGGAGGAGGGGATAAGTGGGAGGAGAGGAGAGGGTGGAGGAAAAGGAGTGAGGAGACAAGAGGAAAAAAAGGATTGAAGACGAAATGGAAATGGAAATGATTACGGTGATTGCCTTTTTTATATTATGGTAATACCGTATTTCTCATACTATTTCTTTATTTGATTAAGAGTTTATAGGCCCATCAACTTCTCAATTAGACATCTTACTTGAGTACAAGGTTAAAAGGAGACATTTTATAATTTACATAGTGTAACTTGAATTTCCTTATGTATAGTTAACCGTGCGATTTTATCGTTCAATGTTTCTTATATGTTTTATCGGCTTTCGATCGATATCGATATGTTTCCATCCGTACAATCCGTTTCTGGTTTCTAATATTATTTTTTTTCTAGCTTTACTGTTTGCGATTCTGTTATTTATAAATATATATATATATATATATATATGAATTGGATAATTTACACCCGGGTGCATGTGCACCTACATTGGTATGTTGACAAGTGTCCTTTTGAGTTAGGATGGTGAGGGGTCATTACTTGCCAAAATGTACCTAGCCCACTTGATTCCCCTATAGAGCCTCGCAGAGCAGATAGGCATGGTACACAATGCTATTCCAGGATTCCCAGCATTGCCCCTGAGTCCTGATACACGGGTTATAAATAAAAATATGCATCTCATCAACGCGGCCCATCCCCAACCTAACCCCACAGCCTCGCAGTTGCCTCTCCTTCCAAAAACTTTAACTTCTCGCAAGTCGCAGCAGTAGGGATCGACGGAAGAGTGCTTCAACACCACCGGATCTGAAGGAGCAGCAGGGACTCAGTGACTTTATAGTGGGAATCTTGGATCAGCTTCGACGGTATGGATTGTGGGTGTAGGTGTGCACGGGTGCAGATTTGCTTTTCCATATATATAGGAGCTGGATAATATGAACCAAGGTGCATATGCACCTACATGGATAGTTTGACTCGTGTACATAATTCCCTTCATGGTGGCTGCAAGGTTTGGTACATGTTATAATTTTTGTGGTCAAAAATACCCTTCAAGTAGTACTAGAGTAGTTTGAACAAATATTTTTTTTTACTTCATGAACAGATTAGTTGTTACTAGTTCAATATTTGTGGGTTTCCTTTTTTCTTTAAGTACTGATATACATTTATTTAATATGTTGATAAAAAATATATATTATATTTCTCAAAAATATATGATGTAGATCTAGTACAACATATTATGAGATGATATATGTAGGATGGGTCGGCCGACCCTTGCCTGGCCCGGTTCTGTCACCCTTCTGCCGTGTGGTTAGGTTTGCACGTCTCCTCCTTTATCCTCCCCTGTTTGTGAGTTAAACTTGGCAGAAAATTTGAATACAATTTAGTTTGACTCCAAATGAAAATTGAAAACATTAACTCTCAACAAATAAAATTTTGCTATGATTGATCATGTATACTTTTCATTCTTTGCTAACACTTGTCACTTGTGAACAATCATCTATCATAGGGAACCTTGCTAATCTAAGTAATTGATATTTGTGATATGGTTATGATGAAATCAATTCCTGCCTAACTGTCATGATACTTGGGATTTTATTTTGTAAAAATTTAAAAATTTAAAAATTCTTTTAGAGCAATACTCCTCAATGACTATATTTTTACCTACCAAGGCCATATATGATTTTTATTGCAAAACCTTATATATATTTAGGCTGCTTAACATTACATTGAGCTTTGTCAAATTATTGTGACCCGTGTGAGATGCTTTTCATACTTTCATGATCAAGATCATGTACACTCCACATACACACATGTATGCTAAACTTCTACACTGGAAGCTAGCATCCCTCATCCATCATTTATTTTATCCATTTTCCACAAAATAAAAACTCCATGTCATTTATGCCTTTTCCTCCAAAATTCTTTCAAAGAAAAAAAAGAGAGAGAAAGGCATGGCTATGAGAAAGAAGAAAAATAAAGTCTTACTCATACAAGTATGGAGCATTGATTAAAAAAAAGAGATAAGAATAAATAAATAAATTTTGCTCATACAAAGTATGGGGCATGACAAAAAAAAAGATTAGCCATGCACTCTCCCAAATTTCCAAAGAGAGAAAATTGGAGGAGGTATACCAAAGGAGTTGTTGTCTTTTATTTTTCTTTTTCCATCCACACAATTTTCTATACACATACATACCCATACACATATCACACACATGCACATTCTTGATCAGAGAGTTTGACTTGCTATCTCCTTGCACATTATTTAAACGGTTTCGTAAGTTGGGGGACCTGTCATACCCGGTTTTGTGATCAAGGGACGAAAATCAGACTGGGTGACAAATAGAGGGACACAAAGTGAACTTATTCCCACAAACTCCTATGGAATTTTTTTCGTTTTTAGATTTTTTTTTTAATATTTACAGAAATAATCTATCGGCGAGAAAAATTACAAAAATAGACCCTGCCGCCCCAATGGTGGGCGGCAAGCTGACGTGGCAAACGGGGGAGGAACGGACATTGTATATAACTTATTTTGTGTTTTGTAAAAAAAGGAAATGGATACCCTGTCGTACACCTCTGATCGGGAGGGTACGCATATTTTTCTAGTGTAAATTCGGTCATATAAGTAGACAAGTATTTGAAATAACCAAAAAGTTTAGGTTAAAAATCTCAATAGCTCGAGGTACTTTCTCATAAAAGCCATAAAGTTTCTCTTATTTTTTCACATAACTGCATTTCCTCCTTGCATATGGGACTGTGACATCTTGTTGCATGATTTGCTAGCGAGCTAGATAATGTACTGCTTACATCCTTACTAAGGTTTATGTTACGCTTGCAGGCAGTTGGACATATCTCCCGCGCGCACGGAAAACAGAGCGGTCTATTAGCACGTGATTAATAAGTACTCCGTCCATCCCAAATGTAGCCAACCTCTAGGATGGGTCCCATCTCTAGGCCTACGAATCTAGAACATGAGCCATGTCCAGATTCCGTAGTCCTAGGATGCGTCATGTTTAGATTCCGTAGTCATAGGATGGGTCTCATCCCATCCTATGGATTGCTACAGTTGTGGGATGGGAGGGAAGTATTTGCTATTTTTTTTCAAAAGGATCGATTGGTTTTTTTAAGCAACTTTGTATAGAACATTTTTGTAAAAAACATAACCGTTTTTGTTATAGAAAAACAAGTTGTGGTACCACAAATGCAATTTACTCTTTAAAAAATCATAGTGACCCATTTTTTTAAAGTTTTTTTAGCTAATACTTAATTAATCGTGCACTAATCCATCGCTCTGTTTTCCGTGTGGAAGGTCTCCGCGACATGGAAAATGGAGCAATGGATTAATGCATGATTAATTAGTTATTAGCTTAAACAATATAAAATTTGATTAATATGATTTTTTAAAGCAACATTTTGTAAAGAAACTTTTTGCAAAAAACTTTTGTATAGAAAGCGTGTGCGCGGAACACGAGGGAGATGGATTGGGAACCCTTGCTGCCGAACTAAGCCGACCTCACTCTGTCATTTACCGCGCACACAGCTTTTCAAACTATTAAACGGTAAGTGTTTTGCCAAAATTTTCTATAGAAAAGTTGCTTTAAAAAATCATTAATCAATTTATATTGTTTAAGCTAAATAACTAATTAATCATGCATTAATCATTGCTCCATTTTCCATGTCGGAGACCTTCACACGGAAAACAGAGCGATGGATTAGTGCACGATTAAATTAAGTATTAGCTAAAAAACTTTAAAAAATGGGTCACTATGATTTTTTAAAGAGTAAATTGCATTTGTGGTACACAAACTTGTGAATGGGTATAATTTAGTGCAAAACTTGTAAAATGCTCGTTTCAGTACACAAACTTGTCTAGTTCGTGCGAACCGAGACCAAAATAACTTGGCAATATTATTTTACAAAGCTGATGTTGATTAGGAATGTGACGTGCATACGTGTAGTGAGTATGCATAAGAAAAGCAATATTTATAATTTTGGTCTCTACTTTTGTCCCTGCATCATGGAAATGATGATTCCATATATCCTCATTGGATTTTTTTTATCACTGATTGGATTTTTTTATACTTTTTCTACTATTACTAAATTCCTATTCTATTTTTTTATTGAAGATGTGTATGTCTAATGCAACATTCTATGATATATGTCTACATAGCATCCTAATCAACTTCTAAATCAATAAGATTAGCCATGCAGTGTCCTTTTCGCCTTCCCCCGCATGCACCAGACAAGTTCATGCACCAAAACAAGTATTTTACAAGTTTGTGCACTAAATTGCACCACCAGACAAGTTCGTGTACCAGCAATGCAATTTACTCTTTTTTAAAGCATCTTTACTGCAGAAATTTTAAAAAAAAACATAGTTGGGGAAACGTGTGTGTGAAAAAACAGGAAGGAGAGGATGGGAACCAGCTGAGCCGAACACAACCATATGGGTATCTACAGACGATTTGTAGTGATGAAACTTGTTTGGTAGCAATATACATTATTAACGAAAACCATCGTCATTTGAACAAAAATCACATTTGAACGAAACCATCGTCATTTCAACAAAATCACATTTGAAGATAATATTAATCGGATTCATGATTTTGAGTTTAAAAGTTTACCAGGTTTTAAATTTAGGCGTTAATACTGCACTGCAGAACGAAGTTTGAGGTAAACAACTGAATTTTTCAAATAAAAATAAAAGCCAAACTCTGCATAAGCTTTTAATTTTTTTTTCAGGGGAACTTCGTATAAGGTTTAGCCGTCAAGTATGCTACTTGATGAAAATACCCCCTACTCTCTAAACTGACAAACAGTGGAATCAAATCAAAATAGTATATATCAGACAGAAAAGGTTCAACTTTGAAATTCATTTTGTCTTTGCTAATTTGTTTATTTAAACCGATGATCACCAAACGACAGTGGTATTTCCAGCGGGTATAGATGGCCATGGAAGTTGGACCAAAATCAATCGAGCCAATCATACGTTTGCTATTATTGGTCAGAACATGGCCAGATGGCCACATGTATGACAAGTGATACCATTGATATATAAATTACATGAGTAAGCTTGTCCGTCAATCATGTAGTAACTGAAAACATGATGGTCGTCAGCTCTAGTCTGCTACTTGAGACTTTGAATATGTGATTTGAAGAATCGACTGATATCGATCTGTTTTCGTGAAAACGCACCCACATAAACAATTGTTGTTAATTTTAGACCTGGGAAGTGTAATTTTGTCTCCTTTTTGATTTCAGGTCTTTCATGTTGCACGGAACAGAGGCTGATCGATGTACAGACAATTTTTTTTTTTTGTTAATGTAACTATGTTAGTGGTGAAGTGGATCATGCCTTTTTGTTCTGAAAAAGAAGGTAGATCAATTAATGTACAGACGTGAATGTGCAGGATATATATTGTAAATTTTGACTTCATTTGTTATAGATTAATTATTGATGTATACGAGGCTCTTTAGCAGATTTTTACGTGTTCACTGCTCCCACCATCCCATAAAAAATTAATCTACTACTAAAATTTGGACATTTATCCAAATTCATAGTACAGATAATGTCACAATTCGTTTTTTATGGGGCGGACGTAGTACACACACCCAAAAAGGAGGCCGCTGTCGGTATTTTGTTTCGCTAGCACTCAGGCGCTTGTTTAATTCGCGAAAAGAAAATTTTTGTGTGTCACATCGAATGTTTGACCGGATTGTTGTTGACGGCTGTTAATCTTGGTACAGTCTAGTCCAGATTCACTAATTTAGTTCAGTCTGGCCCAACCTGTCTATACTTGATTACGTGCTATTGCAGCATTTTCAAACGGCTTTAGATAGGGAGTCTGCATTCCACCTGGACATAACTGCTAGAGGATCATTCATGCACAAACTCCCGCCGAAGGCAAGCAAATTCTCGATCGTATATCAGAAAATACCTGCTTTGTCGGCATTGTGTTGAACCCCATCAAAGAGGCATTTGTGTCAGGAAGGGAGGAACCTTCTTTTGCCGAGCTAAACCCGAGCCTTCACATCTTCGGGTCTGACTAAAGAGTCTCCCTGGAGCCATCGCCAGATTCCAAGAGAAATTCAGGTTCCGGGTTGCGCTCCTAAATTCAGGGATGATCCTCATACCAACTATGAGAAAACCTTGACGGGCATACTCCCTGAAATACGCCGATAGAAGAAGTAATGACGGTTCTGCTTCATGATTCCCCTGAATCTATTCTAGAACATGATGATCTTCATTTCATTAAAAAAGATTCTGGCGAGACCCTTGAGTTGCTCTCCATAGAACCACCATCACAATCTCCTATCGAGCCTAAACCTTGTACCTCTGGTCTTCCAGAACGTCATTCTTGATAATCATCAAGAAATCAACCTCATTCTGAGCGATGTCTCTCTTGAGAAGGAGAACTTTCACGCTAGGGACAAGTTTGAGACATCAACTCTTGAGGATGAGAAACTCCACAAATGAGCACGAAAGCTTTCTTTCAAAATCCCCAGGATTCATGCTCACATAAGGAATCTCCAGAGTCGTGTCTGATTAGTGCCGCTTCTTTGTGCAAGGACCATAAACCTTATGGTCCTCATTTCTAATATGATTAGAATTGTGGTTGTGGATGCTTTCATTTATCATAATATTGCAAATCTCGTATATGTTGTGCCACTAATCTTGGCCAGTGTGATGTCCCAATGGTCGAGCTTGTGACCATAAACAAAGCACTGCCGGGAGATACCCCGGATATCTTGGTATGTTTTTGTTTCCAATAAAAGCAAGAACCAGTTTTTTAGGATATTATGCACCTTGGGTATTCTTGCTCAGTAACCATTTCATGTTGAGATTAAGAACGAGGACGTACGATGCCTAAGAACTCGGGAGCTAATCAACTGTACATTTTGGTGATTCTTGGTGTTGAAACACACTTTATGAAGACTCCAACATCACACACTTGGTTTTTTCATGTCTTGCGACACCAAAGTCCAAGTGTGGTGGGAGGTCGACGAGCTAGCATGACGAGTTTTATTCAACCAAGGTCATCTTGGTTTGCCAGTTGGTGTTAGCCTTACACTTGCTGAAAAAAGAAAAAAAAGAAGAAAAAAAAGAAAAGAAAAGAGAGACGGAAGAAAAAAACAAGGATGGGAGAAGAGCAAGAGAGCTGACATGCTACATCTAGATCAAAGACCGCATTATGTGCGAGTCTTTTCTAGCTATACACCTCACTATAGCGATCATGCTGCTAGGCTACACCCAGCCCCTCTCTGGAGCTCATGTGCCGCCTTGGCTTAGCCTTCATCCACTCCAGATGTGCACAACTTCTTACTCCCGCAACACCTACATGCATATAAGCAAGAGGAGATGCCCTCTCTTTTTGAGGTGTTTGCTGCTACACTCTAGTTGGCACTTGCATACTTACCCAAAAAGAGATGCATCATATGTCTCTTTAGCATTGCGCCGACGGAGCACGCCTTCAAGGCACAGAGTTCTTGCACAAAGTTTCTTGCACTCGAGATGTGTGCATAACCGAACCACTCGCTTGAGTTGGTGTGGTCAAAGTACCTTCCTCCGCCACAACCCGCATCAAGACGGAGGAGAGATCACAATCACAATGTGACCATGCCACCGCTCCAGAGATTTCAACATACACATCATGTTAGCGGTAAAGTACACTCATTGTATCGAAATACAACAAAAGATTTACCATTTCTTTTACTCATACTTATTTCTAGTTGGGTCTGGCTTGATCATACATGGTTATGCGTCCTCGGTCCATTTTCGTATGCTAGGGTTTGGGTGGCGTCGACATTCATAGGCTTTTTAAATTGAGCGTGATGCTTAGGATAAATAGCCTGCTTTAATCAAAGTTGACGTGATGTCAAGTTTGCTTAAATGAACCGTAGAGCCAGTACTTTCATGGACTTCGGAATGTATATCCTTCGTAGACTAACCCCTAACGGAAAATTTTCATTTTGACGGTTTAGTTCTCAAGCACGAGTCACACTGAAGGTAAGTTAAGGGCCAGAACACAATCAATTGCCAAAAGGCAAGGAGAAACATATCACCTCTCAAGCTACGCGGTACGTATATTGTCAATTGCTCCTTTGCTATGTTATGTAACTTTATCTCAGCCCTGTATGAGTTTTGCTTAAATAAAGTTTGGTGAACAAAAAAAAAATTGTTTTTAAGAAACAAAAGAAATGTCTATCGGAAAAAAGAAAAAACATTTTTTCTCGAGTAAAAAGAAAAAAATGAAAAAATAAAATTATGGCAAATTTATGGGATCCATGCTCATTAAGTTTTCAATCCAATTCCTTTTTAGCATGGATGTGAACAACTAATCTTGAGGCTATGAAAAATCTTTTCAATTTTTTGTAGTCCCTTGGGTATTGTTGTCCACTAACCTTTTGCAGGAAATAAAAGACAACTAAGGAGCAGTGTATAATACTCAACATTCATTGTCATGCTCCTTACTATGAGAAGACATATGCTCAGGTTCTAGGCAAAACAAATGCAAAGTTGTGCTGCATTCTTGCATCCGAATCAAGGCTTGGTAAGTTCGATCAGGTAAGAATCTTAAACACCCTGTGTATCGTTGCATCATATGTCCGCCCTGCATGCTCATTGTTGCCATAAAAAATAAAATAAAATAAAAGTGGAATAAATAAAATAAATTTAGGCACTTCACGCGCCTAGATATTTGAATAAAATTGGCTCACCGGTATTTTCACCCCGTTGGAAGGCCTTTTTGTTTTTTTAATGTTTTTGTTGAATAAAGACAAGGTACAAAACAAGTGTGGGGGAGTCTTTCGGAACTCCCGACGCGCAACATCATCGACCTCAACATGAAATATGATGAACACCAGCCCACGGCCGCGCACAAAATTTTAGCAGTCAGAACCAAGTCCTGGATGGGTCGGCCCCCTTGCCTGGCCGGTTCTATCACCCTTCTGCCGCCGTGTGTTAGGTTTGCACGTCTCCTCCTTTTCCTCCCCTGTTTGTGAGTTAAACTGGCAAAGAAAATTTGAATACAATTTAGTTTGACTCCAAATGAAAATTGAAAACATTAACTCTCACAAATAAAATTTTGCTATGATTGATCATGTATACTTTTCATTCTTTGCTAACACTTGTCACTTGTGAACAATCATCTATCATAGGGAACCTTGCTAATCTAAGTAATTGATATTTGTGATATGGTTATGATGAAATAAATTCCTGCCTAATTGTCATGATACTTGGGATTTTATTTTGTAAAAATTTAAAATTTTAAAAATTCTTTTAGAGCAATACTCCTCAATGACTATATTTTTACCTATCAAGGCCATATATGATTTTAATTGCAAAACCTTATATATATTTAGGCTGCTTACATTACATTGAGCTTTGTCAAATTATTGTGACCCGTGTGAGATGCTTTTCATACTTTCATGATCAAGATCATGTACACTCCACATACACACATGTATGCTAAACTTCTACTGGAAGCTAGCATCCCTCATCCATCATTTATTTTATCCATTTTCCACAAATAAAAACTCCATGTCATTTATGCCTTTTCCTCCAAAATTCTTTCAAAGAAAAAAAGAGAGAGAAAGGCATGGCTATAGAGAAAGAAGAAAAAAAAGTCTTACTCATACAAGTATGGAGCATTGATTAAAAAAAGAGATAAGAAAAAAAATAAATTTGCTCATACAAAGTATGGGGCATGATAAAAAAAAAGATTAGCCATGCACTCCCCAAATTTCCAAAGAGAGGAAATTGGAGGAGTATACAAAAGAGTTGTTGTCTTTTATTTTACTTTTTCCATCCACACAATTTTCTATACACATACATACCCATTACACATATCACACACATGCACATTCTTCATCAGAGAGTATGACTTGCTATCTCCTTGCACATTAATTAAACGGTTTCATAAGTTGGGGGACCTGTCGTACCCGGTTTTTGTGATCAAGGGACGAAAATCAGACTGGGTGACAAATAGAGGGACGCAAAGTGAACTTATTCCACAAACTCCTATGCCCGAGAAGCTAAACAATCCTGGCCCGGCCCATTACTTTTGATGGGCCAGTATGCGGGCCCAAAAAACAGGCCTTATCGTCTCGTGGAAGCAATCCGCCAATCACGCCTTCTTATAAACGCCCCCGCTTTGATTCCTCTCCATTTCGAAATTTCCAACCGTTGCTCCTCCCCCTTTCCTTTCCCCACCCAACGGCATCTCGTCTCCACGCGAGGATGGCGGCGGCGGCGGCGAGGGAGGCGGCGGAAGAGCCCGAACCCTAGGTCGGGCCGCCGCGCGTGCGGCGGCGGGCGGCGGCCAAGGACGCCAGCAGCTTCCTCAGCCCGCGTTTCCGGTCGGCGGCCGCGC
>CM020180.1:26809408-26835174 GCA_009805545.1 Oryza longistaminata | reverse complement strand
AGGCCGGGTGGGACGAGGAGTCGCTCCTCCACGCGGCGCTCGTCGTCGAGGACACCCCCGTCCGCGAGTCCCGCCGCAGGAGGCGGGCCTCCACCACCTCCTCCTCCGCCGGCGGCGGCGGGAGCGCCGGATCTAACACTAGGTAGGTAACCCGATCCCGCCTCTGCCTTCCTCACCTTCCCCTTGGTTGGTTTCTTGTACCTTTTCTTGATTCCGGAGAAAACGTTGCGTTGCTCCAGGAAGCGGAGGTCGTGGAGGCAGCCGCCGGGATCGATCCCACCGGTGGTTTTTCTGCTCGACGACGACGAGAAGAAGCCGGATACCACGGCAGGTTGGCGATTGCTTCTCGCTTGCTTTGCTGATCGATCCATTTCTTGAGTGTTTCTTGGTGGGGGATCTCGAATTCTCGATCCGTTGTTAATTTGGGGGATCTGCAGATGGCAAGAAGGAGGTGAAGGAGGAAGAAAAGAAGGCCGTCGTCGTTGGGGAGAAGGAGGTCTGCTCCGAGAAAGCGGCTTCGACTAGCGAGCTGCCCTGTATGGATCGCCTCCGGGAGGAGCTGTCTTGTGCTGTAAGAGGGATTTGCTGCTTTATTTTATTTCGATTGATATTTTGCTCTCGCATAGTTGATTTGACGTTCTTGGAGAGTAATTTGTGTGTTGGATTTTTTTTCCTTTTTTGCAGATATGTTTGGAGATCTGCTTCGAGCCGAGCACCACGCCTTGCGGGCACAGGTAATTTTACACTGTACTGTTTATTCGAAAGGAAGTGGCTTAAATTCAGTAAAAAAAGTATCATGAAACAAAGCATTCTTAGCTTCTTCTGCAATCGAAAGGGATTTGGCATAGAGATGCATGTATGTATCTATCAAAAAAGCAGTGCACTGACAATTTCAGGAATTAGTATGCTTTTTGCTGAATTGTGTTGGTATTTTGCATCAGAATAAGGCAAATTTTATTTGCAATCTGGATTTGCAGTATAGATATCCTGCAGTTTGTTGTCTGCGAGTTATGATTTTGCTAATGTTTGATCATTTTGCATTTTATCATGTAGAACAACATTACTCATCTCACTCGATAAATTGTTCCGTAAATCATTTACTCAAATCATATTTACCACTATTCAGTCATCAACTACTAAGTTCAATATCACTTCCTTGAACTTGATTAGGTCAACACATTTTAGTGGAAACTGGAAAACATGAACTGGAATCAATTTGAACATTTCCTTGTTCTGCATAATTTCTGGAACCTCGTAATAGTTGCCCTTTTCAGTTTTCACTAGTTAGCTTCTGAAAAATATGCTTAAATTTCAGGAATTAGTATTATCTTTTCTGTTTAGTGAAGAGTTCACGTTATTTGAATCTGAACTCGAGTGAAACATATTTCTAGTCCATATTTACAGTTTTGAGATACCTTGAGTTTTTTGCTTTGAGTTCGACAGGCATCTGCCTGGAAGAAAAATGATAACTTTCATCTATCATAGCTGGAGTAGACAGAACAGATACTAAATATTTCCTTAAATTTGGAATTTACCACCTTTTACAAGTGGTACTCATCTTAGTTTTCATATAACCGTTCATAAATTGTTAATTGAAATTCTCTCCCCAAATTGTATCCAATTACCCCTGGTGTTTGATTCAGGAACAAATGTTGTGAGTGAAATGTTGTTTCCTGAGGGAAAATTCCGTTGTCATTTACCCATTTGGACCTGGATTAAAACAAATCATATTTGTCATCTAAAGATTACAGTTTAGATTACCTTCAAATCCTTGCTTTGTCTGTGTTGATAGTTTGTCGGCTGGAATACGGTAGTTAATTTTCATCCATTATAGCTGGAGTAGACAGGCTGGATACTAAATATTTGTTTAAACTGGAAATTTATCATTTTTACAGTACTACTCTTCTTAGTAATCACTACAACAATTTTATAAATTATTCCATGAAATCATCTTTATCTCCGAATTAAATCTACCACTACCTGGTTAAATACTGTTTTCAACTTGACTTACAGAACAAATGCTTTCTCTCTGAATTATAATGATTTCTCTCTGAGTTTGATTGAGAGAACAAATGTGAGAGAAATGGGAGCTGTCAAATATTTTATTATTCCTTTCTCAATGGTACAGAATTACCAAGCTCATATTTTTTGTCACTAATTTTGCTGAACAGCTTCTGCATGAAATGCTTAAAACATGCTGCAGCTAAATGTGGGAAACGGTGTCCTAAGTGCCGGCAATTAATCAGGTAAAAAGCTCTACAGTTGTGCAATGTCATTTTCTCGTAGCATGTATAGTAAAGAACTAAACGAATTGTACCCTGCAGCAATTCAAGATCTTGTACTGTCAACACAGTGCTCTGGAACACCATCCAGCTGCTATTTCCTAGTGAAACCGAGGCAAGGAGGACTTCAATCGCTTCATCCTCAGAAACCAACGACGACTTGGCGCAACAAATCTCGCAAAGAAGTAACAGCGTCGCGGCAAGGTGGCATGAGAAGCAGCAGTTCCAATGGCATCGGCTACATCACGCAGCGCAGCACAAGAAGCAGCGCTACCAACAACAGGAGCTTCACAACAACAGGCAGCAGAAGCACCTTCATCGCACAGCAGGGCAGCAGCACAGCAACAGGGAGAGGCTTTGTCCGGGCTTCGCAGCTGGTCCCTAGTGCCAGGGTCGTCTCAGTGAGATCACACCAGTCTGATGACGCGGCATTGGCGTACAGGCTGCAGCAGCAGGAGTTCATGACGGCTTTCGAGAGCGAGGGCGAGAGGCAGCCACCTCGGAGCAGCAGCAGCAGCACGGTGTCCGCTGCTCGAGCGAATCTGAGAGCTATGGCCTCCCGGGCCATTCGTCTCCGAGCTCGTGGCTGGCCTGTTTAGTTTTGGTTGCCTGTTTGTTCTAATATTTTCTGCTTACTAATTGCTGATTCTTCCTCATAGTCATAGCAGAAGTGTCGTGGGGTATTCTATTGAGTGGACAGATGTAATTTGCTACGAAATAATGGTTCTTCGCTGTGTCAAGTGGCCATCATTCGTTGGCACTCACAAGGTTCAGTTTGTGTAACAGTCATATGGCATGTCAAGTTAACTCAACTTGTTCAGTGTTATTGTTCCTTGCTAATTCGAACATAGTCGGTTTAGCCTGCTAATGTGCCTGCTTAGCTTTTATTCCGTTTTGTTTTTTTTCCTAGTCAAACTTCTTTATATTTATATTTGACCATGCTTTTAGAAACATTTAGCAATATTTACAATACAAAATTAGTTTCATTAAATACTATATTGAACTTGATAATATGTTTGTTTTGTATTGAAATATTGCTATTTTTTCTATAGTTTGATCGGAAAAAGTCAAAACGACTTACAAGATGAAACGGACATCGTACATTATAAGGGTAAGTGTTAAATCTTCTCTTCTACTCAACGGTGGAACCACGCCTGGGCTTGAGACATGGAAAATTTTTGATGGTCTTATACTTAGAAATTGATCAGTACCATGCCTCAGCCCTAGGCTTAGGGGGTGTTTAGATCTAGAGTATAAAGTTTTAGTGTGTCACATCGGATATTATATAGAGTGTCGCATGGGTGTTAGGACACTAATAAAAAAACTAATTACAGAATCTGTCAGTAAACCACGAAACGAATTTATTAAGCCTAATTAATATGTTATTAGCAAATGTTTACTGTAGCACTATACATTGTCAAATAATGGAGCAATTAGGATTAAAAGATTCGTCTCGCAAATTTGTCGTAATATGTGCAATTAGTTATTTTTAGCCTATATTTAATACTTCATGCAGATGTTCAAACGTTCGATGTGATAGGGTGATTTTGGGGTGAGATCTAAACACCCCCTTAGACTGATTATTTAGAAGCCTATTTTAGTTGCCAAACTGACTGCTTGTTTGGACCAGTAAGAATAAACATATAGCCTAACAATCCTACATACAAAAGCATATGCTTCAGCGTCTCGTCCTCCAACTCCTAGAAGGCTAGAATCACTGTGATATAGCCACGGCGGTGCATCCGCTTCAAGTTCCAATTCTCAATGAAACTGACTTGTTTCAAATAAACTGCAAAAGCACGCACAAACGCATCACTATACTCCCTCCGTCCCAAAAAAAGTCATATACGAAAGTTAATTCACATACCAGCCATATGAAGATGTGAAGATCGAGTGGGATTAATTTGCACAGTGAATTTGTTAGCTTGTAATGAAGTAGGAGTACTCACAACATAGTTACAGATGGATAATTATATATTGGAGTTATAAGTATAGACCATTGCCATGAGGTTATACTACAGGACATGCAATCTTTGCCGACGGTGAAATCATCGTTGGTTATCCTAGAAAACTGTTGGGAATGCTATGGCCGATAGTTTACAGTCGGGGATTTGTCAACTCGCTTATGGTGATTCTATACCGTTGGCCATTACATTTCCAACGGAATATTGCCAACTGTAAGCCCGTCGGGCTTTCATGGATTTCCATTATGTCCTCTATAACAGATACCATGATTCCCTACAGGATAATTTGGATTACCGATAGATTGTAAACTATTGGCAATATTTGTTAAAGAAATAGTGAATAATTGATGACATTATTAGCGGTTTACATCATATAAACCCAATATTAGCCACAACTATACATTAAGAAGCATTTTTCGGCAATTTGAGCAAATATTTGGCTTGATGCAATAGTTTTCTTAATGAAATTGAAGCTAATAATTAGAATGCATGTCAAGAATATGGCTTCATCTAAGCACAACATCCTCATGATCATCACCATAGTAAGTGTGTAATGAACTATGAACATCTTCGAGTTACCTCTTGCAATAGATCTATTGTGCTCCATCCTGCTGACTCGTTGGTTCTGAAAGGAAATTAATTATAGTTAGCTAAACCATGATAGGAAATAAATAAATAAATAATCAGCTAAGCCACCACCCTCAGGTTCAAATCCTTTTGTCCATAAATTTACACACCCACAAGGTTAAGAATTCGCAGCTATTAATTTTCTCTTTAAGCAAGTTAAGTGACACATTCACGGGTGTATGTGAATGTGTCTCCCTTGTAATCATGTAAAATAAACAGACACTCTGATTGCATAATATACGAGAATTTTCATTCATTTGTTATGCTGATTTTCTTTTTCTGTATCTCTTTTTCTTTCAATCAGTTAGGCTCATCTCCACAATCCTGCAAGAGGAGTCAGGGACGCCGAAGCCGAAGGCCAAACAAATTAATCGAGGATGCAAGCCTAAAAATAAACATGCACAACTGTTGTCAGTGTCTCTACGACAGTAGATGTGTTTTCAGTTACACATATATGGGCAAATAAACTATAGTTGAGATGATGGCTCATGGGAGAAACCTCCATGGGTTCCAATCGCCGCCGATTGAGGCGAAGAGCGACCGGGCTGGGGCGTGGTCGACTGGAGTCCGATTCGCTGCCAATCGGGATGAACTGCGAACCGGAGCAGCCCGTCATTGGCGAATTAAGTCCATCTCATGTGCCCTGTTCCTCTTCTGTTGGCGTCCGCATCTGTTCTCTTTCATAACGAAGGTAGCGAGATCGTTTCCATCTGTTCTGTTCTTAGGAAGATATGATCGAGAGGCCATCTGAAGAAAAAAGAGATTGGACTGCTCGTTGAGAAAAAAAAACACGTACGGTCTGGTTGTTGAGAAAAAAAAGCGTAATAGGGCTTATAATAAGCCCATGAGGTTAGATTTTTTTATAGACAGTCATGATAGTACGATCTAAATAATCAATGGCTAGATCTTTCTAATTAATGTGCTCCTAGAAAGTGCCCGATTATTATAGGTATAGGTATAGATATAGATATAGATATAGATAGATATCCCGATACTTTCCATTCAAATTTTAATTTCTTTTATTTCCTTTAGGCATAAAGACTGAATGTCCGGTGCTTTGATTGTGTTTGAGCAGAAACATAGGACAAACGATGAGAAGAATAGCATCACTATAAGGCCCCGTTGTAAGCGTAGTAGTCAACGGATTTTTGCCGTAAATTATTTGCACCATGCTTTTAAAAATACGGTTTCTCATATTGGCCGTGGGTGATCTGTTTAGACTACTTGTTTTAAACTGTTCGTTGGCACCATTTTGGGTAAATACGTACTCACTTAATCACTTAATTATTTACGGTGCTATGAAATATTATCAACCACCTCGACCTAGAAAAGCTCTTGACCAAGATGGGTTTAGAAAAGATAAAAACCGACAAGCAAAATTGATTTAGAGATCAAACACTTGGTTTGTGAGTAAATTGGAAGGATATCGCACTTACACGGTGAAGGCAAACGATTTACCGTGCAAATGGATAAAGATGGATGAACTATGATATTATTAGGTAGAACATAAAGTAGAAAACATGACTAAAAAAAGTTTAGGTAAAATTATGATTCGATTCATTGTCCAGTACAAGAGTCAGGAGTTAGAATCGAATCGACCATAGCCCTTACAAAGCAGGTTGGTCTTACATCCACAAGCATTCTCCATGTTTTATTTTATTCATAGATCAACTAGGACTAAATAAAACCTCGTGTATAAGCAAACAAACACGAAAACAACCATAGTTTTGGATTTGGACTCGGGGTTGCCGGTCCGACCGCTCAGACAACTAAGGTCCGACCATCCCTATGCCGTTGGTTGGACCGACATCGTATAGAAGGCCCAGGTCCTTTAATTTCCAAATCCCGCTAAAATTTGCTATATTTTGTACTTGGTGCCATATTTGGTTTTCAACACTGTTTTGTTACGTTTTTTAACCCATGATATCTAATTTATCATCAGTAGACCATCGATCAACCTCCATCCGCGTTTCATCCAATTCAGACGCTACCTAAGAGATTGTAGTTTCTTCGTCAACTACTTCCTCCGCTTCATAACGTAAGTCTTTCTAGTATTGCCCATATTCATATTGATGTTAATATATCTAAATTTATTAATACCTATATGAATATGAGCAATGCTAGAAAGTCTTACATTATGAAACGGATGGAGTAGACTATATTACTTGGCCAGTAAACTAAGCTTGATCTGTTCTGCCACCTTCTCATATGATTTTTTTTTTCACAACTAAATGAAAAAAAAAATGCTGCTGCTAGCTACTTACAAAAGAGATATATAGCAGCCGCGTCAGCTTATTGCTGGCTGAATGATGGAGAATAAGTGAAGAACTACGGTACACGCCCGTGACTTACTCCCTCGAGAACCGGGTGTGACATATTCTATTACTATTAATGTGGACATATATATGTCTAGATTCGTAGTACTAGAATGTGTCATATCCGGTACTAGGTTGTTTTCTATGGGACGAAGAGAGTAGCTGTCGTTTCGATCATGTCAGACGGTCGGAGGAGCCGTTGAATTCTTATTGTCAGACGTTTCCATAAACAAAAAAATCCAGCTGTGTAGGACAAATTCTTATGGTGCAAGTAAGATGTGCATGCAGATGCGGTTACTATGCCTATAGAACAGGAATAGATTAGTCTCTCGAAAGAATATCGCATTGTTTTTTCATGTTATTTAAATAGTTATAAAAAAATTAAAAAAATTGATAAGATAAATTAATGTAGGATATATAACTCGAGAATCTATTTTATACCACTAAGTTTGTCGTAGTTCAACAATTTACCATTGACATTCTCTTTTTATAATATACTGATGACTTATCAATTATTCAACAATACGCCATTGGGTATGGCTTATTTATCAAAAATATCTAAAATGCTCTTATGGATATACAATGTTAACCATTGATTTATCTCACAAGAAATTTCAGAAAGTATGAAACTTTTTATTTGGCCACCTTACAAAATATGAAGGTTTGTATATAGGTTTTATTTTTTTTTACATTTTGACATTTTTAAAATATAACTTATATGTTATATGCTATATAAAATGCTTTTTTTGTGTTTTTGTTTTTAATGTAAATTATCTTTAACATGCTCCATAAGATTTTTTTTCTATTATCTCTTGTGTAAGTAGTTTCTCTCGATATACCTAAAAATATTTTTCCTAAAGTATAAAAATACCAAAAAAACTTAAAACTTATTATATACAAACTTCTCTGTTGTGCAAGAAGGTCAAATAAAAAGTTTCATATTTTGTTTTAAATTCTAATGAGATAAATTAATTGTTAACCTCGTATGTCTCTAAGGGTATTTTGTTTTTTTTTCTGAAAAAGGCTCAGCACAGTGGTATGTTATAAAATAATTGATAAAATCATCGGTATCGTTGATTTCTAGTATCGGCAATATAATTTATAAAGTGCACTGGATCAAGGAGACATGGTGACACAAATTTATACTGGTTCAGACCCTCGAGATGTGGTAATACCCTACTCAAGTTGATGCAGATTGGATCTATGCCGGTGTGCGCAAGTCAGTGATGAAGCAGCCGATGGCGCGTATAAATGACGGAGTGTCTAACCCCTTAGGGTTTCTCCCGACGCGGCGCCCTTTATGTAAAGCTAGTGTCACCGGTAGCCAGTTGGTACATGCCATCTATTTACAAGGGATAAGATTGATTTTCCTATTGTCATGGTTATGGATACCACATACCTAATAGTAGTTGACTAAATCTCGGCATGACCCACCACATATCATGTCCTATACGGAAACAACCTGCGGATATGGAGGGAGTTCCAGATAAGGAAAAACAACCGGAGTTCTACATGGAAACGACAAGGATTACTCGGATTGTATCCATATTGGTCTCCCTAGTTCTATTTGGACAAGGGGACACCTATGGGTATAAATACAAGCCCCCCTAGGAGGGCAGGGGGACAGACAGACTCACCATGAGACGATCAAAACGATCACCATGATCGGGACGACCACCTCATCGACAACCCACGACGAGACCATGGAAGACACCCACCAGGGAGAACCATGACAATCAACACACGCCCACCAGAAGCCACAACATACAAGCCTACATACGCCAAGACACGCCGCCGGGTATCGACTTCAGGGATAGGCATGGCTATTCCCCTACGGTGTCTCCGGATACCATCAGGAGATACGAAAGCGCTATCTCTGATCTCGCCGGGCACGGATTCGAGGAGGAAGACTACCCTGTTGTCGACTACGAGTCAGACCTTCAGACCGACATGTCGACAACAGTTAGATAGGCTGCCCATATATTGTACTGGTGTGATTATGGTGAATAAGAGCAATACTGGCTCCGGCTAACAGGATGTAGGGTTATTACCTGACCACTCAGGGGCCCGAACATGTATAAAAATCCTCGTCTCCATCTCTTTTACCTCAGTCTCGCGTATATCCTAGCACCAACGATCCCCATACTGTCCAAATACCGTAGTCGTGACATCAAACGTCGACACCTATCCTATATCTCTTTCTTAGATTACAAGTTTGCCGCATGGGCGTTGGGCACTTGGCCCATCCCATGCCGCACAGCCCAAAGGCCTTTCCTTAGGTACCCAGGTACCATGTACCCCATAGGTAATATTGTAGAAAGAGAATATTAGTAGTAAATCGTTGAATGAGATAAACTCAGTGACATATAGTAGATTCTCTCAACTCTATAAGCACGCAACTTAAAATTCGATCCACACAAGTTGTAACAAAAAAAATAAGTAAGGAGTATTGTGCACATACTTCAAATTCAATTTCATTCTTTTTATACTTAGAAATGCAGACTTGTAGTTATTGAACTAGGTATATTTATAAAGATTAATAATATTGTAATTTAAGTTCTTAGATTTGTTTGTTTCAAATTTTAAAAGAAGAATTAATGACAAACAAAACATGTAACGGAACAAGTATTGAAAAAAACATAAATAAGTCTATGAATGATGGGGCTCGAACAAGTTGGTAGGAGTAAACCAATTTAACCACCGCACTAGCTTCGCTAACTAGGCAGCGGCGTGGGGTAGGGTGACCGGTGGAGAAGGCAGTGGCAGTGCTCGGCGGCTACGACGGTGGTGCGACGGAGCGAGCGCGAGGGGTAGGGTAAACGGGGGAGAAGGCGGCGGCAGGTTGGCACACTCAACCGTGAGCGAAGATTCCTTTTTTTTCTTTTTCTTTTGATTGATCGCTAATTTCTGTAACCAATGTTTACGCGGAGCAGAGATCGCTAATTCCAGAGATGGATCGAACTCGTGATATGAAAACCATTGGATGAAAAGATCTAAGGGTTAGAAAAGACGTGTGGATGAAACTGGCACATTATTTTATTAGTATAGATTTGTAAAAAGCACCCCATATGTCACTTGAAGTTTGATATTCTATCCCATAAGTCCTTTTGTTGCAAATGCTCACCTATCTAATCAATTTTTTTTTGCAAAAACCACCCTGGTGCATACGTGATTAACCAAATCAATATGTTTTCATAAATTATGAGCCACTAATCAATATGTCTTTATCAAAATTAAATACTTCTAGAGTATAGTCTTGACATGATAAAGCCTGAGTTCCACTCGAAACACTCACGGCCATAATTGGCCCGATCTTTTGGTGAGTTGATGATAACTACGATTTGGGAGAAACGTTGACGACTCGACTACGACCGTACGACACGTTGTTGTGTTGCGCCTTAGCGATCGATATACCTCTCCATGCGTTGTTGATCTTGCTGATGCAGATCAACCTTATTCTTACAAGCAAATCGAAGAAGCAAGTAAGAACAATAAAAAAAACAATCTGAATTACAATATGAATTGAATACAAATGATAAGTTGGGGTTCTGTAACGAGTAAACCGGTGATCTAACCGAACACGGGATTACACAGCAAAGTAGTGAAGTTAAACTTTAATCTAATCAAACTTGAGAAACGATGAAGAGGTACCTAGCTATTTAAGGTGGTGGGAGGACGACCTAGGGGCCCTAATGGTCATGCTCCACCTGGCTAGGGTGCACCCCAGATGGGCCCCACTTGGGCAGGAGTCCCAAATGAAGTTACAATCCCATGAGGTCCATTATAGGCGACACAGCATATTGTTTCTTTGATTGCTGTCAACTATGATGGAATTTGGGAACACAGCTGAATTACGGGCCAAAAACAGAGCTCGTATGCAGATTTGGCAGCAGTTTGAAGTTAGCAATGTAGCTGGTGCCCGAATCGGATTGTAACATATTGATATCCTTTTATTCATTCATGATGTGAGCACGGTTGTATCCATAGTAGCCACAGTCACATCATGACACTTTTTGAGATTCCGCAAATAAAAAATGCTTATGAGAGCTTAAATGTTTTTGCACTAAGTTTCGCTGTACCCAAAACAAAATTTTAATGAAACATGAAAAATATAATCTAAGACTGAGACTTGGCTAGCTTAGCCTATGGTAGCCCTAAAGCGATATTAGGCTGATTCGGTTAAAAATGTGTGGACTGAGATGGTTTTTACCACAAAACAAAGTAAGGGATGGACATTTGTAATAAAATAATAGTAAAATGTCAAACGTCAAGTGACATATGAGGTGGTTTTACAGTTTTCCCCAAATATAAGGAGGCTGTTGACCACGCTGTAACACATGTCCTAAATATTTTGGTTTCTTCTACAATATGCTTTCTCCGTCCAATAATATAGGGTATTATTTCCAATTTAGCACAAATTAAGTAAGATGAAAAAGTGCATCTAGGACTTCAAGAGTACACATTGGATCTGCACGAAGTACACTTTTGAGGAACAAACTATTGAACTTCGGCATATTAGTACCAAGTACACGTGATTTTCACCGTGCTTTTCTCAAATGGGAACAGGTGGGACTACTGATCGTTGATGTACTGATCCTATCGGAATCGGGATAACCAAAATTTCCTATAATCCAGAACAAACACCCGGGGTGGGGGTGGGTGTTGCGTTTAGTCCGTACCACATCGGATGTTTAGAAACTAATTAGAAATATTAAACTAGACTATTAATAAAACCCATTTCATAACCCTGGACTAATTTGCGAGATGAATCTATTGAGCCTAATTAATCCATGATTAGCCTATGTGATGCTACAGTAAACATACGCTAATTATGGATTAATTAGACTTAAAAAATTTATCACGCGAATTAGCTCTCATTTATATGTAATTAGTTTTGTAAGTAGTCTATGTTTAATACTTCAAATTAGTGTCCAAACATCTGATGTGACAGGGACTCCAAATTAGTCCCTAGATCCAAATAAGATCCAAAATTGTGTTCGGCAAGTTCTCTTCCCAACTTTACTTTCTCGTTTTATGTACTCATGTTTTCTAAACTGTTAAAGTATATTTTTTACCGGAAGAAATTGAGAAATTTGTCTTAAAATCATATTAATTTATTTTTTAAGTTTTTAAGCTAATATTTAATAAATCATATATTAATAAGTTAGCTCGTTTTCTGTACATAAGAGATGAGTTACGACCACAGCCAAGAGACCATTATCCCCTATAGTGCTGGAGGGAGGGAGTATCTGGTTGTCGTGCTCCGGGTCAAAACAGAGGTTTCCCCTATGATTTGATAATTGTGTAAGCAAACGACACCGATCAAACCAACCATAGTGTTTCTTGCTTGTTGCCGGGTTGCAAAAGTTCGATTTTGACAACGCAGTTGGGGAGGAAGCACTAGTGTTGTGACGGTGGAGTCGTGGGTGTATAATTCACCCACCAAAGTTTAAATATGGGTATCCATAAATATTACACACATGTTGCTAGGTTTTCAACATGACTAGGTTTTCAACATGACTTTAGTGAGATCAGAGATGTGTTGCTGGTTTTTGTCTCTTAAGCATTTAGGAGACGCATTCATGGGGATGAGTGTGGTGTTGCGTGTATAGTGATGTGTGTGTGTGCGTCTGTCATGTTTGATTTTTTTTTTCACATTCGATCCTTTTAGAAAATTTATTTTACAAATCGGCCCTAAAAAGCTTATTATAGAATATTCTTTTCGTGGCGTCAGTGTAATTGGTGCTATGGTAAAATATGGCGGTACCAATTATGTTGGTGCCATGCCCTAGTCCTCCGGTGAAAGCGAAGTTACTAATGTGAAGGGGGATAGCGCCAATGTTGTCGACACCGATGGCCAATTTGTAATTTTTTTTAAAAAAACCTATTCGTAAAAAAAAAATCTAATTGTAATAAAAAATATTTACAAAAAGGACCCAGAGCAATTATCGGCACCGAAGACCTATTTATAAATATTTTTATTACAAATAGGTTCTTTTCTGCTACGAGTAGATCCTTTTTAAAATTTTACAAATATATTCTCGGCACCCAACGATAATTGGCGACGTCCCCCTTCATATTAGTGACTTAACCTTTACTGGGGCTAGGTGGATGACGCCAATATTATTGGCGCTGTTATATTGGACCACAGCGCCAATAACATTGGCTTAAAATAAGTTTTTCAAAAGAACAGGAAGGTGAAAAATCTAGTCTGTGGTGTAATTAAAAAAATAAATTTTGACAACGCAGTTTTGTGAGCCCACAGGCCACAATACCTGACCCACAAACTCCTATGCCCGAGATGCTAAACAATCCTGGCCCGGCCCATTACTTTTGATGGGCCAGTATTGCGGGCCCAAACAACAGGCCTTATCGTCTCGTGGAAGCAATCCGCCAATCACGCCTTCCCTATAAACGCCCCCGCTTTGATTCCTCTCCATTTCGAAATTTCCGACCGTTGCTCCTCCCCCTTTCCTTTCCCCACCCAACGGCATCTCGTCTCCACGCGAGGGATGGCGGCGGCGGCGGCGAGGGAGCGCGGGAAAGCCCGAACCCTAGGTCGGCGCCGCGGCGTGCGCGGCGCGGCGCGGCCAAGGACGCCAGCAGCTTCCTCAGCCCGCGTTTCCGGTCGGCGGCCGCGCAGGCCGGGTGGGACGAGGAGTCGCTCCTCCACGCGGCGCTCGTCGTCAGGACACCCCCGTCCGCGAGTCCCGCCGCAGGAGGCGGGCCTCCACCACCTCCTCCTCCGCCAGCGGCGGCGGGAGCGCCGATCTAACACTAGGTAGGTAACCCGATCCCGCCTCTGCCTTCCTCACCTTCCCCTTGGTTGGTTTCTTGTACCTTTTCTTGATTCCGAGAAAACGTTGCGTTGCTCCAGAAGGCGGAGTCGTGGAGGCAGCCGCCGGGATCGATCCCACCGGGGTTTCTGCTCGACGACGACGAGAAGAAGCGGATACCACGGCAGGTTGGCGATTGCTTCTCGCTTGCTTTGCTGATCGATCCATTTCTTGAGTGTTTCTTGGTGGGGATCTCGAATTCTCGATCCGTTTGTTAATTGGTGGGATCTGCAGATGGCAAGAAGGAGGTGAAGGAGGAAGAAAAGAAGGCCGTCCGTCGTTGGGGAGAAGAGGTCTGCTCCGAGGAAGCGGCTTCGACTAGCGAGCTGCCCTGTATGGATCGCCTCCGGGGAGGAGCTGTCTTGTGCTGTTAAGAGGATTTGCTGCTTTATTTATTATCGATTGATATTTTGCTCTCGCATAGTTGATTTGACGTTCTTGGAGAGTAAATTGTGTGTTGATTTTTTTTTCCTTTTGCAGATATGTTTGGAGATCTGCTTCGAGCGAGCACCACGCCGTGCGGGGCACAGGTAATTTTATACTGTACTGTTTATTCGAAAAAGAAAGTGGCTTAAATTCAGTAAAAAAAAAAAGTATCATGAAACAAAGCATTCTTAGCTTCTTCTGCAATCGAAAGGATTTGGCATAGAGATGCATGTAGGTGAACTGTGAACCTATCAAAAAAGCAGTGCACTGACAATTTCAGCAATAGTATGCTTTTTGCTTAATTGTGTTGGTATTTTGCATCAGAAATAAGGCAAATTTTATTTGCAATCTGGATTTGCAGCAAAGATATCTGCAGTTTGTTGTCTGCGAGTTATGATTTTGCTAATGTTTGATCATTTTGCATTTTATCATGTAGAACAACATTACTCATCTCACTCGATAAATTGTTCCATGAATCATTTACTCAAATCATAATTACCACATTCAGTCAAACTACTGAATTCAAGATGACTTCCTTACTTATAGGTCAACACATTTTAGTGGAAAACATGAACTGAAATCAATTTGAACCATTTCCTTGTTCTGCATAATTTCTGAACCTCGTAATAGTTGCCCTTTTCACATAGTCAGCTTCTGAAAAATACGCTTAAATTCAGGAATTAGTATGATCTTTTCTGTTTAGTGAAGAGTTTCACGTTATTTGAATCTGAACTCGAGTGAAACATATTTCTAGTCCATATTTACAGTTTGAGATACGCAATTTTTTTGCTTTGAGAGTTGAACAGGGCGTCTGCCTGGAAGAAAACATTTAACTTTCATCCATCATAGCTGGAGTAGACAGAACAGATACTAAACATTTATTGAAATTGGAATGTACCACCTTTTACAATGGTACTCATCTAGTCATCTTGTTTTCATATAACCGTCATAAATTGTTCATTTAAAATTCTCTCCCCAAATTGTATCCAATGTACCCTGCGTGTTGATGAGGAACAAATGTTGTGAGTGAAATGTGTTTAGATTACCCTCAAATCCTTGCCTTGTCTGTGTTGATAGTTCGTCTGCTGGAATACGGGCAGTTAATTTTTCATCATTACAGCTGAGTAGACAGCGCTGGTACGAAATATTTGTTTAAACTGGATTTTTTTTTCATTTTAATAGTACTACTCTTCTTAGTAATCACTACCAACAATTTTATAAATTATTCCATGAAATCTCTTTATCTCCAATTATATCTACCACTATCTGTGTAAATACTGTTTTCAACTTTACCTACAGAACAAATAATGTATTCTCTGTGAATTTGATTGAGAAGAAACAAATGCAAGGAAAATGGGAATTGTCGAATATTTTATTATTCCTTTCTGAACTCATAATTTTTGTCACTCCTTTGCTGAACAGCTTCTGCATGAAATGCTTTAAACATGCTGCAGCTAAATGTGAAACCGGTTGTCCTAAGTGCCGGCAATTAATCAGGTAAAAAAGCTCTACAGTTGTGCAGTATCATTTTCTCATAGCATGTATGGTAAAGAACAAATGAATTGTACCCTGCAGCAATTCAAGATCTTGTACTGTCAACACAGTGCTCTGGAACACCATCCAGCTGCTATTTCCTAGTGAAACCGAGGCAAGGAGGACTTCAATCGCTTCAATCCTCAGAAACCAACGACGACTTGGCGCAACAAATCTCGCAAAGAAGTAACAGCGTCGCGCAAGGTGGCATGAGAAGCAGCAGTTCCAATGGCATCGGCTACATCACGCAGCGCAGCACAAGAAGCAGCGCTACCAAACAACAGGAGCTTCACAACAACAGGCAGCAGGAAGCACCTTCATCGCCACAGCAGGCAGCAGCACGAGCAACAGGGAGAGGCTTTGTCCGGGCTTCGCAGCTGGCCCTAGGCCAGGGTCGTCTCAGTGAGATCACACCAGTCTGATGACGCGGCATTGGCGTACAGGCTGCAGCAGCAGGAGTTCATGACGGCTTTCGAGAGCGAGGCGAGAGGCAGCCACCTCGGAGCAGCAGCAGCAGCACGGTGTCCGCTGCTCGGGCGAATCTGAGAGCTATGGCCTCCCGGCCATTCGTCTCCGAGCTCGTGGCTGGCCTGTTAGTTTTGGTTGCCTGTTTTTCTAAATATTTTCTGCTTACTAATTGCTGATTCTTCCTCATATCATAGCAGAAGTGTCGTGGGGTATTCTATTGAGTGGACAGATGTAATTTGCTACGAAATAATGGTTCTTCGCTGGTGTCAAGTGGCCATCATTCGTTGGCACTCACAAGTTCAGTGTGTAACAGTCATATGGCATGTCAAGTTAACTCAACTTGTTCAGTGTTATTGTTCCTTGCTAATTCGAACATAGTCGGTTTAGCCTGCTAATGTGCCTGCTTAGCTTTTATTCCGTTTTGTTTTTTTTCCTAGTCAAACTTCTTTAATTTATATACCATGCTTTAGAAACATTTAGCAATATTTACAATACAAAATTAGTTACATTAAATACTATATTGAACTTGATAATATTTGTTTTGTGTATTGAAATATTGCTATTTTTCTATAGTTTGATCGGAAAAAGTCAAAACGACTTACAAGATAAACGGACTCGTACATTATAAGGGTAAGTTTAAATCTTCTCTTCTACTCAACGGTGGAACCACGCCTGGGCTTGAGACATGGAAAATTTTTGATGGTCTTATACTTAGAAATTGATCAGTACCATGCCTCAGCCCTAGGCTTAGGGGGTGTTTAGATCTAGATATAAATTTTAGTGTGTCACACTCGGATATTATATAGAGTGTCGCATGGAGTGTTCGGACACTAATAAAAAAACTAATTACAGAATCTGTCAGTAAACCACGAAACGAATTTATTAAGCCTAATTAATATGTTATTAGCAAATGTTTACTGTAGCACTGTACATTGTCAAATAATGGAGCAATTAGGATTAAAAGATTCGTCTCGCAAATTTGTCGTAATATGTGCAATTAGTTATTTTTAGCCTATATTTAATACTTCATGCAGATGTTCAAACGTTCGATGTGATAGGGTGATTTTGGGGTGAGATCTAAACACCCCCTTAGACTGATTATTTAGAAGCCTATTTTAGTTGCCAAACTGACTGCTTGTTTGGACCAGTAAGAATAAACATATAGCCTAACAATCCTACATACAAAAGCATATGCTTCAGCGTCTCGTCCTCCAACTCCTAGAAGGCTAGAATCACTGTGATATAGCCACGGCGGTGCATCCGCTTCAAGTTCCAATTCTCAATGAAACTGACTTGTTTCAAATAAACTGCAAAAGCACGCACAAACGCATCACTATACTCCCTCCGTCCCAAAAAAAGGCAAACTCTGGGTTTGCGTGTCCAACTTTGACTGTCCGTCTTATATGAAATTTTTTTATAATTCGTATTTTTATTGTTGTTAGATGATAAAACATGATTAATACTTTGTGCGTGACTTGTCTTTTTAATTTTTTTCATAATTTTTTCAAATAAGACGAACGGTCAAAAATTGGGCATGGAAACCAGGGTTTGTCTTTTTTTGGGACGGAGGGAGTACATACGAACAAACTAGCTTTATTTTTATTATGTTGTTTTTTTTTTAAAAAAAACTGTCTTTACTATACTAAATAATAGATATGCTTCTTTCCATCTATAGATGTGCTACAATTTATTGGGTAAATTGTAATTGCGACAATTTATTGGGTAAATTGTAATTGCGAGGATAGAATGTAGAGAGGGGTTTTATGGATCTTAACATCGTACTTTTGGATAGCTTTAGTCTTTAGTTTTGAGCCCTAGGCTTAGAGAAATCCTAGCTCTCTGCCACTGCTTCTATTCCCTCCATCAAAAAGTCTAAAACATATTTCTTTTTTTACAAAGACCAATGAGCAATTAACTCATTCACCATGTGACAAAACCAATGAATATGCAACTAATAAGTACTAAAATAATTTATTAGGTTCCAATCAATAATTTAATTTAGCACATTGTGACTACAAAGAAGACTTAGTTTTTTTGGAAAAAACCAAAGAATGTACTCAGTCTTAAACTTTTTGATGGAGAGAGTACCTAGCAAGAAGCATTGTGTGATTAATAACTACTCTCTCCTTCCTAAATTGATCATCATATAATAGAATCCATGATTTCTCAAATATAACCGCATGGAGACATGGATTTAATCGAAATACAATTTTTTTAGCATGCTAGGGTGTAATTGGCATAGTGTGTTAAACAATGCATGCATTATAGGCCGGAGAATGTGTGCATGCTGTCTTGATTGATGTGATTTAAATTATGCTTAGTATAAGTGTATAAATATATATGATGATCAATTTGGGAAGGAGGGAAGGAGTACTGCTCAATCATATGGTTGCTATCGGCAACAAGGAATAATTAATAAATTATGCTATTTGCAGTGTCAATGAGTTTCAACGAGTTCTTTGCTAGTATTTTTTCCGTCCAAAAAAAGGCAATATAGAAGGGGATGTGACCCCTCCTAGTACAATGAATCTGGATAAAGGGTAGTCCAGATTCGTTATACTAGGTGAAGTCACATCTTCTCCTAATAAGTTGCCTTTTTATTAGGACAGGGAAGTAGAACTGAATCACTGGAGTCGAGGATCGGTGAGTTTTTTTTAGCGGCCCTAAGTTATACCCTACACCATCACGCAGAAATAGTATGAAGGCCCATGTTACTACCGAGCTTGGTAATAAACATTGGGCATGCCCTATGCTTTCATGATTTAAGAATTTTGTCATGTAAACCTGGCTGCTATTTCCTGTGCTCATGAAATTTCTTCTTTTATAGGGAGATCTGACCATATATCCCCTGTGACGACTGCTAGAAATCAATAAAAAACAATGGATCAATCACAGAAAACACGAGATTTAACATGAAAAACCCTTCCAAAGCAGGAGAGAAAAAACCATGGGCGCCGCCAGCTAGCAAAATATCTTCACTATATCATGATAAGGTTACAACGTTTAGCGGCGGTTTACAAGAAGTATATATATATAAGATGGGAAAACTCTAAAAGAATAATGATCCAGAAGTTGGCCTTTATTATGTACAAATAAATTTGGATGACGACTCAACCATACCACCCGCTGGAGTCGGCGAAGGAGAAGAGGTTGATCTCGTCGGAGTAGCGGAGCACGCACTCGTCGTACATGACGTCCACCCTCCGGCTGTACGGGCAGAAGGCGGCGGCGCCGGAGGTCGCCGCGTCCAGGCACCTCCGGCACTTGGTCCAGTGCCGGTCGACGTAGCACATGGCGACGCCGAACACCATGTCGGAGAGGGCGCCGTAGCTGCCGCTGTAGAAGCCGCCGCTGCCGGCGGCGGCGCCGCCCGCGGCGAGGTTGCCGAGGAGCTTGAAGAGGTTAACCTGGTACCCGCTGCCGACGCTGAAGTTGTTCCACGACGAGCACCCGCCTGTGTTCGAAATCGGCGCGTAGGGTACCTCTTGGGCATCGGCGGCGGCGACGGCGGCGGCGGCGGCGAGGAGCACGGCGAGCAGCTGGTGGTGGCGCCGACGAGCCATGCATGCCAAATTGCCAATGTCGATCACCTTAGGAAATTAATGAAGTTCATGTACAAGTGATATGCCACTGTACTGGCTATATAAGTGAGAGCACGTACAGGTGGCGACAAGATTTGGAGGAGTCACCAATTTTCCCCTGCCTAGTTGCCTCCATTACCAGCTGGATTAATTTTGCAGCCTTCTTAGTTCTTTACTTTGGTTCATTCCACGTTATAAGATGTTTTGGCTTCTCTATCCTTTCTGTATATATTCATTAACATACGTATGAATTTAGACATGTATACGAAACACATACATAATTATGTATGAATCTAGCTATTTAAATCCCAAAAAATGTAAATCGGATGGACAAGATCACTTATCTCCCACAATGAAGTATGCTACATACTCGTATTGTTTAGTTCCAAGGAGTATGGAGTTTTGCACTTTGTCCACTTTACAAATTCTACTATTGTTTAATAAATAAATCAGGCTTATATCAAATTTTCTATTCACTAGAAAAAGACCATGCTGATATGACATCTGCACATAAACAAAACTATTCATGCCGTCCGGCCGCTGAAAATTTTTTAGTTCGCCTCCCCTGAAAGAGACCAAAAGCACAAATGTTAGCACTGACGTTTTCCATCCATCCTTCACAACTGTTTGTCGTATATAGCTTTTCTAAAGAGTGAAAGCTCACACTAATTTATAGGCAATGCCGGAAAAAGGAATTAAGGCCTCCTTTGAAACGAGAAATGGAAAAACAAATTAAGAATTCCAGCACAAATACATAATTAGAGGGAGGGAGGGTTTTTAGGGTTTTTCTTTTTATAAAACCTTTTTAACTTTGTTTATTTCTTATTAATTATTATTTGTGCTCTGAAAATTCCACTAAAATTTATTTACACATTTTAGGCTTTTAGGAAATATACAAAAATCCTCCAAGCCTTAATTGACTTTTAACTTTGCACATTTTAATTTTTGAAGGCTTTCACAAGGATTTTAATTATTCTAGGCATAATTTAAAGGGTGTATTTTAGGGTCGTTTTGGGACGCGACATTTTTCCTCCGATCTCTTCTCCTCTCCCGCTCTTTTTTCCTCTTACTCTCCCGATCCTTTTTCCTCCCGATCTCTCCTCTCTCCGGTTCCTTCTTCTTTTTTCCATCCCTTCTCTCATTTTTTTTCTCCTATTATTTTCTTTTTTCTAAAAAATTAAAAATAAAATAATAAATTTGAGACTTGAACGCATGATCTCATGGCTCATGGCAAACTCTCCTAACCAATTGACCCTATGACGCTAAGTGATTATTGATCATTGTTTGCTAGTTTTGTATGTTTGTACAAATTTTGTGAGAACACATCAGTTATGTTTACTGTATGAATCATACCTTGTTACTATGATTCGGTAGTAACATCATCACATAAGTGCAGTAACACGATACGTTACTACAACATTTATAGGTTGTTACTATGAAATTTATAGGTTGTTACTGCGTTTTTTCAGTAACATCATGATGAAATTATAGTAAAAGAGAACATATGTTAGTAACAGTACTACTACAGTACCACTACTTGTGCAAAATATAAGTGCTAAAAAATGCATGTGCATATGCATAGTCACAAGTTAACACAAAGTGCTAAAAATACTTTTCTTTGTCCATACAAAGATACACAGTAGCAAGCTTAGTACAAGTAAACTTTTAGAATTCTAATATTTAAACATTAATAAAATTATCTTGTTACTACACGATAATCGAGACAACATGCTTAACGAAACTAGATCCATCATGACTATTTTATAACGTTGTTACTGCGGAAAGTAGTCGTGTTACTACATATTGAC
Source organism: Oryza longistaminata (assembly GCA_009805545.1). NCBI lineage: Eukaryota > Viridiplantae > Streptophyta > Magnoliopsida > Poales > Poaceae > Oryza > Oryza longistaminata. The sequence goes on along the minus strand of CM020180.1, from coordinate 26,813,334 downwards.
TGTCGCGTTACTACGGCGTACCCACGAGACGAGAATTAAAAAAGTAAATCTCAATCTTTAGAGAGCAATATCTCTCACGTTATATATTATTTTTCTAATCCGTCTGCATCATAATGTTCGTAAAAAAGTGCTTAACAAAACTAGATCCATCATGGCTACTTTTTGACGTTGTTACTGCGATAATATTGTCTTGTTGCTGCACGATGACCGTCCTGTTACTGCACGATTCCTGCAAGACGAGAGCAGCAAAGTGGTGGGCGGGGGAGGGAGTGGTGGGCAGGTTTGACCGGCGGGAGGACATATCGTCGAACACTTGGGGTGCACGTTTGGTCCAAGAAACTTAAGCAGCAATGGAGATGTGTTGGTATGAACTAACCGTGGTTAAGTGGGGAAGGGTTTATATAGTGGGTGGTTGGTGAGGAGGAGAGGTAGATGCACACGTTGGGCACTGAAGATTTTCATTAGATTTATCACATGAGTTGAAGAGATCAACGTTATCTGAGATCAAGTTGTGGAATGCGACAGATAGTGTATACTTGTGTAGTACTCTAACTAGTAAGATGGATGTTGAAACAGCGAATTAATGTGGAATTAATTGCATCAAATTATTTATGCATAGACTACTGTAGACAGAAATATATAATCATCATGCATGATTGCATTAATTGCTACCATCCAAGATAAGGAAATTAATATTGACGGCATGAACAGTAATGTGATAGAAAGATGGCACGTGTGAAGTGCGTATCGACCAAGCGCGCTCCTCCTATACTCACGTGTCTAGTTCGCGAAAAGAATTTGTTTTAATATCACATGGGACGTTTGATTGGATATTGGTTAGGTTTTTGAATACGAATGAAAAAACTAATTTCATAACTCGTCTGGAAACCACGAGATAAATTTATTAAACCTATTTAATCTATCATTAGCACATGTGAGTTAATGTAGAGATCCAAAAGCCCAAACTGATTAATGAAGCAATTCAAAGCCCTAATTTCTGAAGTTTAAAATTGGTTGCCACGGCTCAGTCAAGCATGCCCCAACTACCAACCAGATAGGTCTGACCTCTATATTTCATACTTTATATGCACTTTCTTTGTTTTATATTATAAGCCGTTCTTTTCTAAACAAACGTGGTTAGGTTTCACTAAATTTATAAAAAAAAATTAACAACTTCCACAACACCAAATTAGTTCTTTTAATATAAAATTAAATATATATTTTGATAATATGTTCGTTTTACGTTGAAAATGTTACTATATCTATTATATACTAAAAGTCCATTAAACTTCCTACGAACGCTCCTAAACTGCCATGTGGCACCCTATAAACGCTCCTAAGTCGCCACGTGGCACTTCAAACATCTAACCGTCAATTTTCATTTAATCTGGTGGACCCATTATTTTCAACCCTTAGATCTATCTAAAAATTTCCCATTAAGTACGTGGATATTCCTACCAAAAAAGACAAACGTACGTACGTACTCCCGGCCAGGTTGCACATCTATTCTTTTTTTCCTTTTTTTTCCTATTTAGAATAGATGAAAAGTAGCATACTAATCCCTCGGAACACCCCATGCACGCACATAGGCACGTACGTACGCTTCCTCCTTCCTCCAATAAACCTCTCTCTCACCATCCTATTTTCTAGCTAATAATTTATTTTTAAAAAAAATATTATAAAGGAAAATTTTAATCCTTCCTATATCCTAGCTAATAATTTAATTTTTTTTTTAAAAATATTATAAAGGAAAAATTTAATCCTTAATGGGAAATTTTTAGATAGATCTACACCCCCTCCCACCACCCAGGCCCATCCCTCCCTCCAAATCACGCGCGGCCGACCTCCCTCTCCCGATCGCGCGCCTCCCTCTCTCTCCCAGCGCGCGCGATCTCTCTGTCTCTCGATTCGATCCCGATTTCTCTCTCTCGGCGCCCCCTCCCCCTCCCGATTTCTCTCTCTCTCTCGATTCCCTCCTGATTTCCCACCATCCAGGCCCATCCCTCCCTCCCGATCTCTCTCTCTCTCTCTATTCCCTCCCGATTTCTCTCTCGGCGCCCCCTCCCCCTCCCGATTTCTCTCTCGGCGCTATTTTCTTAGAAAAGATAAAAAAATTGATGAAATCAAGATTTGAACCCATGATCTCATAGATCATGGCAAGTTCTCCTAACCAATTCACCATATGATGTTTGCATGCTTTGTATGTTTGTAAAAAATTATGTGAAAACAAATTAGTTATGTTACTGTAAGAATCATACCTTGTTACTATGATTTCGTAGTAACATTATCCCAAAAGGGTAGTAACATGATACGTTACTGCACAATTTATAGGTTGTTACTACAAAATTTATAGATTGTTACTGTCTCTTTTGGCAGTAACAACATGACGAAATTTGCAGTAACAGAGAACATGCACAGTAACATTGACACTATTGTACTAATGTTTGTTAGAGGTAAAATATTTTAAATCTCAATCTTTAGATAGCAGCAACGTACACGTCATGTCTTATTTTTATAACCCGTTTGCATCATGACGTTCGTAAGAAAAGTGCTTAACGAAACTAGAACCATCATAACTATTTTTTCACGTCGTTACTGCGGAAACACGTTGGCCGTCTAGTTACTACACCTTTCTAGTTAGACGAGGACAAAAACGAGGTAAATCTCAATATTTAGAGAGCAATATCTCTCACATCAAATCTTATTTTTCTAATCCGTTTGCACCATGACGTTCATAAAAAAACGCTTAACGAAACTAGATCCAGCATGGCTACTTTTTGACGTTGTTACTGCGAGAACGTTGTCTTGTTACTGCACGATGACCGTCCTGTTACTGCACGATTCCTGCAAGACGAGAGCAGCAAAGTGGTGGGTGGGGGAAGGAGTGGTGGGCGGGTTTGACCGGCGGGAGGACGCTATGACCGAGGTGGGAGGGGGGTTTTAGGCCAAAGGGAGGGTGGGGGAGGTGGGTTTGACCCATGGGAAGGGGGTGTAGAATAATTATTCTAGGGGAGGGGTGTAGAATAGATTCACTATATATATATAACTACTCTATGACACCTTAAGATGCTACGTAGCTTTGTGACACTCCTCACAACATCTTTTCCACCCTCACCCGAACCTGGTAACTTTTTTACTCGCTCTCCCACCAGCATCCTTACACCCCACCATGTCCTCTTTCCGGTCCAAATAGGAGTAATTTTTTTACTCACGCCAATAACTCTATCTATATATCTGTGCAACGGCTCAACTTTTTATTCACTTTCTCTCTCCCCATTCCTTTTCTCCGTTTTTTCCGCATCTAGGATCCAGAGCAGGGACGGGCTGGCTAGCGACCACGAGGAGACGCCGGAGGCAACCTTCATCCTCTTCCTCCAGCGAGTGGGGAGGAGCGGGTGAGTGCAGACTGCAGAGGATGGTGGGGTTGTTGCCGTCCATCCTCCCCAGGCACTGGCCAATCCTCCTGGCTCCAGGAGACAAGCGACACATCCAGGTGTGGTGACAGCATGAATTCGAGGCGGCAATGTCAGATCTGGGAGGCGACTGGGCCATCGACGACGTGCACTAAGAAGTTTCCCCTTCCTCGGCCGCCGTCGTCCACCAGCAGGCAGTAGCTCACCACGGGGAGGGCCCATGGGAGGGCGCGCTGGGCCTGGGGAACTCACAGTCGGGAGAGAGGGCCAGCGCTGACACCCGTCATCATCCTCCCCGCCTAACCACATCCGGCGATCCAGTCGAGTCCGGTCTGATGGTGGCCGGTTGCGGGTGGCATCAAATTCCCATGCCTGGCTGTAGTGCAGCCTGTGTTATCCACCTCGCCGCCGCCGCTGTTTGAGTCTCCTTTCACTGTTCGTCGTGTCTCGATGGATCTAGAGAAGGGATGGTTTCTGCAATCTCTTGTCTCCGGTGTTCTCTCCACCATCAGT
>CM020180.1:26773568-26808181 GCA_009805545.1 Oryza longistaminata | reverse complement strand
ACGTACACTTCCTCCATCCTCCCATAATCCTCTATCTGACCTTCCTATATTCTAGCTAATATTTTAAACTTTTAAAAAATATTATAAGGAAAAATACTAAAAGTCCATTAATCTTCCTATAAACGTTCCCAAGCCGCCACGTGGCACTCCTACAAACGCTCCTAGGCCGCCACGTGGCATAATCTAATCTCACCATCGGTTTTCATTTAAATTGGTGGACCCGTTATTATATACCGCTAGATTAGATCTATACTTGCCGCCGATTTTCACTTAAATTGGTGGACCCACTATTTTATACTAATAAATTAGATTAATATACATTTATACCTACTTAAAAAATAAACGTAAGTATTCCAGAAAATATCTATCAAAAACTACCCATTAAGTATGTGCATAGTATTCCTGCAACAAAAAAACAAACATATGTACGTACTTATGTACTCCCGGTTGCACATCTTTTTTTTTTTCTTTCTTATTTAGATTAGATGAAAAGCAGACTAATCCCTCCGAACACGTGCACGCACATGGGCACGTACACTTCCTCCATCGTCCAATAATCCTCTATCTCACCTTCCTATATTCTAGCTAATATTTTAAATTTTTTAAAAAATATTATAAAGAAAACAATTACCCATTAATTTCCATTAAACATTTAACCGGTGAAACCATTAAATCCACATATAAGAAAACACTCTTCTAACTTTAAACATATATGTACCACTGTCTTTTGCCATTTGCGTGACAACCAAATAACAACGAAACAATAAAAATATACTAAAACCATAATGAATAATAATACACATATAAGTTGGGTATTATGCTTTAAGGTGTAAAAAAATACTGCACTCATTTCAAAATATAGCAACTTTTAACTGTGAATCTGAACAAGCATTAGTCCCAATTCATAGCTAAAAAATATTATATAAAAGAGATGGAGAGAATATGTAATTATTTCGAGTTGTATTCTAATTAGACGCATGTCAACGAAAAATCCATGAAAAACATAAATGAATTGAAAATGTAGATTATATAATAGTTAAATTGGACTTATATTTTCAAAAATAAAAATAACTCCAACCGTAAAAAATGCTCATATATCAAAATGACACATCTAAATTAGTCATAAATGTATTTTTCATGTATTTTGTGTTTTCTCTATTCATACGTTATTGGAAAACTAAAGATCTAAAATATTCTTTTGACACCATATTGATGTTCTTTATCTCCTACTTAGCCTTCATTCCATCTAGCTCATTCATTGAGGTCACATGAAAAGATGCACTTCAATAGCGCAAGATTAATTAAGTATTAAATATTACAAACTCAAAAGTGAATTTATTTGATTTTTATAAAACTTTTATATAGAAAATATTTTGCAAATACGGACAATTTAGCAATTCGGTAAACGTAGTCACGATAACTAAGTGAGTAGCCAATCGGATAAGCATTTTAGAACTTAACCATAAATTTATTACTTATCTACTAAAACACTTAATATATAGTATAAAATATATAATTTGTTAATCAAGATGGTCCTAATATATCAATTGAATGTCTACAATAATTAATCCCTATGTGTATAGGTTCTACATACAAATTACTATACACCAATTGCCAAGCCATATTGCTTACATGACATCCATGCACAGAGTGTGTCCTGACATCCAATGAACATGTTTGTCATGAAGCACGATAAAGGACGATTCTAAGTAGGCAATTATCAACAAATGATACGTAAATAGAGGATACCACCAAGCCAAATCAAATAATAGCTGACTGCAAGTAGATTGTGACTTTGTGAGTATGATTAATAGAATTCCTATACTCCTACAAACACTCCTAAGATGCTTTATGATGCTCAAATAAAGAAGAGAAAAATACAATAAAAAGAAAAAACATGTAAGTCATCAATTTACACTTAAAACGATCAATCCATAAATTTCAACCATTAGATTGGATATATTATAATCACTTGCTCCTAAAAATCAGCTAATCTATCCCTATGTATGTATGTACACAAGAGATATCAAAAAGAAAAATGCGTACGATCCGCCCCGTCTTGGTAGTTTTCTATTTCTTTCTTTGCAGCCCAAACGTTTTTCTCAAATTGTACATATATGTAGCAAACACTATTGGTGATGTTGTCAAAGAAGCAATGCCGCCATGTCGCCGCTTCACGCCCTCCACCAATTTTCTTGAAAGTATTTTTTTATTAATAATGTAAAAGGCAATCATAGGCGCTCATAAAACGTGTACATACCTACACCATGAATACATATACGCACAACCTAAAACCCATATGAGAGAAAAATATTTGTCCAAAAAAAGAAAAAAGTAAGTGCGTACGAGAGATTACTATTCACTAGAAAAAAAACATACATACGTACAAACGGAAATATCATACGGAACCACAATATATCCTTTTTTATTATGTTGTTCGATCTCATGTAAATAGCGTTAATAATTAGTACAAATAATTTTGACAACATAATTTATTCCTTCGTATATTACCATAAACATGCATAGGTGAATTAGATATATAATATAAGAAAAACAATCAAAGCCCATATTATGTTTGCGAAAGATGATGATAGGCAAGTTTACATATAACTGAGACAAAGTGATTTCTATTTGAATATGATAGCGATTTTCACTTAGTATATGAAGTTTATGGTCTATTTAATAGTATAAATATTTTTTATTTTACGATTATATGTTAATCTAGGGTTCTTATATGTGATTTCTTTTAGTATTGTTTTTATAAACAATAAATAAATTACCCGCGTATTTGCGCGGGCTTCCTTTCTAGTTTTTCTATAAAAAATTATCAAACTTAAAAAGTTTAGCTAGAGAAAAAATCAAAACAACTTACAATATTAAACGAAGGGAGTATAATATGCCTACTCTACAGTTACAGATGTTACATACAAAGCACAAAGGCCTTGTTTAGATCAAAAAATTTTGGCCAAAAACATCACATCAAATGTTTGGACACATGCATGAGACATTAAATGCGGGAAAAAAAACCAATTGCACAATTTGCATGTAAATTACGAAACGAATCTTTTGAGCCTAATTACGCCATGATTTGATATGATGCTACCGTAAATATTTGCTAATGACGGATTAATTAGGCTTAATAAATTCGTCTCGCAGTTTACAGGCGAAATCTGCATTGCTATTAGTATATGTTTAATACTTCAAATGTGCGTCCGTATACTATAAAAACTTTACACCCAAAGAACTATAACCACACCCAAAAGAAATAAAAATCATGCACAGATGTCATTTGAGAGGAATATATAATGTGCCCGCTGCACTTTGACTTAGTGAAAGGGACAAAAGACAATACTGCAGAAAAGTCAATCATGACAATAAGGGTTGTGCTTAGTTCACGCTAAAATAAAATTAGAAGTTTGGTTGAAATTAGAACGATGTGACGGAAAAGTTGAAAGTTTATGTGTGTAGAAAAATTTTAATGTGATAGAAAAGTTAAAAGTTTAAAGAATTATTTTAGAACTAAATACGGTGAAGGTTCAACAATCTACCAAGAAGCCAGAACCGGAGTCAGAAAATTTGGTTTTCCATTATTCTATTAAAAAAGTAGAGAAGAGTTTTGCCTTTCAAATATCATCAGCAAATAGGTACAACGGGAGTAGAACGTTTGCAGTGTGAAATGCGCACCGGGTGGAGATATTTCATCATTTGTGTTAATTAGCATTTTGAAAACTAACCTTACTTAAAAAACATAATAGAACTTAATTACATGCATGAGTGCCGTACATTAATATGGAAGACAAAAATAAGTTGACATGTTGAACATTCTTGATATAATTAAGGGTTAATTGCATTGGTGCCAATATAACTTTAACGGTTTTCAAATACATCGTTACTATTTAACAATTTGTAATCATGCCATTATAATTTCCCTATTATTTGATACATGCCATTATAATTTGGACTAAAATGCCCTCGTCTTCCTCCTCCACCCTCCTTTCTAAACTTCATCCCTTCTCCCCTTTCTTCTACTGGCTACAGCTCAGCTTCTCTCCTCCATCCCTCCATCTCCTCCATCCCTCTCCAGTCTCTCCAAGCTTGAAAAACGTATGGCACTCGCAGCGTCGCCGCTAATCCATGTGCACGCGCTGTGACTGAAGAGCATGGAAGGAGGTGTCGGGAAGGCCAATTTTATCAAATGACAACAGCGTTCGTCGAAGAGCGTGGTACTCTTGGTGGAAAAAGTAAAACTGTATGTATTAATATCGAATTTTTTTTTTGGAATCCCCCCATTACATGTCTCTTGGGGGTTTATTTATAGTCTTACTACAAACTCATGCACCCTATAATTAATAAGTATAGGGGAATTTACATAGATATCCTTATGATAGGGACATTTACAAGGGTAACTGTAGACAATTTAGCCATGGGCTTCTTTGTGGGCCACAACGTGGGCCCCCTTGGGCGAATCGGTCCATTTGGGCCTTGGGTTCTCTAGCTTTGAGGCGAAGGCACTTGGCTCAATGGCGAAGGCTTCTGCTTCGCCTAACAGCTTCGCCCGAGGCTGCTATCTATTCGTTAATCGGCACTTCGCTGCAGTGGTTCGCCCTGGCAATCGTTGGTTTGCTTCGGTAGTTTTGGTTGAAGGCCCTCGTGACATGCAAGCTGTGCTGAATGTTTCTAGTGGAGTGAAGGAGCTCGAGCTCTCCTACATCATGGCGGTGGTACATGGAAAAGTTGGTGGCGGTGGAGATGGCAGTCCCCGGCCTCGCCGACGTAACCGGATTCCCCCATGGGGTGGATAGGGACGGAGGACTGGGGGAAGAAGAGGGGTGAGCTTGACATAGGGATGGGGTCGCATGAGCAGCAAATCTAGTAGTGGATCCAGTGGCTGCGGCGAGGTTAGAAGCGAGAGCCAACGAGGACAACGCGGTGGATTGGGGTTTCCGTTAGCTATAAATTTGGTGGTGATTTTCTCCCTCGCAGACATGGTTTCTCCTCTCTTTTTTGAGTTTGCATTGAATCAATCTAAGATATGATTTTATTCAATGATTACTCGATTGGATTCGACTAAAATTTCTGAGGATTTTCTGGCTTTTTCACTTTTATGAATTGAGGAGGAGTGGAGGGGATGAGAGGAGGAAGACGAGGGAATTTTGGTCTACAAAATTTGATGAATGCTTTGAAGGGTTATCTAGTGGCACATATCAAATAACAGGAAAAGTGCAATGACATGGTTATAAATTGATGAATATTAATGGTATATTTCAAAACCATATAATTATAGTGGCATGGATCCAATTAACCCAATAATAAATCTGTGCATAATAAATTCAACACGGAAACAAAGAAAAATATGGGAGGGGATTGGCTTGCCAAAGTTTAGAATAGCAGTAATGCTAATTCGCGCACACACATTAGTTAGCGAAGTAGTGATCAATTTTATCCCCTTATCTTCTTGTTAGCAATTATTCTATATAGCGAGGCACGTGGATCCACTATCCTCTCGCCCCTTACCCCCAAGGAACCAGTGAGCAGGAGCCCTCTTCTTCCTCCTCTCAGGTAGCCTCTTTTCTCATTCCTTCCTAGCGGCCTCTTTCTTCGACCTCAACCCTACTCTATACAATTGGTCACCAGCCGTTGTCCCGCCGAGGGCACTATGCCATTTCTGTCGTTGCCACCGATGGGCTTGTGTTGGCCTCTTCGGAGCAGGAGGAACAATAGGAGGGCACTGCGAAATGACTGTAGTATTGGCAGCGGCCGGAAACATGTCGACCTTTGAGGCTGGAGGAGAACAAAGATTTTGGTATTCATATGAAAGTTCTAGATTTTGAATTACAAAGATCATATTTGAGTTACAAAGTTTGTGTGATCTTTAGATAAAAGTTTTTGTGATTTTGGGATGAAAGTTTTAGATCTTTCAATCGAAAATTGTGTGATTTTGGCACGAAAGTTTTAGACTTGAATTGAAAGTTTCGTAACTTGAGACGAAAGTTTCATATTTTAAATGTGTAAGTTTGAGATGAAAGATTGTTAAAGACTGAAAGTTTTGTAGACGTGTCTGTCTGCGGTTTGAGCGGCATGAATCAATTTAGATGTACTGTGTGCGTGGAAGCTGAATCACTTGGACTTCGTTGGCACTGCATGCACGAGTTAAGTTCGCTGCGCCCGAAGTAGCAGCCACTTTGAATACACCATGAAAAGACAGACATTTGAATACCACAAGTTCAGTGGTACGGAACCATATTTGAATTCCATGTGGCATATATGTCACATCAATATTACGTAGGATTATGAAGGGATCCCTGCAATCTTGGATCGAAATGACACACTTTATACTGGTGGAGAAATCATTTTTGGTCGGTCTGGTAAATTCCACAATAGTCCCGGTTTCAAAAAGAACCGGGACTAAAAACAAGATAAAAATTTTAATCTTTAGTCCCGGTTGGTGATTTTTAGTCCCGGTTCATCCCCTGTCAGATATATGTCAGGGGGCCAAGGATCTTTAGTCCCGATTGGTGTCAATAACCGGGACTAAAGATCACCACTTTAGTCACTGTTGGTATTACCAACCGGGATGATTTTTAGTCCCGGTTGGTAATATCAACCGGGACTAAAATTGAACACGTAGTATATAATCCCTATCACTTATCCTCTCCTCCACAGTTACAACTTAGGCAGATCGAATCTCTCCCCCTCTCCTCAGATCTATCCTCTCTAACTCTCTTCCTCATCCCCTTTCCTCCAACTCCTCCTCTTCCTCCTCCCCTCCCCCTCCTCCCCTTCCCATCCGGCGGGCGGCGGCCAGCGCGGCGGCGGGCGGTGGGGCGAAGGCCGGCGGGGCCGCGGCGGGCCGCGGCGGTGGGCGCCGCCTGGCGGTCGGTGGCGAGCGGCGGCAGTGGCATTGTTTTTCCTTTTTTTTTTTTAATTTGTGATGATTCTCTGAGATGTATTTGACTGAGAAGTTACAAATTTGTGATTCATTGTTTGGATTTGTGATGTATTTGAGTAATTTTTTAGGATATTGTGATGTATTTGATTTGTGTGTATAAGTAACTTTATGATTTGTGATATGGATTTGGTGATGTGAATTTGGGATGTTACTTTAATTTGGGGATTTGCCTACTTGATTCGGGAGAAAATAAAAAGGAAAAAAGAAAAAGAAAAGGGGACCATCTGGTACCGCCGCTATTGTCTCTTTAGTCCCGGTTGGTAACATCAACTGGGACTAAAAGATCCTCTCTCTTTAGTGGGACTAAAGATCCCGATTATTCCTACCGGGACTAAAATGGACATTTTTAGTCCCGGATCCTTACTCCCGGTTGAAAAACCGGGACTAAAGGAGGGTTCCCAACCGGGAGTAAAGATGGTTTCTCCACCAGTGTTGAGAAGTTTAAATAGCTGTATCTATAAGAGTTCTAGTAACTAAATGACATGGCCTCAACTTTAGATAGCTAGCGTACTTCACTCATAATATATTCGCAGTATATCAATTAATATAAAACAACATCGTACGTTGTATTCGATCAGGAGGAGCACTGAAGTACAGTGACGATCCCAACAGGAGGCAGGTGTGCTTGAGCCCCCGCTACATACTGTTCAATTCTTCCGGATAAATAAGTTGTTAGGGAAGAAAAGGATAAATAAATACAAGATCACTATTAATTTCATAAAGACGCTTATATGTAAATATTAGATTTATTTTATATTTAGTCAACTTGGAATATATTTAGTCTATGCCATTCTTCAAAGATGCCGCATAAGATGTACCCTAAAATTTAGTTCTACGTTTGCCGATGCTGAAGTACGAGACTACATAAACAACATCGTTGAAGTATACTCCCTCCGTTTCAAAAAAAAAAAAAAAGACAAATCCTGGATTTCCGTGTCCAACGTTTGACCGTTCCTTATTTAAAAAAATTATGAAAAAAAATAAAAAGACAAGTTAGGCATAAAGTATTAATCATGTTTTATCATCTAACAACAATGAAAATACTAATTATAAAAAAATTTCATATAAGACGAATTAGTCAAACGTTGGACATGAAAACCCAGGGTTTGTCTTTTTTTGGGACGGAGGGAGTAAACTTGAATTGCACTACAAGTATAATCATTCATCAATAAATTAAGCTCATGTACATACATGTATGAAATAGCTTAAAAGTTAAAAAGATGAAAAAAACATAAGTTGCGCCGTTCGTTCAATGGATCCCCCAAACAGTCAAACGTCGGGAAGGACATGCAGAATTGCAGAGTACATAGGCCGTTCCTCTTACGACGTGTTCGGTTCATGCCTGCGAGACTTTCGTCGGTTAATCCCTTCTCTAAGAAAATCAACAGGATTTATCTTGTTTCTATTATATGTGGAATTAATCCCTTCAATTCGCTTCTATTAGGGATTAAGCGACCAAAGAATGAGCAAACTAATTAAAGGATTAACTAAATAAACTTTAGTGAGGTTAATTTGGCAGTAGCATGCAGGTCGGGGATGCAGAGGCAGGCAGCTGGTCAGCCACGGATCAGTCCAAGCTGCCGCGGCGCCCATCGATTTCGATTCGATTAATCGATTTGACCGGGACAACCCAATACTATGTTTCAAACTACTGTAGTATCTACCAACCTAGCGGTGAGCTTAGCCAACGCCGGGGTTTTTTTGAGAACAGCCAACGCCGGGGTTGACCAGGCGTTTCCTGGCTTGGCTGCTCGCTCGCTCGCTCGACGATGATGACCTACATGACCGACCAATCGCGCACGGCGTCGATCCGGCCGCGCAGGTTTACGTAGTCACACGCGCATATTCGGGAAATTGCGATTGGAAAGGGAGACATGTCGTAATCGCTACGGTGGGCCACCTAAATATTTACGCCCTCCGTTCCTAAATGTTCCGTTAACTTTTTCTAAATATATTTGACCGTTCATCTTATTCAGAAACTTTTGTAAAATACGTAAAACTATATGTATACATAAAAATATATTTAACAATAAATCAAATAATAGAAAAAGAATTTACTTAAATTTTTTGAATAAGATGAACGGTCAAACATGTTTAAAAAAGTCAACGGCTAAAACATTTAGAGACGGAGGGAGTATAAACTTTCAGTCAGCTAGAGACTATTCCCTCCGTTTAATATTATATGCTGTTTAATATTATATGTCGTTGAGCTTTCTTCTTAATCAAAGTTCTTTAGACTTGATCAAATTTATATAGAAAAAGTTAGCAAAATTTACATCACCAAATTAGTTTAATTAAATTGAACATTAATGTATTTTGATAATATATTTGTTTTCTGTTAAAAATATTAGTATATTTTTTTTATAAATTTGGTCAAATTTATATGTTTGACTAAGAAAAAAGTTAAATGACTTATAATATGAAATAGAGGGAGTACACAGTATTAAAAATTCATGTCAACTGAAAAGATTGGTACCGTGGGAGTGGTGATTTGTAATGATCGAGACGATGACATAGATTTTAGCGTGCCTATGTGCTGCAAATTTAAACTAAAGATGCATCTTTAATCTCGGATTCGGGGTTCTGGTTTACAACCCGAGACTATAGGGATTGTAAATCAGGACAATGGAGGGTTTCTCCCCGGTGAGAGCTGGTCGGGGAGTTTGGGATCACTAAACTGATGATTAAAATAGATTCACTGAAGGTGACGAATATGGTGTCTCAATTAGAATTCGATAAATGATTTAGGACGTGAAAACAATACTAAATGGACTCCCAGAAGCAAAGGTGGTGTGGACTCGGCGGTCGGCGAATAAGTTAGTCATATCTTATGTAGACTAATTAAAAGATTACTAATTTTCTAATCGTCACATTAGAATTTTCGTACGTTTTTTTCCAATTGATTCATGGCCTTGAGTACGTATCAAATACAAGCTGTAATTTTTTTTGTCCGTTTCGTTCGTTGCTCACGTCACAGAAAATCGTCGCTCGCGTCATCATGCCTGCAATGCCGCGTCATCGCGCGATTATGAAAAAAAAACGCGGCAACGGTAAGAAAATAGCGAATCGAGGCGGAAAAAAAATAGCGAAGCAGATTCGCTTCTCCTCCCCTCCCGATTTCTTTTTTTTAATTTTTATTTAAAAAAACAATCTAAATTCCTAATCACAAAAGGAAAAGATCTAATCTCTAATCTCTATCTCTATCTCTAATCTCTAACTACTTAAAAAATTAAAAAAGTTTCCGTCGTTCGTATATAAAAAAAACCCATTATCTGTCACATCCCGATTTTTGTCTTAGGATTTATAAATTATTTTATAAATTATTATTAGAATTTATATTAAATGTTCATTAATTTTACAAGAGAAGTTAAATGTGGGAAATAAAATTTCCAAAATATAAAGCATGGATGGATTTAATTTTTATTAAATTCTCCATGGTTAATTATACTCTCTGGAAATTCTCGGATTTTTCGGAGCTCAATTCCTAATTTTAATCATACAAAGAACATTTCAGTAATTACCCACATATTAAATTAAGCATTAAATGGTCTGACATATATTTTTTTAAGTACATTGAGTGTCCAAGTATTTTCAGATTTTTCTTGAAATTATTTTGAGCATTGGAAGTATTTTTTAACAATTCAAAGATCATTTCAGTGATTATTTTAAATGAAAAAAGTTTTTTTAAATCCTCTCCTAAGCCGTTGGGCTGATTTCAGCCCAACATCTCTCTCCCTCGCGCGCGTGCTGTGCAGCCCAAGTCGGCCCAGCCGAGCTCCCCCTTCTCTTTCTTTCTTCGCTTTTTCAGCCAGCCCAAGACGAAAAGTCTAATTTGCCTCCCTCGACACTGTTCATCCTCTACCACTTGAAGCCGAACTGAGACCGAGTGGCTCGTTTTCCCCCTCCAAATCCGACCTTTCCTTTGTGTTTTCCTAAAATTAGTTGAGGGGGAATATTTCCTTTATCTTCCCTTTTCGTTTCCCCCGAGAATCAGAACCTAATTCCTTGTATTTTATCCGAATCAAATTCGTTTTGAGTTTATCTTCCAATCTAACCCAAAAATTTTCCGGCTTCGATTCCTCTCGTTTGGAGTCCGATCTCTTCAATCCAAGGCTATAAATAGCAACCCCCTAGTCGCCCTCTTTCATTTGCCTCTGTCCCGAGCTCCCTCGTCGCTTGTAGCGCCGCCGCCGTGTCGCCCTAGCCGCCGCCGCCGCCGGCCGTCGTCCAGCCGCGCCGCGCCGATGCTAGCCCGTTCGCCGCCGCTTCCCGTCGCCGCCGTTAGGTGCGCACGAAGGTGAGGAACCTCGGCCGCCCTTCGCCGCCGTCGCAAGCCGCCGGAGAGCCGCCGCCGCGACAAACCCCGAGCCGTGCCGCCGTTAGAGCTCGCCGCCAGGCCGCCGTTCATCGTCATCCGTCGCGTTTTCTTGCACCGGTGAGTTCGCGTCGTCGCCCTCTACTGATGTAGATGTCCTCCGTTCGCCCCGGCCGACCCCTCTAACGCCGGTGAGTCGTCCGCCCGCGTCATGCCGGCGATGATGACGTCATCATTCCCTTTCTAGGTTTTTCTATTAGATGTAAATCAATTAAAACTTCGGAAATTCATAACTAAATCATCGTAGCTCGGATTCGAGGGTTCAAGTTGCTAAATTTTTCTAAATCGAGATCTACATGTTAAAAATATCCACATGTACTGTTTATGCTATTTTTTGTACTGTTTTATTGATTTGTTCATTTGCTTTTAGTTTCCGACGTTCCGGAGGAGGGAGCGTTTTCGTTGAGGAAGGTTCGGAAGTGTTTGCGGAAGATCAAGGCAAGTCACACAGAATCCCAAACAACCCTTTGAGCATGTTGAAACCCGTTAAAGCTATTGTTTTATTTCAACTTGTGCATTATTTCGAATGTCATCGGGTGGTGAGCCTTTCCCAATTAATTATGGCCGAAGATGACTTTATTTTCCTATGGGTTTATAATTTGAATAGCTAGAACCTTTATATATTGGTTTGGTTCAGCTAAATGCTATATATAATATATAATTGCTTAGCCATGCTTAGAAACATAGCTCATTAATGGGATGAATCATATATACTACAATATTATTTATGGTTATATTTAATGGTAGCTCACGATGGTTAATCGTGTTATGATAATTAAATTATAATTAAAACTTGTTAAAGGTGGGTTGTGAGCACATGGTTTTGGAGGGTCGTGCTCATGATAGTTAAGGACCGGTTCGCGAGCTATTGTTGTGAAAACATTAACCGTAACCAACCACAAGCCAGCGTGGGCAACGGCTTTATCTTTTGTATAGCATGATTCATTACGGGGTGCGAGAAACTGTGAAGCGGCGAGAAGTCCTGGGGGTCACTGGGGAGTCCATTGCCTCTGGTTTTGAGGGGGGATGAATGATCCAGGAATGGGTGCACTGTGGTGAGTTGTGTTGTGCGAAGGGTACTGTCACGATTTCCCCCTTTTTGCAGTGCCGTGGTGGTACTGTCGGGGCATGGCAAACATGTGTGGAATCGTGTCTTGTGGGTACAGTGGTACACCTCTGAATCAGAGTAAAACTATTCGAATAGCCATGCCCGCGGTTTATGGGGCGGGTTTGAGCAATGTTTTCGTGATTAGCTCACACCTCTCACAATAATTATTGATGCTTATAACTGGTAATAATTTGTTTAGCTCCTGGTTTGGAGTTAGATCTTGTACAGCCGGCGTATGGTTGTTCAGGATGGTTGGCCCTGGTAGCATGGGTGTGCTGTTCAGGTGATTAAAATTTGATGATTAATTACTCTACTGTTTTACTTCTCTTAAATGTTTGCTAAATTGCTGCTTTTTGCAAATGAGTCTATATTATGCTACCTTTGGTATTCCCTTGTGCACTTGCATATTTGCTTGTGGCTTGCGGAGTATGTCATATGCTCATTTTTGCAAATTCATCAAACCTCAGTTGAAGAAAAAGAATCCAGAAGGAGAGAGACGTTTGCTTTACCCTAGTTTGAGCTGCCGTGGAGTGGAGCTGAAGCCATCGCTAAGACCGTTTAATTCCGCTGCTGTTTTTTTTTCTTCTGTAAGTATGTACGTTATTATGATGGATTTGTATATTAAATTGTCAGTTTGTGTACCTCGCCTGGATTCCTGGACGAGGGTTTATGCACAAATAAGTTCAGGAAATTACTAGTGAATTTCCGGGCGTGACAAGTTGGTATCAGAGCCATCTCGACTGTTAGGATAAGCCAAAATGGTCAACCTTAAGGGACAAATTTTTCCGAATTAACATAATTTGTTGAAAATTTTCTCCTTTCTTCCTTCTCTAAGAATTCTTTGCAAATTGTTTTGTCGTTCCTTCTCCTTTTCTTCCCTCTTCAACTTGAGTAGTTGTTAAAACTTGATGCGTAGCCGAAACTTCGAGACGGTTCGATGTTGTCAACTTACTGCAAGTCAAGTGAGAATCGAGGAATAAGAAGATGATAGTCGAATCAAGGTGTCAGCTGTTCAAGATTAGAGTGAAGTCTTGGAACCATCTTAGCACCTATACCACCAAACGTGACTTAGACTTAAGAATAGTTGCAGGTAGGGTAGAACGCTGTTGTTTGCTTTTGTTTTGGTGTAGGTATGGATTGAATTCCCGTCATTGATGTAGGTTCAGTCGGTCATGACGCGTGATAATACTTATACTAGGTGTTTGCTTAACTCAAGCTTAAAACACATTATAATGAACTACACACTACCAGATCAGTTGGTTTAACATGTTATTAAGGTTCTTAGACTCTTAGTGTACACCCTCTCCTTCTCTCTTGTTCTTTAATCTGCCAATTGCGCTCCTAGTGGAACGACTCGCGGCCAGGGTGAAGTCGCAGAAAAAATAAACAGACAATAAGACAAACCCAAACCCTTGCCTCAGTGTGCGCTCAAGCACCCGGTTTGGGATACAACATGTTATCGTGCAACAAGTGCAAAGCACGCAGCAAGGGACAACATTCACATCCTCCGCCGCCGCGAAAACAAGTTAGCTGTTTTCTTCGTTGTTGAAAACCACCTACCTTTTGCTAGCACATCAACCCAGTGGAAGGCGAGGTGATTCTGCACCACTACTTGAGAAGAAGTTGGAACTGCTCCAGTGCACGGATCAGGAGAAAGTTGTTTTCGCTTCACATCAGTTGCAAGGATCTGCTTCAGAATGGTGGGATCACTTCCGGATGAACAGAGCAGAAGGACAACCAATCAGTTGGGCGGAGTTCACTGAAGCATTCAGGAAGACACACATACCTGCAAGTGTTGTTGCTTTGAAGAAGTGTGAGTTCCGGGCACTTAAGCAAAAGGATCGTACCGTGACAGAATATCTTCATGAGTTCAATCGTCTAGCTCGCTATGCTCCAGAAGATGTGTGTACTGACGAGGAAAGGCAGGAGAAGTTTTTGGAAGGCTTAAATGATGAGCTGTCAGTTATGTTGATCTCTCATGACTATGAGGATTTTCAGGGGTTGGTTGACAAAGCAATTCGACTGGAAGACAAGAAGAACAGGATGGACAATCGTAAGAGAGGAATGATTGTTTTCCAGGAGGCACAGGATAGTATCCAGAGGCAGCGTATCAAGCCACTCCAAATTGGTGAATTTTTTTTCTGCAGGTCAAGAACAGTCACAACAGTTGGACATCAGTGGTGAGATCAACTCAGAGACTAATACAAGCAATGAAGTTAACATCGAGCAAGCTACTCAATTAGTGCCAGTTCAGCGGGATCAATCTCAAGAAGGTAATAGTAATGGAAGGTAGCAGCGGGTGTGTTTCAATTGTTATGAGCCAGGTCACTTTGCAAGAGAGTGTTCGAAGCCGAAGCATCAACAGCCACAAGGCCAAGTCAACAACATCGTCCTCACAGGAGCAAATGCAGTGCCGGTTGCGTCTTCAAGGGATACAGCTCAGCCACCAGTTCCAAAGCAACAGTAGTTTTTTTAAAGCCTTAGAATAATTATCGGAGTTATGGAATAAGATAGACTGCAGTTTACCTATTTCCTTTTTCTTTCTAGCCGTTCCGAATCTCGGGACGAGATTCTTTGTAAGGGGGGTAGATTTGTCACATCCTGATTTTCGTCTTAGGATTTATAAATTATTTAATAAATTATTATTAGAATTTATATTAAATGTTCATTAATTTACAAGAGAAGTTAAATGTGGGAAATAAAATTTCCTAAATATAAAGCATGGATGGATTTAATTTTTATTAAATTCTCCATGGTTAATTATATTCTCTGGAATATTCTCGGATTTTTCGGAGCTCAATTCCTAATTTTAATCATACAAAGAACATTTCAGTAATTACCCACATATTAAATTAAACATTAAATGGTCTGATTATAATTTTTTTAAGTACTTTGAGTGTCCAAGTATTTTCAGGATTTTTCTTGAAATTATTTGAGCATTGGAAGTATTTTTAACAATTCAAAGATCATTTCAGTGATTATTTTAATTGAAAAAGTTTTAAAAACCCTCCCTTAAGTCGTTGGGCCGAATTCGGCCCAACTCTCTCCCTCCTCGCGCGTGGCCAAGCGGCCCACGTCGGCCCAGTCCAAGCCGCCGGACCCCTCCTCTCAGCTAGCCAAAAGTTTACTTTGACTCCCTGCTACAGTGTTGTCTTCTAGCTCCGGACAGAGCCGAGCCGCCCGTCCTGTGCCTTGTAGCCGACGCCGTTTCCTCCGTTGAATCCGCCACATCCCGAGCTCCGTTTGCAAAATTAGGTGAGGGGAAATATTTCACTAAAAATAGATCTTTAGTCCCGGTTGGTAACATCAACCGGGAGTAAAGCTTATATCGATCTTTTTCCCGGATAGATCTTTAGTCCCGGTTAGTAACATCAACCGGTACTAAAGATCAAAAAATTCCTCTGAGGTTTCAAACCGGGACTAAAGATGTTTTTAGTCCCGATTTTTAATACAACCGGAACTATTGTGAAATCTGGTGGACCGACCAAATATGGTTTCTCCACCAGTGTGAGGAAGACCACATAGAAAAGGGACGAGATGAGCACTTCTAGCTACAGATGCTTTGGCGAAGTTGGGATTCCATACAAAGGAAATGTATTTAACTTCTCAAGAATATATTGGCAAATATAATGGTGTTTAACTTCTGTTGTATGAATTGTACATGCACTAAAAAGCATATAAATCTGCTCTCTTATGTGTGGCTTCCCAAGTTTGATAAATTGCCCAATTTGTTCTGTAACTGCAAGATGCCATGACCCAGTTTTACATTTATTTTTCTATACGTATGCTGATATTTTGTAGGTAAATCTAGATCATTTTACTGTGTTTATTTTTCCTAAAAACACCAGGAATCGTGATGATCATAATGACAATAGCATCGTACAAGCCTAAAGCAAATGTTGATATTGACTTTTTCCCTTTTGAAAAAAAATCATAAGTTATGTATATTTGTGACATTTTCAAGAACTAGAATGTGCATCAGGATTTGCTAGAGGCAGCAACAAGATACCTTTTTTTGAAGTATAGGACACTGAATTTAACAAGGTGAAAGCCCATAAGGATCAAATCTGATTTTGTTTTCCTTTTGTTTTTTATGAAAGAAATCTTACATAATCTTGTATAATCAAATGAGAGTATAGGACACTGAATTTGACAAGATGAAAGCTCATAAAGATCAAATCTGATTTCTTTTCCCTTGTGTTGTTTATGAAAGAAATCCTACATGCTTTTACTTCACATATCTAGCTAGTGGCTAGGGACCTCACATGTATCCAATAGAGTCATGAAACATTAATTTGTTGGCTGCAGATTGCTAAGGCGACAACATTGTTCTACAATTGCATTTTTTTTATAGAAGGGATAAGTTATTTTGTAACTATCACTTAATAATTGATATGTTTTTATTTGCAATAATACATATTACGATAACGTGCCTTGCACGTGCACGTTCACTAGTGACAATTAAGGACCGGTTCACGAGCTACTGTTGTGAGACATTAACCGTGCCAACCACAAGCCAGCGTGGGCAACGGCTATATCTTCTGTACAACATGGTTCATTACGGGGTGCCAGACTGAGAAGCGGCGAGAAGTCTGTGGGGGGTCACTGGGGAGTCCATGCCTCTGGTTATTGAGGGGGTGATTATGATCCAGGAACGGTGCACTGTGGTGAGTTGTGTTGTGCAGAGGGTTGTTACGGCCTCTATTCGGGTACTTTCCAGTATCGTGACGCATGGTAGACATGATGTTGAGGCTGTGTCTTGTGGGTACAGTGGTACACCTCTGGCCAGAGTAAAACTATTCGAATAGCCGTGCCCGCGGTCATGGGCGGGTTGAGCAATGTTTTTTGTGATTAGTCTTACACCTCTCACAATAATTATTGATGCTGTAATTGGTAATAATTTGCTTAGCTCCTGGTTTGGAGTTAGATCTATATATTTAGATCTATATAGCTGGGTATGATTGTTCAGGATGGTTGGGCCTGTGCAGCATTGGGGTGTTGTGCAGTGTTCATTAAAATTGATGATTAATTACTCTATTGTTTTACTACTCTTAAATGTTTGCTAAATGCTACTTTTGCAAATGAGCCTATATTATGCCATCCTTTGGTATCCTTGTGCACTTGCATATTTGATGTGTGGCTTGCGGAGTATTCCATGTACCCACCTTGCAATAATCAATCAAACCTCAGTTGAAGAAAAATGATCCAGAAGGAGAAGACGTTTGGCTTATACGCCAGTTGAGCTGCCTGTGGGAATGGAGCCGGAGCTTCGCTAGATTTTATTTTCCGCTGCAGTTTTCTTCGTTGCGAAGACTAAGTGCCTCTTTAGTAAGTGTTAATTGCTCTAGTTATTTTGATGAATCTGTATATTAAATTATCAGTTTGTGTACCTCGGCGGATTCCTGGACGAGGATTTTATGCACAAATATGTTCGGAAATTACTAGTGAATTTCTGGGTGTGACACTAGGCATCTCTTAATCACCTATAGGGGTGCTAGAGTTCGTTATTACATGTGCATCTCATGTGGCCAGCATGACTCACATACCCAACTTATAGCATATCCGGATGTCTGTTCACAATCATATCGGGTGATCAAGCTGAGAAAGTTTGCGAGGAATTATCTGTTAAAACCCTATTCTCAAATAGTCGAGCCGTGGCCGTCGCTATACATGAGGTAGGTCGTCGAGCTTCATTGGCAGGTTGGGTGCGACAACTCTGCATTTGTTGATAACATTCTCGATAATGGGTGTACTCGACCACAACCTACTCGAGTGCTAAATTGTCCCTAAAAAACGTTATCTAGAAGACAAGATATATACAGCAGAGAATATCGAGTATGTACTCAAAAGACTGCGTGAATCATCTAGTATTATAAGGATATAACGAGCAGACTAAATATCAGACATCATGTAAATTGTAAACAAGCATGATTTATATAGAAGAAAATAGAGCGAGCGCCCAGCATTAAACCATAGTCGGCCAAACATCAGGCACACTCGCACAATAGATATTGTATAAAAAACATGCTCTAGGTAAAGATAATAAATTATGGATCTGACAATATTGTATAAATCTGAACAATATGTACAGTAAATTGTATATAGAATATTGCGTATCTTTGTAAATACATGCTGGATGTATCTATGAAATTAGTAGATTAATTTAAAAAACCAATCTGCCAATTACCTTGTTGCGTACTCATTTGACATCATATAATTTGACATATGTAGGTACGCCCCATATCTTGAGGCTTGGATGATCTTGATAGATCAAATTGTTGACGATGATAGTTCCGATCTCGTCGGAAGACATATTCCGGTCAGGGTAGATCTCCCCACAGCCGAAGTCGTCGAGTAGCTTATTGTTGGAGAATCCATCTCTTAAACCCATCTCGTCGAAACCTTGAAGCACCAAAACTCCTCTAGTTGGTGCGCCACTTTTGACGTTTGAGATCATGACTACGGTATTTTGCATAGTATGGGATCATTGGTACTAGGGTATACGCGAGATTGAGGTAAAAGAGATGGAGATAAGGATTTTTATACAGGTTCGGGCCCCTTAACTGACAGGTAATAGCCCTACTCCTGTTGGCCGAAGCCGGTGTTGCTCTTATTCATCATAATCACACCAGTACAATAATTGAAATAACTTATCTAGTTGTCGTCGACTTGGCGGCATGGATAACCAACTCGTAGTCGACAACAGGGTAGTCTTCCTCCTTGAATCCGCACTTGGCGAGATCAGAGATAGCACTAGATCCCTCTTGTTGGCCTCCACAGACATCATATTTGGTTTGTCTAGGCTTATCTCTGATATCGATATCCGGCGGCTTGTCTTGGCGTGTGTTGGCTTATATTGATCAGTATGTCTTGTGGCTTGTTGGTATGTCCTCTCTCCTCCTAGGGGGGCTTGTATTTATACCAATAGATGCCCCCTTGTCCAAGTAGAACTAGGGAGACCAATATGGATACAATCCGGGTAGTCCTTGTCGTTTCCATATGGAACTCTATTTGTCCTTCCTTACCCGGAACTCCTTCTATATATGAGGTATGATTCCATATAAGACATGGTATGTGGTGGGCCCTGCCGAGCTTAGTCAACTACTATTAGGTATGTGGTATCCATAACCCTGACAGTGAGTATATTCACTCGCTACGGCTCAGTTCAGATTCATATAGAACAGACAATAATACAAGATGTTTTTTTTTTCACAGCTAAAGATGGCTATTATAGTACGGAGGGAATATATGTATAAAAATAATCCTGCTTGGTTCTCTCATTTAAGGATGAATTTCAGGAGGTTTTTCGCCACCATTCTTTGCCAAGCTAGATTAAGATACTCAAGATTTAAATTCGACTGAAATTCCATTATTCAAATTGAAAGTTGGCATTTGCTGCCTCACAACAGTGATTCCAGTTCATTTATGACAAGAGGTCTATACAAAATTAGTACATATGCTTGTTATGTTGGTTATAAATATGGAAACGAGTAGCTAAGAAAGAACCATCCAGATGAAAAACTTCAAACCGAATTGAGATATATCCAAATCAGATGTTATAATTCAGATAGCCTTTTAATCCCATCCACACACGGTCCTACCCACCACCATCAGACATTAGTTGGCGCAACAGATGGGCCGTGGCGTTGGCTATGGCCTATAGCGTATAAGCTAGAAAATAACTATGATTCTAGTTCATTTACGAGAAAAGGTTTATGCAAAATTAGAAGGATGATTTTTATGTTGGTTACAAATATGGAAACAAGTAGCGAAGAAAGAACAGTCCAGATGGCATCTGGCATCAGATGGACCAACATGCACTCCGTGACGTTGGCTATGGCCTATGGCATGTACGCTAGAAAATAACAATTATTCCAGTTCATTTATAACAAAAGGTCTTTGCAAAATTAGCACCTATGCTTTTTGTCATGGTTACAAATATGGAAATGAGTAGAGAAGAAAAAACCATCCAGATGGATAACTTCAAACCGAATTCAGATATATCCAAATCAGATGTCATTATAATTTAGATAGCCTTTTAATCCCATCCCCCGCAGTCCTAACCACTACAATCAGTTGGCGCAGCGTGCACTTCGTGGCGTTGGCTATGACCTATGGCGTATATGCTAGAAAATAAACTGCAAGCAAGGACATTTGATTCTACACGTCAACACAAGGATGAAAGATCCTTTCTTTCTCTCTCCTTGCTTGAACAGTGCAAGAGAGCTTTCCAGTTCTTTCTTTCCTTTGCTCATCGGACCCTTTGTCCTCTCCGTCTCCGGAGTCACCATCACCAGTTAGGGGATGGGGGTCCGACGAGCGGTCGGGCTTGTCCCACTGTCGAGTTTTACCCACAGTTTGTGCAATTCAGTAGAAGAAGTTGTGTCATGCTCCTTCGTCCTAGAGGTGGTTAGCCATGGATGGAGTTGCTGAAACCTGTTTCAGTACTCCCTATTCCACCAGTACTCATCGGGAAAGTACTAGACGCCCTACTCTTTAGTGTGTGCAGCTTCCAATTCTCCAAATTTGCATGCGAAGAGGTTGTGCCGGCTTGTCCAACTCCTCTTGGGCAACTACATTCAGAAGAATGGTGTTCTTTTCCTTGGTCTTCAGGTTCAAGTCTTCTACGGAAAGCTATGGTTTACTTGTTTGGCCAAGGTAGCTTCAACCTCCACTACGAAGGCCCTGACTTGCAATTAGCCATGGAATCATCCTCCCCACCATCGTCGGCACAAGATGGCTTGCCGTTCCAATGGAAGAAGCAGAAGGACCCGATTGCTTTTTAAGCTTCTTTTTAGGTCCTCTTGTGCATACTTTGCGTTTGTCGAAACAATATTTCGGCAATACTAAAAGGGGGTGGCTATCAAGCAGGAAAAGTGGATGGGTTAGGAGACACAAGGTTTATACAGGTTCAAGCCTTCTCGATGAGAAGTAATAACCTACTCCTGTCCGGGCATTGATCCGCTGAGTGTGTTATTGCTCGTATGATCTGGGTGAAAAGTTATGCCCCTAGAGTCACCCGGGACCCTCCTTATATAGGGGAAGGAGTCGGGATTACAAGATACAATCCATGTTCCTTACGGACCAGGTATGTAGAGATAAATTACAATTGTAACCGACTAGGACTTCTGGGTATTTCCTTGGTATACAAGTTAATATAACAACCAAGTCCTTTACTAAAGATATTCTATCCATATATGGTACCCCCATACCCAGTCGGATATACATGCCGTGTGGGTATGAGGTATCCATAATCTCCACAGTAGCCCCTGAGACCTTCATAGTCGACGAAATAATCTTCTCTTGAGCCTTTACACGAAAATCCCGAGTGCTTCGATTATCTCTGCCTTGGTCTCCCGTGTACTTGAATCATTAGGCTATGAAGGGCTAAAAAATAAAAAATTAGGTGCATCAACTAGATGCACCTAATTAGGTGTAGCCCCCGACTATGTAATTAGTTAAGCCAAACTAAACATATAGTCAAGGTCAAAATAAGTAACCAGCCGAGTGGTTTTATGAATAATATTACCGAAGTAATTAAATATTAAAGCATATGCGACTTCTGTCCGAAGATTTAGCCTACTGCTTTTAGATAAATTATTAAGCTCACTATGAAATATAGAGGATATATAAAGATCCGAGTAATAAAAGCACTCTTAGGATCCATCATCTATTCTAGAGCTAAACACAGCATTTTTGATAAAACACCCGAGTAAAAACTCATAAAGGATTTATAAACTGCTAAATAAATAACGACTAATAAGTTTAACCAGCCTAAGCTGTAACTTTAGTCTGTAATTAAAAAATACAGCATATAATGCTCAAAAGGAACAGCAGCTTTATAAACCAGTCGTCCTGATTTAACCTAACAGCCTTGTGACCTTATAAAAAAGATCAACAAAAATAACATGACGTTTTTGACTGCTGGGCACCTTTTTGTACGCATCGTAGTAATTCCAAGGAATTTGCTAACTGCATAAAAAGGATTTTAACGGTATCGGGCTTTATCTATTGTGGACAATTTTGCCTAAGCAAAAATACGCCTAAGTCCTATGATACCACAATCAGCCACACCGAAAGTGTACTTGGGCTGAAAATACCGTACAGGCCCAGGCCCATTAGCATTTTCCGATACCCGACGATAAAATCGCGCCGAAGGAATCCCTTCGTCTTCTTCGCCGTAACAGTTGCTTCATTCCCCATTTTGTGCTATAGTAACAAACTTGCACTGCCAAAAAACTAGGGTTCGCAGCTGCGCCACAATTCGCCTCCTCCAGATTATCTCCCTTCGACCAAAAATCCTCCACACAACCTCCGATCCTAATTTCCCCGTCCATTCTCGCAACCCACACCCTAAATCTCCCCAGACCATTTTCATCCATGGTGGAAGAAAGAGAAAATTTCCAGAGCCAATGGGCGTCATCCGATGTCACAGAGGAAACACTCAAGGAGATGGTGGCGCATGGGGTATACTCATGAGATTGTGGTTTTCACCCATTTCTTCTACGGCGACTTTGCTCTTCCAACCTCTAAGTTCTTTAGGGGAATCCTTGAATTTTACGGGATTAATATTTATCATCTCAACCCCAACTCCATTGTTCACATTGCAAATTTTGTTCATCTTTGTGAAGCTTTTCTAGGCATTCGGCCACACTTCGCCTTGTTTTGCCGAATCTTCTTCTTGAAGCCCCAACCTAAGAAAAATAAGCCTTGCATCGTTGGGGGATCTAGCTTTCAGCTTCGTGGCACCCTATGCCAGAAGTATTTTACTCTTCCTTTTAAAACCTCCAACAAGGGCTGGCATGCTAGCTGGTTTTACATCCAGAACCCAGATCCTGCCTTACCTGAATATTCATGCTGCCCACACAAATACCAAGATATATGGAATTCCCTTCCTATGGGCGAGGAATCTACTCAAGCCCTTGAATTACTGGATAGACTACTGAAGTTGAAGGAACAAGGTCTTCAGGGAGAGCAAATCACTCAGCATTTTATAAAATGCCGACTGGCTCTTATTAAAGAGTGGTCTCGCACGGCCTTCGAATATGATGGAAAGAATGACCCGAACCGAGAAGACCCCGACTCCATCGAATACAAGATCATGAAGGAGAGGATGTATAAAGTCTTCTCATATGGTATTGTGCTCAGCTTCTCACATCTTCTTCTAGTCGTGCCATACAACGCCTTTAATCCTCCCCCCAGTGGTAAGCAGCTGAATGCTTGATTCTTTGTCATGTTTGTTGTTCCTGGAAATAAACTCAAAATTGTTGTTCCTTAGGAAAATGCTTTGATGAAATCCGATCCTCCGACTGCTCAACGTCGTTCTCCTCGGCGACAACAAAGCCAGGTTGCCGGGTGCCCAAAAATCCAGCTTGATGCCCGAGGAAGCACTGGTCAAACAGGTTCTCGAAAGAGGAAGATGATCTTAAGCGACGATGATGACAGTGACCATGAGTCAGCCGGCAAACAACCTAAAAGGGCTGCTCCCGCGAAGAAGAAGACATCCAGCGCCCAATGCCGAAGATCCGAAGGTCTTTCAGGTATAAACTTGTCATAATATTCATAATCATGTTTACTGAAATCAATTAATAATATCATCTTGTACCTCAGGAAACCATCGGACATTGATCCGACCGGTAAGGGCACTGACCCAGCTGCTAATTCAGAAACGGCTGGGGAAGAAAAGACTGGCTCTACTGATGCTACCGAGGCTGATACCTCCAAGGAAAAACCTCCGACTGGCAGTCAGTCGGCTACTGGTGAAGCAGATGCTGACAACGAGCCCCCAACTGGAAACCAGTCGGCATCTGCCGAGACAAGCACAAACCAAGAGCCCCTGACTGGAAACCAGCCGGGTGAAGGTACGGAGGACCCTCAGCAGCCACATTGGGATGAGGATAAAGATATCCCTGAGATAGAGGAGCATGCAAGCAGTCCTCCTTTGAATCAAAATACAGATGCTGGACCTGAAGCCAGCACTTTTGACAAAGTAGAAGGACCTGCGTGGCCACCACCAAAAATTATCACAGGTAATGCCCTTCCTAGTAAATTTATATCAAGATAAACTCCTATTGCTGTTTCATTGCTTTTCATATAAATGAAGGCCCAATGATTGGCGACGAAGAAGAAATTCTTCGAATTAAGTCAACTAAAGATTCTCAGGCACCTATTTTAGTTAAATGGTGGGACGACGAGATGCAACCGCAGGGCATTGTAATTAACAAGAAGAAAGAATACGAAGAAGTGGCTTTACTGACAAAAACTCTCAACCAGGCCACTCGTCCTGTAAATGTAAGTACTCCACCTTAGACACACTTGATCATTCATTGAACTTGTTGAGGTGAATTATAATATTGCGCAGAGAATTCATCATCGGAATGAAGCAAAAACCGCTACCCTTGAGAGACTGGTTCCTCATCTTGATATTCTAGAGGAAACTAGAGCTAAACTGCATGCAACCAAAGAAGAGGCCAGAAGAACAGAACATACGCTCAGGGATCAGATTGCCGAGCTCCAGGATGCCAACTTTGAATTGAGTGTTTCCTCGAAAGGTAAACATTATTCTTGCTCAACTTGTTCAGTCTTAATCTCAGTGACGGTATAAGCTTTGTGTGCCCTGCAGTTCAAGCTGCCAAAATCTCCGAGCTGGAAAGGTGAATCAAAGTCTTAGAAAATGACAAAGCCACTTTATCCAAGGAGAGAGATTTGGCAGTCAAAGAATTTGAAGGTAGCTCTTCTGACTAATCATAAATGGAGTTCAGCCAATTTTGTTGCAGCTAAATTCCTTGACTTGTACTGTACGCAGATCATAAGGGGAAAACAAAGGCACAGTTCAACTTCTTGATCAACAAAGTCGAAGTTGCTGAAAAAGCTAGAGACGAAGTCGCCAACACTGCAACCCCAATTATTCAAGCCATGTATCTGAGCAGTAGTGGTACGAGCTCCTTAGATGTAGTAGAAATCTTTAATAAGTTAAGAACTGCTCCAGATGTGTACTTCAAGAATATCAAAGAGGCTAGGAATATGGGAGCAAGCATGGCATTGGCTATGACCAAGTCTCTGTATCCCAAAATTGATGTTGACGCCATTGACGGCTTTGCAGCAAGGACAAGTGAAGAAGATGCACTTTACTTGATTAATGATGCCTAGAAAACTGCGGAGAAAATTGTTGTAGATGTGCTGGATAGGTTTCAGAGTACTAGCCTTAGTCCTGCTGCGTGAATTGCGAGACCGTAGACGGTGAGCCATGATTCGGGGTTTGTCTTTCCGTCATACTTCTCGATACCAGTCGGTTTACAGCCGGCCGGCCAATCCACTCGACGCAGGTCGCTTGTGAAAGCTGCCACTCCATCTTCATCATCGTCGTAGCGGTCCGGTGTACGGTGTCATCGACTGCCTCTTTCTACTCGGCGGTGATTGATTGTGTCATGGAGGTCGACGGGCTGTCGGTGACGTGGCGATCGAGGCTGTTCAGCGCGGCGCTCTCTGTTCATGCGTTCTTCATGATCCCTGCCCTCGCGATTAGATCTTGATCCCGCTATGCTAAGGCTCGGTTGGTGATAATCTTGAGATCAGAGAGGTGGAACTCAGCTGCCAGTTGGCGTCCGAATGCTCTCCGAGTTGACAGGAACTGACGCTGCAATCATTATCTTTATCTGGTTGATTATGTTAAGAACATGGTTGGGTGGATCTTCTATGAGGAGGATATCCAAAAGTGTGATCACCGCAACTGCGTTTTGTTGTGGAGTGCGAAAAACTGACGTGGCTTCAACATCTTGTTGTCCAATTAGATCTCGTGCTCGACGTCCTGATGCCAAGGCGCACTGTCGTCGCTCCTCAGCTTCCCGTGCCAATCGCTCGCGCTCCTGCTGCTCACGCTGCAGTCGGGCTTGCTCTTGGGCTTGTCGCTCTTGCTCCAGCCGAAGGCGCTCGGCTTCCTGTCGTGCACGTTGCTCAGCAGCTTCTCGTTATCGGCCATAAAAACACCGATAAAGAGAGGAGTGTAGTTGTCTTCATAGTCTTCATCAAGGTCATCGAAACCGTCGAGGTTGTTGAAGTCGTAGTAGTAGCCGAAGTCGTCGTAGTCGAGGATCTCGGTGGGTTGACGAGAGTCGACACCGGGAGAGCTGAGGTAGCCATCTAATTCTTCCGTGGAAACTGTCCCAAGTGGTTGAAGTATCACGCCGACTTCCCTAGAGCCAGATTGAATTGAGGTCGAGGCCGGATTCAATCTGGACCTATGGGGAGAAGACGCTCTTGTAGTAAAGACAGCAGCCAAATCGTCGGGCAGCTTCATTAGGATTGATGGATAAGTCGCCTCGTCTTGATCTGGTTGTGAAAAAGTAGATGAGATCTCGTCCGAGTGGTTTGAATCCAACTCGGACAGGATAGTCTTGGAGTAGATCTCGGCCGAGTCCGGGAGGCCGAACGGGGCGGAGATGGCATCTACTCCCGACTAGTTTGAATCCAAGTCGAGAAGAGAAATCTTGCCGAAGTTGTCGGTGATGAAGTTGAGGCTGCCGAATCGGTATGCCTGCCCGGGAGGGAAGGCGAAGTCATCGATGCCTGAAACGGATCCCATCGCGCTTGTCGATGAAAAGCTTGACACAACCCCTACCTAGCGCGCCAACTGTCGAAACAATATTTCGGCAACACTAAAAGAGGGTGGCTACCCGGTCAAAAAAAAAAGAGGGTGGCTATCAAGCAGGAAAAGTGGATGGGTTAGAAAACATAATGTTTATACAGGTTCAGCCTTTCTCGATGAGAAGTAATACCCTACTCCTGTATGATCTGGATGAAAAGTTATTCCACTAGAGACACCCGGACCCCTCCTTATATAGGGGAAGGAGCCGGGATTACAAGATACAATCCATGTTCCTCACGGACTAGGTATGTAGAGATAAATTACAATCGCAACCGACTAGGACTTCGGATATTTCCTT
Organism: Oryza longistaminata; assembly: GCA_009805545.1. Taxonomy (NCBI): domain Eukaryota; kingdom Viridiplantae; phylum Streptophyta; class Magnoliopsida; order Poales; family Poaceae; genus Oryza; species Oryza longistaminata. The sequence continues at coordinate 26,780,807 of CM020180.1, read as the reverse complement.
GGTATATAAGTTAATATAACAACCGAGTCCTTTACTAAATATATTCTATCCATATATGGAACCCTAGGGATGAAAACGATCGAAAATGGTCGGAAACGGTATAGTATTTTATTATTTTTTTCGAAAACGAACGGAAACGGTAAGGAAATTTCCATATTTATGAATTTATCTATTTAGTGCCAACTTTAATGCAACGCTGACAGAAATTAAAAAAAAACTACATTTTGAAAACGGTAACATCGATAAAAAATATTATTATTATATTAGTTTTGCGGAAACGGTATCGGTACAGTCGGGAACTTTCCATACCATTTTCACCCCAACCCCATACCCAGTCAGATATACATGCTGTGTGGGTATAGGATATCCATAATCTCTACAGCGTTGTAAGGTTAATTTGCCCATTTCTTAGGTGCTTTTCTGCAATATGGTAATTCTTCATGTTGACTTCCCCTCTGACATACACAGTGCGCCCTTACTTTAAATAAAGTACATGAGTCTAAAAAAAAGCAGGGCCATTTGGGCCAATATTTCTACGACTGAATAACAAAGCATTTTAGAACCATCTAGAAGAGAAGTGAGTAAATCTATGATTTGACGTATGCCTCCTTAGCAATGGAGCGAAGGAAGCACAAAAGTTGTTTCTTTGCTCCCAAAAGCTTCATGGTAGATTCCTCTTCATGTTCATTTTCTATATTATCTTGGACCATGTGGACTGTCCTCACGAGCTTCCGCAGTTCCTGTTAACATAGCATCAGTTAATTTCTTCAACTAATATATACTCCCTCAATTCTCCAAAATATAAGGGATTTTGGGTTGATGTGACATATCCTAGTACTATGAATCTGGACAGGTTCGCTGTACAGATTTGTAGTGTTAGAATGTGTCACATCCATCGAGAATCCCTTATATTTTGGGACACATGGAGTATATAGTTTGGATAGTACATATATAAGGTTGAGCATTCAATGTTTAACATGAACGCAATAGGGCTTATTAACACAGCCGTGAAACATTACATATATAATCACCTGCTCCTTGATTGCTCTTAAGGTTTAATATGTACTGAAGAGAAATCTAAGATGCAGTGGCTTATTATTAGCAGGCACTGAAAAACTATCAATTAGGCAATTCAGAAAAAGAAAACAAAAAGGATGGCCTGATCTCTTTTATTTTAGTCAGTTTGTGTTGGTACTAATTCAGTTTACTGATCTCCTTTACAACTATGCAATTGCCTTCCACTAACTAGCAGACCTATGGCTGCCCTACAATGGGGTTCCAACTTGCTACATTCCAGTGAAGCTTTTCTAGATATTACAGGCAAAATTTTAGTTTATTTAGAAAACACCAATTATGCATGTATTCTAAAAAAAACACTATTAAGGTGATTATACAAGAGTATTATGTGATGCCAAACGGATCATCATCATCTTATCTAACTGTTGACTAAGCAAATATCTTATATGTCGAGTAAAATAGTACAATGAAAAGTTTAAACAAGTGTAGAGAATACCTGACGATCAAACTCAACATTATGTATAGCATAAATTTCATTAGTAACTGAAATGTCTTTGGAAAGGAGGCCCTCAAACCATCTATCTGCAATTTCAATATGCTCTTTGTCACCCTGTTCAAAATTTCAAATCGTTAGCATGTAAAATTAAACTATAGCAAAGAAGTCTATTTCTAGTCGCTCCACTTTCGAAGTGGTCTTGTTTTTTGTCCAGAACTATAAAAAAGGATAAAACTCATCCCAATAGCAAAACCAAAGAGAATATGTCCCTGCTTCCTCAAAAAAACTCACCTGGTTTTAACCAATTAGGCATCTACTAGTACTCCCTCTGTCCCATTTTTGTCCCATTTTAAGTGCAGTCATGAGTTTCTGTATCCAAGTGTCCAACGTTTGATCATCTATTTTATTTGAAAATTTTATGAACTTTTTTTTAAAAAAAAGTCCTACATAGAGTACTATTCATGCTTTTATCATCTAATAACAATAAAATTACTAATCATAAAATAATTTCAAATAAAACGGACGGTCAAATGTTGAATACAAAAACCCACAGCTGCGCTTAAAATGGGACTGAGGGAGTATCTAACTATGCTCTTGTGTTTCTAGGACAGCAATGGAATCCTATCAGTCAGCCTCCTTTTCCTTCTCAGTGTTCTTTCTGCTGTTCTTAATCTAGTTGGCCAATACGCCACTAAAAGGGACATCATCCATACCAAGGAGATGTGCCCTGCTACTCAATTCATACAGCTGATAGAAGCAAGACCTGTGACACTTGTCACGTGCCTTAACCACAATAGGACGCGATGCTGCTCTAAAGTGACGATCGCTTCCCTGCAATTGGAGAACCTACAAGATCAGGTGGCACAGATAGAGCAGAACTGCAGTGCAATGCTGCATACAAGGCAAACCAAAACCGCTTGGAGATCCTCCTACTGCACAGTGCCATCAAATTATCAGGTTTCTTATGGAATCCATCCTATCGGTGTCAGGGTGGCATGGTCGCATCGGTATTGTATGGATTTTATTTTGGGTCCGGTTCAGCTGAAACGATGTGAAATGCGCATCACAAAGAATGAGGAGATTGTTGAAGTCCTGTCCAACTTCCTAGAGTGAGCTTGCCTGGACATAGTGGGACCACACAATCTGGGCCTGCCATGGCTAGATCTGGGCGTCCTAACTGGTCACTTGGGCAAGGAAGAACAGGATGCTTGCTGAAGATAGCAAGAGCAAGAAAGAGGAACGAGCAAGAAACAGTGAGTTAGGTTAACCATATAAGTAGGATCCAAGGTGGACTCATGTGATACAAAACAAGGTTTATTGGTTAGACGGACATGTTTTTCTTGGTTTTCAGATTTGAGGGACGAAATTTAGCTGGTTTTGGAACTGAGGCACAAAAATAAACAGGTCTAAAGTTGAGGGACAAGAAATAAGATGCACCTCTTCTTCATTGCAAGGCAAGTCCTCTATTTCCTCATCTTCCATCAAGAATGTATTTTCACTCATTAATGCAAGTAACCTGTTATCATCGCCATCCTTCGAATACTGGATTAGAGTGTCCATCAATTCGGGTTGTGCACCACGCAGAAGTCTTCCTGAAAGAAATAATAACATAAAATAAATATCAAATATATGAATCCAAGGGTTACTTGATCTAGGTGAATACATGAATGCAAAAACATAACATTCAGAAAAGGTTAGTTCTTTACAGAGTTTCCCTTTTTGAAGAAGTCTGGAGCTTATTACTATGGGCCTACATGCATGTGAGTTTGGAGATAGGAAGACCTAAGGCATTGAGTTAGAGTAGTTGAAGAGATGTTCTCAAGCCCAAGCTTTGGTGATGAAATCTGCAACATAAAGCTTGGATGGCACATATTGAGATCAATAGTAAACTCTTGACTTAGACATTACAAACAATGCACCAACAGCAATTTCCTTCAATTGCTCAAGCCTAGATGGATCGCTAGTAGTCCAAATGACACAAGTGCTGCCATAGAATAAAGGTTTCAGACTAAGCACTAGAGCAGGGAAGACCAATTTGCTTCTTGACGTGGCCTTCTAGGCAATCAGTGACGCTAGAAAAATGCAAAAGCCGATCAATAGGATATTATCATCACTAACCCAAATATAGTTTGGCAGTCTGAATGATATGATGATGCTAGAACCTATCCCGTTGTTTCTTTTCGACGACAACCTTATATCGTAAAAATCATATTATTTCTAGGCAAATCAATATCAAGTTCAATGAAATCCCTTTGCTTAGGTACAATTTGACATGTTGAAATTTCAGAAAGCAGAAGCAACATTTTTTGGGGCTAATGTAATAACAAGCACCAGGTTTAGTGGACTTTTCATTTAAACACCATGGTTTGGAACTAACATAACACAGAACACCTTTTAGCAGCTGCCAAAAAGACCATGCAGACTATGGGCCTGTTTGGCACAACTCCAACTCCAGCTCCACCCCTCCTAGAGCTGGAGCTCAGCCAAACAGTTTCAACTCCACTAAAAATGGGAGTGGAGCTGGGTGGAGCTCTCTCACAAAATAAACTACAGTTGTGGAGCTGGGTTTAGGTAGCTCCACAACTCCACTCCAGACCCAACTCATGGAGCTAAATGTAGGAGTTGGAGTTGTACCAAACAAGCCCTATAAAAGACTAGCTTGGTTGTTTTGGAGGACATCGGCAAGTCACCTTCCTGGAATCAAGAGTGGTGCTTATTTTCTTGATTTTCCTTCAGTTTATAAGAGACCAGCTTGGTTGTTTTGGTGGGAGTTTTTTGTAAGACTTGCTATTTAATTTGTTGGTTGATTGCTGTGAATAGCAGGAGCTGAACTTGAGAGCAGCCAGAGAAAAAGCTCATATGTGCAGCCTGGTCATGACAACTGCCAATGCTAGGATGATAATATCAGCAAGGATATTTAAAAAAAAAAGGAAGTCCTATTCAAGAATAAGTTCTTGTGTATTCAGAAATTCAGGATATGTATAATTTGACCAAAGAATGTGTGCATGTCCTTATGTCAAAACCTGAGCATGTGTAAAAGGCTGGTTATTTGGCAACAGTCTGAGCACATATATTTTTAGTTATATTTTTAACAATCTTTCTAAAATAATGATGTTAGTAGTCGCAGTGTCCATCCCCACACCACCCCTACTACTGACATCTGGGGGCCCACAATTTATACTATTTACACCACTTTTCAACATGTCCTCCATTTCACTATTGGCTCCCCCAAATTTTAAAAATCACCTACTCGTTCAATAAGAAAAATTACTAGAACTAAATAAATGCTTATTAATTGATTAAATAAGCTATAAATTCAATTTGTTTTCTGTTGCAACACCCGGTGTCCAAGTCAGTACTGTTGCAAAAGCACTAAAGAAATCACTCCCTAATATCACAGGACATTAATGCAGTACACAGAAAATATAGATCAAGCAGTGTACAAAAGCACTTGAGATCTGAAACAAACCATCAAATAAATTTGATCCCTTTTAGACTTCGGACATATTAGGGGAAAGTTTGGTTTTGCCACTAATGAATGTCCATTCTCATATATGCCACTAATTTTTCCAACTTACACTACCAGAAGACATTACATATGTATTACAAGATGACAAAATCTCATAAATAATTCATTTAAAAAAGATAACAATGTCTAGTTGGCAACTAAAAGAATGGATGGGAATAACTGTAGCATCAACAAAAGAAGAACGAAAGAAGTAAGGGTTAATTGGATCTATGCCACTGCAAATATGACAATTAGAAAAAATACCACTACTATTCAGCATATCGGCTACGTGCCACTAGAAATTTGAAAATTTTGAACCGTGTCACTCCATCACGTTTTCCGTCATCCTCCTGGACGTGGGACCCACATGTCAGTTCTATCTTCCTCCATTACTCCTCTTCTTTCTTCCCCATCTCTTCCTCGCGATGGGAGCACCGATGGTGGTGAATGCAGAGGAGCTTGCGGGGGCGCCGATGGGAGCGCTGGTCGGTGCAGACTGCAGAGGCGGTGGGGGTGACCGCAGATGGGGCAAGGGCGGAGGGAGCATTGGTGTCTGGGGCATCAGTGGGCGGAGTCGGAGGAGACTGCTGCTTGTCCCACCATGCCAACGAGGTCCCCGGTCATTATTGTGACTGCTGCTTGTCCACCATGCCGACGAGGTCCCCGGTCATTATTGTGACTGCTGCTTGTCCACCATGCCGACGAGGTCCCCGGTCATTATTGTGACTGCTGCTTGTCCACCATGCCGACGAGGTCCCCGGTCATTATTGTGACTGCTGCTTGTCCACCATGCCGACGAGGTCCCCGGTCATTATTGTGACTGCTGCTTGTCCACCATGCCGACGAGGTCCCCGGTCATTATTGTGACTGCTGCTTGTCCACCATGCCGACGAGGTCCCCGGTCATTATTGTGACTGCTGCTTGTCCACCATGCCGACGAGGTCCCCGGTCATTATTGTGACTGCTGCTTGTCCACCATGCCGACGAGGTCCCCGGTCATTATTGTGACTGCTGCTTGTCCACCATGCCGACGAGGTCCCCGGTCATTATTGTGACTGCTGCTTGTCCACCATGCCGACGAGGTCCCCGGTCATTATTGTGACTGCTGCTTGTCCACCAAGCCAAAAATGACGATGGACTGAGACCTCGCCACTATCACGAAATTGCTCGTGCCGCGACTACTGTTGCTTGCTCTGCCATTGTTGTGACTGTTGCGCCATGGACTCTTGTCCTTTGCCGGGATGGAGGAAGCGGTGGCCAGGGACCTCGTCGGGGGAGCAGGCAGCGGGGCCATCTTGGGCGCCGGGATGGGGGCCGCTCCCGGGGCCTGCACAGCGGCCGTGACGGCGAGGAGGGTGACGATGATGGCGACGACGGTGAAGCGAGCCATTAGAGCGGCGTACTAGCGATGGATTAATTGAGGAGAGGGTCCTTGCTGATAGCGCACCCCTCTGGCTGCCGCTGCCTTAGCCGCGCATCATGGAGGTCCTCGGCAACGGCGGCGAGGATGGGTACTCAGTCGTCGGTGATGCCTCCTGCACCACCACCTCCTCCTCCCTTGAACGGTGACAGAGACCGCGTGGCTCACCGGCTCCGAGACGAGGCGCTCGACAACAACGACGACGCAGGCGCAGCCTGACCCGACCTCCTCTCTGAGACAACGATGGAGACGACGGAGACGACACCTCCTGCCGCATCTACGGTGGTGGAGAGAGAGGAAGAGAAAAGAAAAGAGAGGAAAGGGAGGTGGGGCCCACGTGCAGCTGGGGGCTAATATAAGATTTTTGACGGAAACGTGATGGAGTGGCATGGATCCAATTTCCAACAATTTTCAGTGCCACGTAAGCCATATCGAATAGTAGTGACATTTTTTTGAATTGACATATTTGCAGTGGCATGATCCAATTAACCAAGAAGTAAAGATACCGATATAGTTGAACTGCCTCCTTTTTCCTTCCCGCACATCTGGTCCAAATCTCTACAAAACAAGAAAACAGACAAAAACGTGATTTGCAATCAAATATACAAGCTATTACAAGAACAACGGATATAAGTATACAAGACACGGATATACAAGCTATTACCAGAACAAAGGATGTACCTTCACGAGCATGAGAGCGTCGAACACCTCGCGATCTAGCGACGCAGCCCTGAGAAACAAGAATCACATACTAGGTGCCCTCCAACGAAGTACTACCAAGAATCGGATTGTGAAGGT
>CM020180.1:26734112-26773543 GCA_009805545.1 Oryza longistaminata | reverse complement strand
GGTAAGCTCCTTCTGACTAATCATAAAATGGAGTTCAGCCCAATGTTCGTTTCGAAGCTAAATTCCATTAGACTTGTCTGTAGCGCAGATATCATAAGGGGAAAACAACAGGCATCAGTTGCAACTTTCTGTTGAAATCAAATCAATCCGAAAGTTTGCTAGGACAAAAGCTCAGAGACCTGTAAAGGTCGCCAACACACTGCATGACCCCAATTGATTCTAAGCCTATGTATTCTGAGCCAGTAGTGGTACGCAGCCTTCCTTAGATTAGTAGTAGAAATCTTTAATAAGTAAGAACTGCTCCCAGATGTGTATACTTCAAGAATATCAAAGAAGGCTAGGAAATATGGGAGCAAGCATGGCATTGGCTAATTGAACCAAGTCTCTGTACCTCAAAATTGATGTTGACGCCATTGACGGCTTTGCAGCAAGGACAAGTGAAGAAGAATGCACTTTATCTGATTAAATGATGCCTAGAAAACGCAGAAAATTGCTGTAGATGTGCTGGATAGGTTTTCAGAGTACTAGCCCTTAGTCCTGCTTGCGTGAATTGCGAGAACCGTAGAACGGTGAGCCACGATCTGGGGGTTTGTCTTCCGTCATACTTCTCGATACCCAGTCAGTTTAAAAGCCGGCCGGCCAAGCCGTCCACGTCGACGCAGGTCGCTTGTGAAAAGCTGCCACTCCCACTTCATCAATTCGTCGTAGCAGTCCGGTGTGGTGTCATCGATTGCCTCTTTCTGCTCGGCGGTGATTGATTGTGTCATGTAGGTCGACGGGCTGTCGGTGACGTGGCGATCGAGGCGTTCCAGCGTGGCGCTCCTCTGTTCATGCGTTCTTCATGATCCCTGCCCTCGAGCGATTAGATAATTGAATCCCGCTAATGCTAAGGCTCGTTGGTGATAATCTTGAGATCAGAGAGGTGGAACTCAGCTGCCAGTTGGGGTCGACATGCTCTCCGAGTTGACAGGAACTGACGCTGCAATCATTATCTTTGTCTGGTTGATTATGTTAAAGAACATGGTTTGGGTGATCTTCTATGAGGAGGATAATCCAAAAGTGTGATCGCCGCAACTGCGTTTTGTTGTGGAGTGCGAAAAACTGACGTGGCTTCAACATCTTGTTGTCCAAATTAGATCTCGTGCTCGACGTCCTGATGCCAAAAGGCGCACCTTGTCGTCAACTCCTCAGCTCCCGTGCCAATCGCCATCGCGCTCCTGCTGCTCACTGCTGCAGTCGGGCTTGCTCTTGGGCTTGTTGCTCTTGCTCCAGCCGAAGGCGTCGCTTCCTGTCGTGCACGTTGCTCAGGCAGCTTCTCGTTATCGGCCATAAAACACACGATAAAGAGAGGAGTGTAGTTGTCTCTCATAGTCTTCATATCAGGTCATCGAAATCGTCGAGGTTGTTGAAGTCGTAAGTAGTAGCCGAAGTCGTCGTAGTCGAGGATCTCGGTGGGTTGACGAGAGTCGACACCGGGAGAGCTGAGGTAGCCATCTAATTCTTCCGTGGAAACTGTCCCAAGTGGTTGAAGTATCACGCCGACTTCCCTAGAGCCAGATTGAATTGAGGTCGAGGCCCGGATTCAATCTGGACCTATGGGGAGAAGACGCTCTGTAGTAAAGACAGCAGCCAAATCGTCGGGCAGCTTCATTAGAATCGATGGATAAGTCGCCTCGTCTTGATCTGGTTGTGAAAAAGTAGATGAGATCTCGTCCGAGTGGTTTGAATCCAACTCGACCAAAGATAGTCTTTGGAGTAGATCCTCGCCGAGTCCGGGAGGCCGAACGGGGCGGAGATGGCATCTACTCCGACTAGTTTGAATCCAAGTTGAGAAGAGAAATTTGCCGAAGTTGTCGGTGATGAAGTTGAGGCTGCCGAATCGGTATTGCCTGCCCGGGAGGGAAGGCGAAGTCATCGATGCCTGAAACGGATCCCATTGCGCTTGTCGATGAAAAGCTTGACACCAACCCTACCTGGCGCGCCAACTTGTCGAAACAATATTTCGGCAATACTAAAAGAGGGTGGCTACCCGGTCAAAAAAAAAAAAAAAAGGGTGGCTATCAAGCAGGAAAAGTGAATGGTTAGAAAACATAAGGTTTAGTACACGGTTCAGGCCTTCTCGATGAGAAAGTAATACCCTACTCTTGTATGATCTGGATGAAAAGTTATTCCCCTAGAGGCACCCGGACCCTCCTTTATAGGGGAAGGAGCCGGGATTACAAGATACAATCCATGTTCCTCACGGACTAGGTATGTAGAGATAAATTACAATCGAACCGACTAAGGACTTGGATATTTTCTTGGTATATAAGTTATATAACAACCGAGTCCTTTACTAAATATATTCTATCCATATATGGAACCCTAGGGATGAAAACGATCGAAAATAGTCGGAAACGGTATAGTATTTTATTATTTTTTTCGAAAACGAACAGAAACGGTAAGGAAATTTCCATATTTATGAATTTATCTATTTAGTGCCACTTTAATAGCAACGCTGACAGAAATTAAAAAAAAACTAACATTTTGAAAACGGTAACATCGGTAAAAATATTATTATTATATTAGTTTTGCGGAAAACGGTATCGGTACAGTCGGGAACTTTCCATAACCATTTTTCACCCAACCCCATAACCCACCTTATTCTTATAGGTGCTTTTCTGCAATATGGTAATTTTTCATGTTGACTTCCCTCTTGACATAACACGTGGCCCTTACTTTAAATAAAGTACATGAGTCTAAAAAAAAGCAGGGCCATTTGGGCCAATATTTCTACAACTGAATAAACAAAGCATTTTTAGAACATCTAGAAGAGAAGTGAGTAAATCTATGATTTGACGTATGCTCCTTAGCAATGGAGCGAAGGAAGCACAAAAGTTGTTTCTTTGCTCCCAAAAGCTTCATGGTAGATTCCTCTTCATGTTCATTTTCTATATTATACTTGGACCATGTGGACTGTCCTCACGAGCTTCCGCAGTTCCTGTTAACATAGCATCAGTTAATTTCTTCAACTAATATATACTCCCTCCATTCTCCAAATATAAGGGATTTTGGGTTGATGTGACATAATCCTAGTACTATGAATCTGGACAGGTTCGCTTGTATAGATTTGTAGTGTTAGAATGTGTCACATCCATCTAGAATCCCTTATATTTTGGGACAGATGGAGTAATGTAGTTTGGATAGTACATATATAAGGAGTTGAGCATTCAATGTTTAACAATGAATGCATAGGGCTTATTAACACAGCCGTGAAACATTACATATAATAATCACCTGCTCCTTGATTGCTCTTAAGGTTTATATATGTACTGAAGAGAAATCTAAGATGCAGTGGCTTATTATTAGCAGGCACTGAAAAAATTATCAATTAGGCAATTCAGAAAAAGAAAACAAAAAGGATGGCCTGATCTCTTTTATTTTAGTCAGTTTGTGTTGGTACTAATTCAGTTTACTGATCTCCTTTACAACTATATGCAATTGCCTTCCACTAACTAGCAGACCTATTGGCTGCCCTACAATGGGGTTCCAACTGCTACATTCCAGTGAAGCTTTTTAGATATTACAGGCAAAATTTTATTTATTTTTAGAAAACACAAATTATGCATGTATTCTAAAAAAAACACTATTAAGGTGATTATACAAGAGTATTATGTGATGCCAAACGGATCATCATCATCTTATCTACTGTTGACTAAGCAAATATCTTATATGTCGAGTAAAATAGTACAATGAAAAGTTTAAACAAGTGTAGAGAATACCTGACGATCAAACTCAACATTAGTATAGCATAAATTTCATTAGTAACTGAAATGTCTTTGGAAAGGAGGCCCTCAAACCATCTATCTGCAATTTCAATATGCTCTTTGTCACCCTGTTCAAAATTTCAAATCGTTAGCATGTAAAATTAAACTATAGCAAAGAAGTCTATTTCTAGTCGCTCCACTTTCGAAGTGGTCTTGTTTTTTTGTCCAGAACTATAAAAAAGGATAACTCATCCGCAATAGCAAAACAAAGAGAATATGTCCCTGCTTCTCAAAAAAACTCACCTGGTTTTAACCAATTAGGCAATCTACTAGTACTCCTTCTGTCCCATTTTTGTCCCATTTTAAGTGCAGTCATGAGTTTCTGTATCCAAGGTGTCCAACGTTTGATCATCTATTTTTATTTGAAAATTTTATGAACTTTTTTTTAAAAAAGTCCTACATAAAGTACTATTCATGCTTTATCATCTAATAACATAAAATTACTAATCATAAATAATTTCAAATAAAACGGACGGTCAAATGTTGAATACAAAAACCCACAGCTGCGCTTAAAATGGGACTGAGGGAGTATCTAAACTATGCTCTTGTGTTTCTAGGACAGCAATGGAATCCTATCAGTCAGCCTCCTTTTCCTTCTCAGTGTTCTTTCTGCTGTTTCTTAATCTAGTTGGCCAATACGCCACTAAAAGGGACATCATCCATACCAAGGAGATGTGCCCTGCTACTCAATTCATACAGCTGATAGAAGCAAGACCTGTGAACTTGTCACGTGCCTTACCACAATAGGACGCGATGCTGCTTCTAAAGTGACGATCGCTTCCCTGCAATTGGAGAACCTACAAGATCAGGTGGCACAGATAGAGCAGAACTGCAGTGCATGCTGCACATACAAGGCAAACCAAAACCGCTTGGAGATCCCTCCTACTCACAGCAGTGCCATCAAAATTATCAAGGTTTCTTATGGAATCCATCCTATCAGTGTCAGGGTGGCAATGGTCGCATCGGTATTGTATGGATTTTTATTTTGGGTCCGGTTCAGCTGAAACGATGTGAAATGCGCATCACAAAGAATGAGGAGATTGTTGAAGTCCTGTCCAACTTCCAGAGTGAGCTTGCCTGGACATAGTGGGACCACACAATCTGGGCCTGCCATGGCTAGATCTGGGCGTCCTAACTGGTCACTTGGGCAAGGAAGAACAGGGTGCTTGCTGAAGATAGCAAGAGCAGAAAGAGGAACGAGCAAGAAACAGTGAGTTAGGTTAACCATATAAGTAGGATCCAAGGTGGACTCATGTGATACAAAACAAGGTTTTTGGTTAGACGGACATGTTTTTCTTGGTTTTCAGATTTGAGGGACGAAATTTAGCTGGTTTTGGAACTGCGGCACAAAAATAAAACAGGTCTAAAGTTGAGGGACAAGAAATAAGATGCACCTCTTCTTCATTGCAAGGCAAGTCCTCTATTTCCTCATCTTCCATCAGAAATGTATTTTCACTCATTAATGCAAGTAACCTGTTATCATCGCCATCCCTTCGAATACTGGATTAAGAGTGTCCATCAATTCGGGTTTGTGCACCACGCAGAAGTCTTCCTGAAGAAATAATAACATAAAATAATATCAAATATATGAATCCAAGGGTTACTTGATCCTAGGTGAATACATGAATGCAAAAACATAACCATTCAGAAAAGGTTAGTTTCTTTACAGAGTTTCCCTTTTTGAAGAAGTCTGGAGCTTATTACTATGGCCTACATGCATGTTGAGTTTGGAGATAGGAAGACCTAAGGCATTGAGTTAGAGTAGTTGAAGAGATGTTCTCAAGCCCAAGCTTTGGTGATGAAATCTGCAACATCAAGCTTGGATGGCACATATTGAGATCAATAGTAAACTCTTGACATAGACATTACAAACATGCACCAACAGCAATTTCCTTCAATTGCTCAAGCCTAGATGGATCGCTAGTAGTCCAAATGACACAAGTGCTGCCATAGAATAAAGGTTTTCAGACTAAGCACTATAGAGCAGGGAAGACCAATTGCTTCTTGACGTGGCCTTCTAGGCAATCAGTGACGCTAGAAAAATTGCAAAAGCGATCAATAGGATATATCATCATAACCCAAATATAGTTTGGCAGTCTGAATGATATGATGATGCTAGACCTATCCCGTTGTTTCTTTTCGACGACAACCTTATATCGTAAAAAATTATATTATTTCTAGGCAAAATCAATATCAAGTTCAATGAAATCCTTTGCTTAGGTACAATTTGACATGTTGAAATTTCAGAAAGCAGAAGCAACATTTTTAGGGGCTAATGTAATAACAAGCACCAGGTTTAGTGGACTTTTCATTTAAACACCATGGTTTGGAACTAAACATAACACAGAACACCTTTTAGCAGCTGCCAAAAGACCATGCAGACTATGGCCTGTTTGGCACAACTCCAGCTCCAGCTCCACCCCTCCTAAGAGCTGGAGCTCAGCCAAACAGTTTCAACTCCACTAAAAAATGGGAGTGGAGCTGGGTGGAGCTCTCTCACAAAATAAAACTACAGTTGTGGAGCTGGGTTTAGGTAGCTCCACAACTCCACTCCAGACCACAACTCATGGAGCTAAATGTAGGAGTTGGAGTTGTACCAACAAGCCCTATAAAAGACTAGCTTTGGTTGTTTTTGGAGGACATCGGCAAGTCACCTTCCTGAATCAAGATGGTGCTTATTCTTGAGGAATTTCTGGTTTTTGGCTTCCTGGAATCAAGAAGTGGTGCTTTATTTTCTTGATTTTCCTTCATTTTATAAAGAGACCAGCTTGGTTGTTTTGGTGGGAGTTTTTTGTAAGACTTGCTATTTAATTTGTTGGTTGATTGCTGTGAATAGCAGGAGCTGAACTTGAGAGCAGCCAGAGAAAAAGCTCAATATGTGCAGCCTGGTCATGACAACTGCCAATGCTAGGACGATAATATCAGCAAGGATATTTAAAAAAAAAGGAAGTCCTATTCAAGAATAAGTTCTTGTGTATTCAGAAATTCAGGATATGTATAATTTGACCAAAGAATGTGTGCATGTCCTTATGTCAAAACCTGAGCATGTGTAAAAGGCTGGTTATTTGGCAACAGTCTGAGCACATATATTTTTAGTTATATTTTTAACAATCTTTCTAAAATAATGATGTTAGTAGTCGCAGTGTCCATCCCCACACCCCCTACTACTGACATCTGGGGCCCACAATTTATACTATTTAACACCACTTTTCAACATGTCCTCCATTTCACTATTGGCTCCCCCAAATTTTAAAAATCACCTACTCGTTCAATAAGAAAAATTACTAGAACTAAATAAATGCTTATTAATTGATTAAATAAGCTAATAAATTCAATTTGTTTTCTGTTGCAACACCCGGTGTCCAAGTCAGTACTGTTGCAAAAGCACTAAAGAAATCACTCCCTAATATCACAGGACATTAATGCAGTACACAGAAAATATAGATCAAGCAGTGTACAAAAGCACTTGAGATCTGAAACAAACCATCAAATAAATTTGATCCCTTTTTAGACTTCGGACATATTAGGGGAAAGTTTGGTTTTGCCACTAATGAATGTCCATTCTCATATATGCCACTAATTTTTTCCAACTTACACTACCAGAAGACATTACATATGTATTACAAGATGACAAAATCTCATAAATAATTCATTTAAAAAAGATAACAATGTCTAGTTGGCAACTAAAAGAATGGATGGGAATAAACTGTAGCATCAACGAAAGAAGTAAGGGTTAATTGGATCTATGCCACTGCAAATATGACAATTAGAAAAAATACCACTACTATTCAGCATATCGGCTACGTGCCACTAGAAATTTGAAAATTTTGTACCGTGCCACTCCATCACGTTTTCCGTCATCCTCCTGGACGTAGGACCCACATGTCAGTTCTATCTTCCTCCATTATTCCTCTTCTTTCTTCCCCATCTCTTCCTCGCGATGGAGCACCGATGGTGGTGAATGCATAGGAGCTCGCGGGGCGCCGATGGGAGGCGCCGGTCGGTGCAGACTGCAGAGGCGGTGGGGGTGACCGCCAGATGGGGCAAGGGCGGAGGGAGCATTGGTGTCTGGGGCATCAGTGGGCGGAGTCGGAGGAGACTGCTGCTTGTCCCACATGCCGACGAGGTCGCCGGTCATTATTGTGACTGCTGCTTGTCCACACATGCCGACGAGGTCCCGGTCATTATTGTGACTGGCTGCTTGTCCACCAAAGCCAAAAATGACGATGGACTGAGACCTCGCCACTATCAACACGAATTGCTCGGGCCGCGACTACTGTTGCTTGCTCTGCCATTGTTGTGACTGTTGCGCCATGGACTCTTGTCCTTTGCCGGGATGGAGGAAGCGGTGGCCAGGGACCTCGTCGGGGAGCAGGCAGCGGGGCCATCTGGGCGCCGGGAGGGGGGCCGCTCCGGGGCCTGCACAGCGGCCGTGACGGCGAGGAGGGTGACGATGATGGCGACGACGGTGAAGCGAGCCATAGAGCGGCGTACTAGCGATGGATTAATTGAGGAGAGGTCCTTGCTGATAGCGCACCCCTCTGCTGCCGCTGCTTAGCCGCGCAATCATGGAGGTCCTCGGCAACGGCGGCGAGGATGGGTACTCAGTCGTCGGTGATGCCTCCTCACCACCACCTCCTCCTCCTTGAACGGTGACAGAGACCGCGTGGGCTCACCGGCTCCGAGACGAGGCGCTCGACAACAACGACGACGCAGGCGCAGCCTGACCCGACCTCCTCTCTGAGACAACGATGGAAACGACGGAGACGACACCTCCTGCCGCATCTACGGTGGTGGTGGAGAGAGGAAGAGAAAAGAGAAGAGAGGGAAGGGAGGTGGGGCCCACGTGCAGCTGGGGGCTAATAAGATTTTTGACGGAAAACGTGATGGAGTGGCATGGATCCAATTTCCACAATTTTCAGTGCCACGTAAGCCTATATACTGAATAGTAGTGACATTTTTTTGAATTGACATATTTGCAGTGGCATGATCCAATTAACCAAGAAGTAAAGATACCGATATAGTTGAACTGCCTCCTTTTTCCTTCCCGCACATCTGTCCAAATCTCTACAAAACAAGAAACAGACAAAAAACGTGATTTGCAATCAATATACAAGCTATTACAAGAACACGGATATACAAGCTATACAAGAACAACGGATATACAAGCTATTACAGAACAAAGGATGTACCTTCACGAGCATGAGAGCGTCGAACACCTCGCGATCTAGCGACGCAGCCCTGAGAAACAAGAATCACATACTAGGTGCCCTCCAACGAAGTACTACCAAGAATCGGATGTGAAGGTAGGCTGGATAGGCACCTGAGGATGCGCTTGATCTGGAGAGGGGAGAACTTAGCGAGGTCCATACCCCACTGCACGGCGCGACGAGCCTCCCGCTTCAGGTCGTTGCGGCTCTTCCTGAGGGCCTCCCGGCGCCGTCTCCGGCATTCGAATCGTCCGAGTCTTCGACATCGGAGGGCAAAGGGCCCGCGGGGCGGAGGGCGCGCGGTAGAGATAGGCGGTGCGAGGAGGACGCGAGGGAGGAGAAGAGACAGCTCGGGTTGAGGGAGGGAAGGAGCGAACGCCGCAGCGGCGCGGCCGCGGCGGCAGCGGCGGCGGACGCCATAGGGTGGGAGGACTGCTGATTTTCTGCGGTTTTGGACGGGTTGGTAGTGGGCTTATCTACTTGGTAGAAGGCCTACGACAGGGGGAATAAGTTCATGCGAGGTCCTCAACTTGTCGACGAATCCGATTTTCGTCCTTCAACCGAAAACCAGATACAACAGTCCCTCAACGGGGGCGGCTAGTTCGCGCGCGCGCGTGCCAGCTGGCACGCTCTCCTCCCCCGCGCGGCAGTGGCGACCGGTGGCGCTTAGTTGCGGCGGCTTTGACCGACGGCGGTGGAAGGTGACGCTGCGTGCAGGTGACGGCCGCCGTCGGCCATGGCGGCCGCGTCAGCATGGCAACGGCGAATGTGGCAGTGGCAGCGGTGACGACGACGGAGCGAAGATGGACGGCGGTGGCAGCCGGCCGGAGGAGATCGTGAGAGATCAGAAAGGGGGAAGAGGTTGCGATGGGGATTGACCAGAGATGGAAGAGCTGGCATGTGGCCCAAGGGCATTTTTGACATTTCACGTGATTTCTCTCTCCTCTTCAACCGAAAATTATTATTTTAATCGATGCAGTGTCCACTGGCAAATTACCACGCTTATGGAGTGTTTTCCCCCAAAAGTAAGTTTAGGCGGTGTCCTAGGGCTAAAATCACACAATAGCAGTGTCCTGTAGCAAAATTTGCGATAAAAATTACAAACGGGAGACAGACATACACATATTCATTTTGATAAAAAAAATCAAGAAAATTGCAACCAATGACTACTCCCTCCGTCCCAATATATAGCAACCTAGGATACAATTAGACCCATCTTAGAACTACGAATATGGATATCTCCTAGTTTGCTATATATTAGGATAGAGAGAGTACATCTCAACTCGCCAAAACACCACCACCAGCGCCAGTGCCGGAGACTCACGACCCGCATCAAAATCCTACTGCCAGCTACATCGATGGCAGAGTCAGTCGCATCGGCCTGCTCCACCGTGGATCCAACCTTCTCCACACCGGAATCCACCAACATATGAGAACCTGATGATGATGATATTGTTAGTGATATGCCCTAGAGGCAATCATAGAGATGATTGTATCACCAACTCGGGATAGAAACTAAAGGAAACACGAAACATGCCTTCCCGAGCAAGGAAACCCGAGACCCGACGAAAACAGACTCGGACTCGGACCCTGCCGGTCTGACCGCCCACATACCTGCGGTCAGACCGGACCTACTAGCCAGTCAGACCGCCCACACACTTGTGGTCTGACCGGCCCTGTGAAGGAAACCCGTCACTTTCCAAACTTTAGCAATTTTTCCCTATTTCGTCCAAATGTGCCAAATTTGGGTGTAAACAGATTGTATCACATACTATGTTTACATATTTATCCGACATTGTTCCTTGAAATAGATAACTCATTATTGGTTAATGAATATATGATTCTTTCATGAGACTCTTTATGTTGTTTGTTACTATTTCTAAATGATCCCTGACCAAATATCATATGTGGAACAAATATGTTTATATGATCAACACATGTATTAATTGATGATCATGTCTCATGGATCATGGTATAGAGATACCAAATTAATAATGTGGACACATGTTGCTGAACATGTTGTTGGATAGACCCAACATGAGACACTTCAAGAGCCATATGTGTTGTGTCATCAGTGATCTCATTTAGTGTTGGTGTTGAATTTTTAGACCTGAGATTATCATGGTTCCCAACATGTGTAGTAGCTTACTTAGGGACTGCTAAACGCTACTCCGTAATTGGGTAGTTATAAAATTAGTTTTCGCGTATGCTATGAAATATGTAGTGGGATATGAATAATCAAGATGGGATTTGCCCCTCCTATGGAGAGATATCTCTGGGCCCCTCGATGTTGTAGATTATGGATGTGCATGGCCATGCCAAAGGTGATTGAGGAGTCAATCACAAGTTATATAATCTATCAACAGGTTCGAGTGAATGATTGAGCTATTGGAGGATGGCACATATCTAGCCTTGAGCTTAATCGATATCGTGAGGCAAAGGGGCTCATACAAGTATACACTACAGATTCAGTCGATATGATCTTTATGTATGCCCGGTGGGTCAATACGTTCTGCTAGGGGCTGCTGCTGACGCGTGGACCGAAAATGAGTTTTCGGGTTACAGCCGAGTATACATGAACCTACAGGGTCGCACGCTTAATGGGCCGGAATAAGGGGATTGGATGGAGATCCAATATGACCTTAATTCGGATAGAGTCCTACGGGCCTTGGAGGCCCGAGTGATGGTTCCTATATATTCATGAGGGCTGTGACCGGCGGAGGAATAGCATCATGTGAGAAACCCTAGCCATCACTTCCCTCCTCGAGCAAAACCCTAGCCGCGTGCGGATGCTAGCACATCTGCGCGTGGCGTTCCGTCCCTGTACGTGTGGATACCGGTAGAGGTGCCACTAGTTTGCGGTGCTGATCGGCGTGTGAGTACGGCGAGGAGAACGCACGAGGAGGAGAAGGTCGAGCCGGTGCGATCGACTACTTCCACTACATCGACGCGCTTCACGAGAATTCCTTCGACTTCTTAGCGCCTTCTTCCGCTGCGCAGCGCGTCGAGTGGTAACGATCTATGATCTAATACTTACATGATTCCTGGTTTACGCGATAGAAAATTTTGATCTATGCTATCGTAGCCTACGCGTATCCCAACAACAATTTCAGCTTTACCTAAAATGGGAGTGGAGCTGTAGTAAGCTCTCCCACAAAATAAACTAGAGAGGTGGAGCTGGGTTTAGACAGCTCCACAACTCCACTCCAGACACAACTGGTCGAGCAAAATTTAGAAATTAAAACTCTACTCCATCAAACAGGCCCTTAGCTCTATCTTTCTATCTGATTTTGTGAGAGTGCTTTACCTAGCTTCGCTCCTATTTTAAATGAATCTGAAATTGTTTGGCTGAAATTTAGCTCGGAAAAAGGTGGATCTAGATGGGAAGCTGGCCTACACAGACCCAGGCATGCCCACGCTTGGGCGCCGCCCTCTTCACGTGCCGGCACATGTACCTAGGCGTGCGCGTCCAGACGTCGACGGGGCCACGTGAAAATGAGACGGGGACGTGAGTACGGCGATGCATCGAACGCAGACCCCGTGGGGGCTGGCCTCCAATTCCCAGGGGCCGAATGGGAGGAGACCACGCTGCAATGCTGCATGCACCCGTACGGCGCGCGTGTGCCTGTGGGAAGGCGCGACGTGACGGCTGGCGATTCCGCTGTCTCATTTGTCGCGGAAAGAGGTCAGTAAAAAACTTCGACGCCGAAACGCGCCTGAGCTCGGCACGTGAATCGCCGCGTTATCCTGTCGGGGGATAGGCCTGTACGGACGGAAAGGCTAAGGGGCGATCGATCGCCCCTAGCGATCGCCCCTGGCCTGGCGCGGTCCACCCCCTCTCTCTCCACGTTGTTTCCTTTTTCGGTACCGTATTATTTTTCTATTTTAGTAAATTTATGCACCTAAAGTTTATACCCCTGGTGTACTGTATATGAAGAGAAGGAGGGGAGGGTGAGAAAGCACGTAGGGGGGAGGGGAGTGCGGGTGATCGCTGCTTCAGGACAGACATCAGATGGATTTATCGGTGAAAACCCTGCTGACTCAGCTAGTCAGCCGTTTGAGAGAAGAATATAAGCATGACAATGCATCGATGATTAGGGCAGCAGCGCAATATTATCCATGGAAAAGACTCGTGCACACACTAGTGGAGACTCGTATACAAATCAAAATCTATAAGCAAATAGGATTACTCACACTTTAGCTCAG
Source organism: Oryza longistaminata (assembly GCA_009805545.1). NCBI lineage: Eukaryota > Viridiplantae > Streptophyta > Magnoliopsida > Poales > Poaceae > Oryza > Oryza longistaminata. The sequence continues at coordinate 26,760,321 of CM020180.1, read as the reverse complement.
GGTGTGTTTAGTTGGGGAAAAGAAAATTTTTGGGTGTCACATCGGACGTTTGACCGGATGTCGGAAGGGGTTTTCGGGTACGAATAAAAAAACTAATTTCAGAACTCGCCGGGAAACCGCGAGACGAATCTTTTGAGTCTAATTAAGCCGTCATTAGCACATGTGGGTTACTGTTGCACTTATGGCTAATCACGGACTAATTAGGCTCAAAAGATTTGTCTCGCTATTTCCCACATAACTGTGCAATTAGTTTTTCCTTTTATTTATATTTAATACTACATATATATGTCCAAAGATTCGATGTGATGTTTTTGGGACTAAACGGGCCCTCAAATAGCTATGAAGTCTAGATCATGTGTGGAGTGGAGATTATGTGCTCCCGCATGAATTATAGACTTGTTAGACCAGAAATGTAATCCTTATTTCCATAATAAATAAAGTTCCCTCTTTAACCTAAAAAAATACGTATGACTTCCATATGTCTGTTGTGACCGAGTCCGTATCGAGGTTGCCCTTTTAAGCGAGAATGATCCGGATCCCTAATCACGATCCCCTGATCGCATCCTATGATTCACGCACGCGTTCTCTCTCCTAACCTCTTCCACCTCCCACCTTTCTTTCGGTGCTCCCTCCTCTCCCAAATTCGTGGCCACCGCCGATTGCCTCTGCGCCGCCACTAACTGTCGTCGAAGACCACATCGTCGCCCAGTCCTAGCCTTCACCAATTTCCACCTTGTCGTTCCAAAGACCAGATCCGGTGGGAGGGGAGGTGGCAGCCTTAGGAGGAGGGGAGGCGGAGTCCTTAGGTGAAGGGGAGGCGGCGTCGGCTACAACAGGCTACAAGGCGACAGCGGGAGGGGAGAAGGAGGCTCGTCCCTCCTGTCCATGCGGCGACAGCGGCAGGGGTGGGATAAGGGCACCATCTACCATTGTGTTCTTGATGTTAATCTTTTTGATGTTTTTGATATTCATGTGTGTTCATGGATCTTCTTGATGTTTATGTGTTCATGTGATCTTTGATCTTGTGAGGATGAAGTGGTGCCACTTGATGGATCGGCTCGAATCGAGCCGATGTATCAAGCCGCTTTTTTTTTTTGGGTTCCTGGAACCTCAAAGGTACCGGTTCCTAAACCAGCACCTTTGAGAACATATCGAAGGTGCCGACTAATGGGTGTCAGTTGGGAAAACCGACACCCCACTACTACACAAAAAAATTTTCTGGACAGGGACACATTTAGGTTGGCAGATACGCCGCCCATAACTGGTCACGTCTGGGAAAATAGGCCCATTTTCGCGTGCGGTCTCTTAAATAGACCACACGCGAAAATGGCTCATTTTCGCGTGCGGACCTATTGAGAGGACCACCCAGAAAAATACCCACCCTCTCTTTCCCCTCCTACCTACTTTAAATTTTCCCCACTTTCTTTCCTCCCCTCTCTCCTCTCTATACTCTTTTCTCTCTCCTCTCCTCTTTCTCTCCTCTCCTCCATTACTGTCTCCACTCCCGTCTCTCCCCTCATCCCCTCCCCTTCCTTCCAACCTGACAACGGCAGCGGGCGTAGGCGGCGGCGGCGCGCGGGATCCGGCGGGCAGCGGCCCAGCCCCACACGGATCTGGCAGCCGGCCGCCCTCCACCGCGGAACCCGCTCCCCTCCCCTCCCTTCCTTCCCTCCCTAGATCCGGTGGAGGGGAGGGGCGTGGCGGCAGTGCGGCCGGAGGGGAGCACGGAGGCTGGCGGTGGGCAGTGTGGAGGCCGGCGGGAGGGCGAATCCGTCGGCCAGCGGTGCGGAGGCCGCTGCCGCCGCCGCCGATGACGACGATGACGACGACGACGAGGAGGGGCGGCCGGCGAGCGGGCGCGCCGCAGCCGTATTCGTTTTTTTGAAATTTTTAATTTTCTTTTTCGGATTTTTTGTTTTTCCGTGCGGACGACATAAGCACCCACATGCGAAAATCGGATTTTTGCGTGCGGGAACGCAAAAATTGTGATTTTCCTAGACTCTTGGGTGGTGCAGGCCACCCATCCGCACGCGAAATGAGATTTGACCGCATGGGAAAACTGGTCTTGTAGTAGTGCCCATGGGGCACTGGGTGAGAAACCATCTTTGGTTGGTCGGCAGAAATCCACAATAGTCCCGATTCCACTAAAACCGCGACTAAAGATGATCTTTAGTCCCGGTTGGTGGCTATAGTGGGCATATTTGATCTTTAGTCCCGGTTGGTAACATGCATTGTCAGGCCCCGGGATCTTTACTCCCGGTTATGTTACCAACCGGGACTAAAGATCCTAACTTTACTCCAGGTTGGTGTTATCAACCGGGACTATCGTTGGTATTACCAACCGGGACTAAAATTCAACGCTTAATATATAATCCTTCTTCCCTATCCTCTCCTCCACAACCGCCTCACACTTATCCTCTCAGATCGATCTCCCTCTCCTCCCTCTTAGATCGATCTTCCTCCTCCTCCCCCTCCGCCTCCTCCCCTTCCCCTCCCATCCCCGGCCCTCTCCTCCCCTCCTCCCTTCCCACGCAACAGGTGGTCGGCTGGGCCGCGCACGGGCCCAGTGGCGAGCGGCGGCAGGTGGCAGCCGCTGCTGGCATCTTTTTTGTTTTTTACAATTTGTGATTCACTAAGATGTATAATTTTGTGATTTGTTGCATGATCTGAGATGTATAATCTGTGATGTATTTGGTTTGTGTGTAATTTTTTTAAGATTTGTGATGTATATGATTTGTGTGTATAAGTAACTTAAGATTTGTGATGTGAATGTTTTGGGATGTTACTTTGATTTGAGGTTTGATTTGGGGATATGTATCCCACTTGATTTGGGAGAAAATACAGGGATTAAACTCTAGCTAAAAAACAATGAAAAAAAAGAGACCTAATGGGACTGCCGCTACCCTCTCTTTAGTCCCGGGACTAAAGATGGATCTTTAGTCCCGGTTATTATTTCAACCCGGACTAAAGATGGGCATCTTTAGTCCCGGATTCATAGTCCCGGATGAAAAACCGGGACTAAAAGGGGTTACCAACCGGGAGTATAAATGGTTTCTCCACCAGTGGGGCTTTCCTAACCGACAACTATAGTTGTTTATGTAGTAGTGCCCCCTGACTCTGCCCAAACTTCTCACACAAAACATATCATTGCTTGATCGCAAATATATGCATATGCCTGCAGATAATTGTAATTAGGTTTGTTACCTATCAAATTGTGCCCCACCCACCTATGAAATTGTTACCTATCCGAATATATGCCTTATGCCCAATCCATATTCTACTCCTGAATCGTCTCAGACCGATTTGGCTTGGACATCAGCAGCGTGGGATTATCATAGGATCCTGATTACACAGGAGAAAATGAATTTCTTCCGGTTGCAACACACGGGCAAAATGCTAGTTTATACTACAAAACAGCAGAAGATATATAGCAAGCAAATCCAGTAGTCCATCACATTGGTAGCGTTGATGCACCATCAATGCATCACATCCAACTCAAACGACAAGCTTATATAACTCCTGCAATAAACAGTTAGTTTACCATGCAAGCATGTTGTAAGGTTAAAAGTATTTGTAAATTTTAAAAAGTTAATTAATAACTTCAAAGTGCATTTCCCTTCCAATACTGATATTTTTTAACCTCAGTTGCCCAGATATCAAGATTTGGTATATTTGTCATTTTCTTCCCCCTAACAGCGTCGTACTAGGTCCTAACACTAGTACAGAGACCCATTTGCACCGGTTGGGAACAGGTCATAGGGGTCGTTTTTCCAACCAGAACTAATTTGGTGGCACCAATACCCAATCACATTGGTACTAGATTTAGAACCGGCACCTATAAAGATTATAGATGCCGGTTCTTACCCTACAACCGGTACCTAAAGTTTTCAACGAATAAAAAAAATAATCCTGACCTCCTTCCTGGCCACTGTCGCCACCACTACGCCACCTTCGCCACCACCACCACCGCCACAGCGGAGAGGAGAGGAGAGGAGAGAAGAAGTCGTCGCCGATTCTTGAGCCGCCGTCGCCGGATCTGGTCGCCGGTCGCCACCTCGCCCTCCGCGTCGGCCTTCTCCACCGGATCTGGGTACCAATATTATAGGTGTCGGTTTTTATCTATATCCGGCACTTATAATATAAGTATATGTTCTAGTTTTTTTAAAAAACCGACATATATAGTTTATACTATATGTAACGGTTTTTATGGTAATAGGTGCCGGTTTTAAATAAACCGACACCTATGAGTCGGTATCTATTACTAGGAATTTTGTGGTAGTGTAACATTATTTTTAGGATAACATGAGGCTTGCAATAGCAATTAGCAATGGCTTATGCTGGAAAGGGATAAATTTGACTTATCATTGTCAGTGAAAGCGAAATGTGACAGTAAAACCGTGGAATTAGCTTCTTAGACCATGTTTAGATGGGATTAAAACTTTTAAGTCCCTATCACATCGGATGTTTGGATACTAATTATAAATATTAAACGTAGACTATTAATAAAACCCATCCATAATCTTGGACATTATCGTGAGACGAATCTATTGAGCCTAATTAATTCATGATTAGCCTATGTGATGCTACAATAAATATTCTCTAATTATGGATTAATTAGGTTTAAAAAATTTGTCTCGCGAATTAGCTTTTATTTATGTAATTAGTTTTTGTAAGTAGTCTATATTTAATAGTCTAAATTAGTGTCTAGATACAGAAACTAAAGTTAAGTACCTGTATGCAAACACCACCTTACTAGTAACACAAACACCACCTTATTAATAACACATGCGATTCAATTGTTCTCCAATAGAGCGGAAACATCAGAACTCAACAAAAAAATAAGAAAAGCCTCGGGTTGGTCCTCCAGGAAATAAGAAAACTAAGAGATGAATAAAAATAAATAAATAAGCTTACTTAGTTGCATTTGTATAAGGTACATGCATTGCCTTTTGTTTGCAACTCCAGAAGAAAATGTTAAGATCATGGGTCTTCGCTTTTAAATTGCTTTCGTGGCGCGTCACGCCTAGAGAGCTCTGGATACTGGACAAGAAATCAAACGACCTAAGAGCAATAGTAAAAGTGATTGCCACCTTTAATATTATCGATATCTTCTACTCCCTCCTTGACTTTGGTCAAAGTCAAACTACTTCGAATTTAACCAGTCAAACTGCTTCAAGTTTAACCAAGTTTATAGAAAAAAATTGTAATATTTTTTACGCAAGATAAATTTATTATAACAGTATATTTAATTATTAATTTAATAAAACTAATTTGGTAATATAAATATTACTATATTTGTCTATAAACTTAGCCAAACTTGATGCAGTTTGACTTATCTTATAACCTGCAACGGAGGGAGTAATAATTAATTAGAGGGCAGCTCATACTACACATTAGATGATACCCCGCGCATTGTTACGGGATTTTATAGAAGTGACTTTTGAATGAAATATGATGTAAACAATTGCTAAAATGTGAGAAAGTTACCTAGACATATATAATTTGTGAGAATATTAGAAATAAAAAGTATCATGGATAGAACTCGCCTTGATCTTCGAAATACTCTTAAATTATGCCTCAACAGTTTTCAATTAAATATAAATAACTTTATTACGTCTCAACAACTGACCACATGGACCTACAGTTCTAAAGTAGACGATATAAAAGAAGCAGTTGAGTGGAGGTAGATTATTGAAGAGAAATGAGAGAGGCTTAGAGTTAGTGATTATTTGACAGTTTCTTTGAGCATTGAGAGAGTATCATTTAGTCATGTACTATGCAATCAATATCAAGAACAAATAAAGTTAATATCAGTTTTATTGAGACAATAGTTAATGTAAGAAATGAAGTCTTTCTATTGCATCAATAGTTAATATTTAAGATGCACAATGACCTAATGGCCGTGATATTTCTGATGATGATGTGGCTTCATGGTGACACTTGAATAATAGATTGCCTCTAACATATTAGCCCCAATACAACATATGTATTTATTTTATCCACCCTGGTTCAATCAACCTCACCCTTTTCACTTCTTCTTTATAATTTGCGAAGAGGTTATCTCTTGCATAAGTGGTGACTCATCCTCTCTCACCTTTCTTCTCTACTCCACCTCATTATTTAAGTTTAGATGAAATCTAAAGGTTTGTACTCCACCAACGATAAAAAAGAAAAAAAACTACAGTGATGACGGATACTTCATCGTGAACGTACTGAACGACGGGCTCGGAGGACACGAAGAAATGGGAGATTAAAAATAAAGACTGAGATGGGAGACCCACGTCCACATACCCCCATCTCTTTGCTGCGGCCAATGGCCGCGCCACGCGGGTGGGACCCGGCCTCTGAGCCGTGGGGAGGCGCAGCGAAACATCCTCCCAAAGTCCCAATCCACCCGAATTCCCATCCCCCACGCACGGTCCACGCCACTCGAATACGAAGATCGCAGCGCAATCCCACTCCCCTGGTACCTGGTGTTGGTGTGCTAGCTAGAGCTATGCACTGCTTGGAGTGCTTTCTCACACCGACACACACGAGGAGGAGAGGCGTACGGCGATGACGCCCCAGACATGGACAGTTGACCCCACACTCTCTCATATGGCCCCATCCATCCGGTGAACCGGGCGGTCTTGCCACCGGGCCCCATGGCGCGTCGAGTCTCGAGTCGATGAGTGCAAGCCCCTCATTTGAGTTACCTTAGATGCCACGTAAGACAAATGCGCATTGAATCCACTCCTCCCTCAATGCAAATACTTTCACGGGATCCCCAAGCCAACCACCCCAACCCAACCACTGCTACTTTCACATTCTCTCTCCCACTTTCCCCTTTCCCGGTGCTAAGCCTCTACTTGTCCTCGAGCTCGTCTCTTGCAAGTGCCGCTGATGCGCTCGAGGGTGTCCCGATCTTTCGATGAGAGGGATAAGTCGATTGGACGGAGTGACGTTGGCAATCCGACTACAACTATCCGGAGATGTTGCGCCTTAGCAATCGTTACACCAACTCCAGAGGCGGTCGTGAATCTCGACGGATGCACGATCAGCCCAACCACGAGGGTATGTGTTCCTACAAGCAATCGAGAACCAACAAGAACAAGATGAACATGCAACTAAATTTGCGAATCAAAGATGTTGGATTGAATCAACAGGAGTAACAAGCAATCTGGCGATCTAATCGATCACGGGATCAACTCGGAAAATTCGGCGGTCCTATGCAGATTCGGCGGCCGTTTGAAGTCAGCAGTGTAGCAGGTGACCGAATTGGATTCCAGCACTTGGAGGACTTGATCTTGATATCATCTTGTTCTTCCATCATGTGAGCAGCAGTTGTATCTGTAGTAGCCATGGTGACTTCAGCCGACCACCCTGACTCCGAGCGGCCACGACGTCCCCGACCTCGTCTCCGGTAGGTGCCTAGCAAAGTTGCGGTGGGCTAGCCCATGCTCGCCAGGGCCCCTCCTCTCTCGGCTAGCGTCGAGGGCTAAGAGAATGACGGCGGCAGTGCGAATCCAGAGTGGAGCGGCGGCGGCACGGATCTGGAGTGGAGCGACGACGGCGTCCTCGTGCTCGTCTCCGGAAGCGCCGAGCGAAGCAGCGATGGAGCCACTCATGGTCGTTGTCCTCCTTGCTTCGAGAAGTGGCCTTGGTGGTGGATCTCTGCGTCGCCGGCCACCGCCCTAGTGGCGGATCTCGAGCGGCAGCCCCGGTGGCGACTCCATCAACTCCAGGAGCTACCCCGGTCGGCACCCCTCCTTTCCCTTCATGGCGGCACTTCAAATTGGCTGGGCGGCGACGGCAGTCCGGAACACCGTCGTTCCAAGCGGCGGCGGCGGCGGCAGCGGCCGATCTGCTTGTGGCAGCCCTTGGTGGTGGTGACCCCGATGGATGAGCGGTTTCGCCGGCTTCTCCTCACCGAGTGGGCCCTGCGCTAGGCTTTTGCAAAGAAAGCACTCGTTCCTCTAGCGAGAAGCGAAGAACCAACCAAAGCTATGGGCCACCATCTTTTTCCTTCACGTAGACGAATCCACGCGCCACGTCCTTGCACTGTGAAAGGCCTGAGGAGCGTGTCTGTGTGTGTACCATTTTTGGATGCAGCTCTGCGCGGGTACATGCGTGAGAGGTGAGACACCATCTATGTCAGCATCTCAGCGATTCACGGAGCGGGTGCCGTGGATTGGAAGTGTCGTGAGGGAACCAGGGTTATATATGATCAAACAACACTAGTCACTGTAGCAGAGAAATCCAGGATAGCCCTAGCCCCGACACCCACCACCGGCGACAACGGCCCCTGTTGTCACCGCCACCACCGTCCAGCCCGTCTCCACACCTCTCATCACTGACCATAGAAGCCTTCCAACCAACCTCTCCGTCGCGTATTGTTGGGGAGCTGGTGGCCGAGTCGCTCCCTTTCCGCCACGGTAAGGACGCCATTCTTTTCGCCAACTCGCCGGATCTGGGTTCACACTCAACCCGTTCGAAAGCTGCATCCCCGCTGTGGGATGGTTCCTTCCATGCGAAGAGTTTCAAATCGGTTCTTCTCTCTTCCACAATCGCTGCTCCTACTGATGCTGGATGCTCTCGTCAAGTCTTTTCAAACTTGAGTGTCTCTCCCTCTGCGCGCGATGATCCGGAGTTAATTGCCCTCTGTCACACAAGCTGGAGCAAGCAAGACTACCGGTGCACGCGAGATTAATTCCCCACCAAGAAATCATGCACCGAAGCTATCCTCCACTAGATCTATGGCAGTAGGTAAGGTTCTTAAGAGTGGTAAAATCATTTCAAATCCATCTCGTCTTTCAGCTACAGCAGACAATACCAGTGCTTCAGATCCTCGTCTTCAATGGAGAGAAGTTAAGGCTAAATACTGGTGGAGAAATCAGCACACACAATCTCTCACCAAAAATCAAGATATGAAGTTGAGGAAAGCACGCTTCTTCAAACACATGGAGGGGAAATGCTTCAGATGCCTTCAAACAGATCACATAGTCGCTTCTTGTAGAAATCCTTTCAGATGTTGGTCCTATAGGTGGATTGGACATGAAGCTGTTAATTGCCCAGCGAGGAGACGGGGCCTTAAAACCCCAGCTACTCTCCCCCTGCTTCTGCCCAATCCTTCAGACTTTCCCCCACTTCCGTCCCAGAATTCTTCTCCTTCTCTAAGCAATCCGCCTCCCGCCTATGTTACCCCGATACGGCACTCAGGTCACGTATCAGTATCCAATACGGATACGTATCGGATACGCTTCGATACGTTTCACGTATGTATCCAGCAACTCCTCGATTTTCAAATAAATAAATAAATAATTATGGATACAACGCTAATACGTCGAACACCTCACCCAGACATCTAACTACTGCTTGGCCTCCTCACGCACTCCCACTCTTCCCATGTCGCCGCCGTCGCCGTCGCCTATCCGCATCACGTCGCGCCTCCTACACCACATCCGGACGCATCAGCTTCGCCTCCACCGGGCGCATAGTCGGGGGCTACAGCTAATCAGGTGCATCGAGTAGATGCACCTGGGTATATATTCTTTATTATTTTTAGATAACTTTTTCAGCCCTTCACAGCCTTCTGGTCTGGTAAAAGCACTCAGGAGGCTATGGCGGAGATGATTGAAGGACTCGGTTTTAGATTAATCTAGTTTGACAGAAGATTATCTTTTCTTTTCGACTATGAAGGTCTCATACACTCACATGGTTGGCTTGTCCGACTAGTAACAAGGGATAGGTTATATCTATAAAATATGTAACAAACCATGACTTGGGTATTATGTCTCCTTGTGTATTATGGAATGACCTAAAGTATTGGTTTGGTAATATTGTAAAGTAAATTAAGGAAACTAATGTCGTTTCTATCCTTGTAATCATGCCCCCTAACCTATATAAGGTAGGCAGGAGATCCACGAAAGGAGATAACCTCAAACGGATCGTTAGATCAATATACGCCCGGCAGATACAATCACAAACATGAGTAGGTTTTTAACTCTTATTGAGAGGATTTGAACCTGTCTAAATTCTTGTCTTCGCATCAATCAACTTTTAGGTCTTGTGCGCTACCCTATTTTATTATTGTCAATTTCTAGAATCGAATTCTATCTATTAATTAGGCAGGATTTAGTAACTTTCTTTTATCTCCAGGAAATTTCGTCTAGTGTTTGATCATGACTATTATATTTTCTTTTATCTTTCCGAAACTTGTATTGTCTCCAATCAGGAATAGTTTCAACCCGAGGGTATAAATATAAATGTACACCCGGGATCTTTGTAATCTATTTTCACATATCAATACAATTACTTTTGACGTATCGCCACCTTTTATTGCAACGATTTCTTAGTTTTGAGTTGGCTATGTCAGTTTCGATCTCCAGTGAGGAAGTAAGTTCCGTCAAGTTCGCTTGTATGAGCGTGGCTAGAACTTTATCAGTTAAGTCCGATATTCTCAGGTTGGTGCAAGCGTTGCCTATCTGATATGATTGATTATGTCTTTAACTGCATTGTTGTACTGTATTGCTGTTTAGAGTTGTATCGGCTTAATTAGGATTTTTTTTATTAGGTTCGATATTTTAACTAAATTGAAGTTTTTTAATCCTATTGTTGTTTTAGATAGATTTGTTATATCCATCACGTTTTTAAATAGGTTTTTCTTATTATCTTCAATCTTATACTGTGTCGGTTATGTCTGATCTATCAGATTGCTGCTAATAAGTCTATTTCTACTAAGACGATAGTTTTTCATGCAACGTTTCATCATAGTACTAACCAATGAGTTATCTTTATTGTGGGCTTCAGCTATCAGACATATTGGTTAGTTAGCCGATATACACTTTAATTTACTTACATCTGATCTTCAGCCGATGTATGTTTTAACCATCGAATTTACATTACATTATATTAGTTTTGGCCGGTTGGTTCACATTATGTTATCTTGTTGCATTTTCTAAGTTGCATCGACTTATACTCCAACTTGTATAATATTTAGTTAAATCTATCTTTATCAACTTTAATGTTATACTATATTTGTTCGGTCTGATCTACCAAGATTGCTTTTGATAAACAATGGTTTATTCATGGTTATGCAAAGTTTAGTTCTAGCCGATGATAGCATGAATCTCATTGTTTATCTGGTTATTTGAATCTACATTGGATCTATAGTCGATTAATCAAAACCCTATCGATATCGGCTGGCCTCGCTATATTCCATCGGTTTATTAACCGATCGGCTCCTTGATCTTATGCGATCCATCTATTTATCTTGTTAGTTGCAGAATCAAACTAACCGGAGATAAGCAAAATTTCTAGGCATTCATGTGATACGACGAACTTTGCGTCAACACAAAGAGGACAAGAGTGCATCACCAAATAGGCCCCCGTACATTGTGAACGTTCAACATGCAAACAGTGTAAGCTACAACACATTTACTAGCCGTGATAGAGCAACTATATTCTTTAAAAGGTGAAAACAAAATCAATGGATCATTTTTTCAAACATAAAATCAATTACATGAAAAAAGTACTTTGCGCACTACATACATTCGTAAATGCGCACTACAAATACGCTCAATGTTATGAGTTCTTCTATTGCTAGTGTTATGGGTTCTGTTCCGCTTAACGTTTCTTTTAGGAGAGCTTTAGTTGGTCAGAATCTAACATATTAGCATGAATTGTGTGCTTCTATTGTTCATATTCATATCCAGTTGAATAACTCTTCTGATTGTTTTAGATGGAGTTATCATCAGAATGGTCGGTTTTCTGTTAGGTCAATGTACTTAGCTCTAATTAACAATGGTTATATTGACAGAAATAAAATTATTTGGAAGCTTAAGTCGCCGTTTAAGATCAAGATCTTTATGTGGTAATTGCTTAAAGGGGTGGTGTTAATCAAGGATAATTTGGCAAGACGGAATTGGAATGGTAGTCTAAAATATTGTTTCTGTATGAAAACTGAGACTATTCAATATTTATTTATGGAGTGTCATTATGCAATGTTTATTTGAAGAGAAGTTCAGTTCTCTTTTGGATTATACCTTCCTAGTAGCATATCTGATATTTTTTTATGGTTGGCTTCTGGGGGTTGACAAGAAAAAGAGTAAACTGATACTTCTTGGAGCCTCTGCCTTATGTTGGGCTCTATGGTTGAGCAGGAATGATAGGGTTTTTGATAAGCCACCATCTGTTTCCTATATGCAGGTAATTTTCAAGGCAACATATTGGCTCTGGCAGTGGGCACAATTAAAAAAGTGTGATGAAGATGGGGAGTTCCTGATTGTTGCATGTCGTAAGCTTGAAACGACGGTTATGCAACTTTTTGTCAATTATGGATAGAGATTCACCAATAGACTGGAATAAGTTTCTCCTCGTCCTGTTTGGTTTTCTTCTATTTTGGTTTGGTGTGTTTCGCTTTATTTTGGACTACACTCTTTTAGAGTGCTAGATTGTAATAATTGGTTGTAGCTCCTTTAAACAAAGGTCGGGATGTTTCATTTCATTATCTAAAAAAACAAACACGCTCAAAAGAGAGATACTAGCCACAAATCCCAAACATCACTACTAAAATTTTGTTGACTTGTACTCATGTATATGAAATAATTTTGTCTCCATAATTCAACCATTTTTTGGCTGGAGTCGTTTAACCATACCTCCACCAACACAACACCATAACTCCCTCAATATCTGTTGCTATTTAGTCATGTCATTGTCCAATATGTGTGGATTTATAACAATAGAGTGGCTCTTAATAAAATTTGAAATTTATAAGTAGTTTTTGTCAGCCAACCCGAGGATAAATCTTACCGAGTCTAGTACAATCACTAGAACGGGATCGCTTATCTCTAACGGGCTGAAAGCCTCATCACTATCGGGTAAGGTCCCCGTCAGTGGGCAAAGGTCACTGATGTGAGAAAATATCTCAATCGGGCTAAAGCCCGCCACGGATGGATGCTATCTCAATCGGGCCGACAACCAAGCCCGTCCCGTCACAGATGAGTACGACCAGTCAAACCACCGTAGCTAGGAGCCCGTCACGGATGACTAATCTCAATCGGGCACACCACTATGCCCGTCACGGATGAGTAGTCATCTCCATCGGGCATTTAGCTAGAGCACATCACCGATAGGTTTGACCCCACGTGTTGAGTCAAACTAGTCCCGGTTTGGATGACTTATCTCTATCGGGTGTATTATAAAAGCCTGTCACGGATGACTAATCTCTAACGGGCTTGACTCTATAGCCCGTCACGGATGAGTTATCTCTTTCGGGCATTAGCTAAATGCCCGTCAGGGATGAGTTTAGAACCAAAAAAAATAAAATTTGTCTTTTTGGCTAGCCTCAGGCCTTTGCTAGCCATGCCCGCTGCAAAAATGACATAAGCATATATATACATAGTCCCATTCCCAGCATCAATTCACATAAACCATCACAGCCAATTCATATAGACCCATTCCCAGCATCACATCAGCCAATTCACATTCATATTCCATCACAGCACAGCCAATTCACAAAATCAAACACATATACATTCACATCCACAACCCATTCACATATATATATCATTCACATCCATTTTTCTCTCCAAACCGCCGACATGCATCAAAACCTTCAAAACTAAGTTATAAATTGGAACAATTTTATATGTAACTAGAAATGCAAGTATATACAGAGACGAGCTACATAGGACTTTACTCTAAAGAATTTAATTGTATTACAAAGAATATTTACAAAAATCAAATGTTTGTCGCATATGCATTGCAAATGTTCTGCCATTCCGAGACGAGCTAACTAGGACTTCACTCTAAACATCCCTTTCAGTGACAAGATATCATCTAGTATGAATTGTGCTATCTCCTCTCTAATGATTTCGAAGTTGATTTCCGGAATACTTAAAAAAATTCATGCATGTTCGGCGCCAAGTTAGTCTACATACTTGTAAATTTGTCGTCCTATGTGTGTATAAACAATTGAAATACACACCTTAGGGTCGAGCAATGTCACCTTTTCTGCGAAGCTCCTCATGTTATGGCAGACATGGAACCCGCATTGGTCGCCAACTTGTTGACGTATTGGGAAGTCTTTCTTGTGACCAAGTTTGGGATGCCCATCCTTATGCCTCCCGCCTCTTGCCACGTATTGGTCCCATGCCTCGTTCAAGGCAGATTCGATGGCCGACCAATCGTATATTTCTGGCTTGATATTGGAGTTAAGGTAGTGTACCCGGCTCCACTTCGGCGTTATTACCAGAAGAATCCAATGTCGCCTGCGAAATTATTAAATTGCCAGTTACATACTACAGTTGTACGCGTCTAGTATTTGAGTATAAGTACGGTACACGCTTACTGTTGATTGTAGGCACACATAATGAAGTCCTTGTCTTGACGGGCAAATAAGCAGTCCTTGATATAGCCCACCATGTTTGCTCGATCGTTTTTCAGCGTTGTCTCGTTAACGATAGCTGGAACGAGTAAGGCAACATGGGGTGCTTTACGATGGACATGCTTCCAGGTTAACCTACGAGCAAGACGAGAGTCAGGGTAAGCTTAATTTGTGGACAGTCACTACCATATCGCGTACCAAGAAATACTTACAAGGAGTAGCACTTAAGGAGGTTGGTGTCGATCGCTCGCACCCTGTAGAGGTCCCATAGATCTGTGAAGTCTACGGCGATGAAGGCAGTAGGCCCGAGGAACGGCTGACCATCGTGCTGGCCCAACATGTAGGTCTCTCTATTCTTCCTCCTTGCGTTGGACTTCTCCATGTAGTACCCATGCAACTCCTTGCATACAGGGCCCATCTTGAATAAGGCATCGTCTCCGACCAATGGCATGCCCAATGTGAATTCGGCTAGAGGCTTTGGAGGAGCTACTGGCGCCTTGCCAAGATCAAGCTTCTTTGGGGCTAATGGCATATTTATTTTTCCTCTCCCCGTTCCAGCAGCTTTTCTGCGTGTGTCAAGCTTGGGTGGAGAAGATTTCGCCCTCTTGCTCCTTTTGGCAGGAGGGGGGAGGCGCGACCTGCTGTCAACCTCCATACCGTCGTCCCCAAAATCAGTATCATACTGTAATTGGAGATCTTCATCTCTTTGTTCAACGGCAGGAGGGAGAGATATAACAGTTTGATGGGGACGCGTCGGCGGCGGCCGAGAACTTGGCGCTGGCCTTGGAGTTATATTGATCTCAATGCTGTGCTTGGGCCATTGAATAAAGGTCCCACGTGCAGCCCCAAGGGTCAGAATCTCGTCATTAGGTGGGTGTGGGATAGTGTAGCCAACCCAATCGGGCTTCACTAAATCCACCTGAACTTTGGCATTGCCGGCTTGCAGCTGCGCCCCATGCACTCGGGTCTCCGGGGTAGGCTTGAATGCTTGACCCTCTGCGGCAGGAATTGCAAATCCTGGTGTCACCCTAACGACTAGGGTACACGATGTGGGTTCCTGCGATAGATTCATTAGTGTCCTTAGTATATGTTTCAATGTATTGTGGTGCTAATACAATATATGTGTTATTAAGTTGCTTTTACAGTTATGTGGTCCACCACGGCGGGGCCTTCAGGCTGTTCTGCCAGAGCCTCAGTTGATGCGCAGCTGCTACGCCTCTGCGTGGGGCTCACTTGTACTACGGGACCGGGAGTGGCATCGGTCGACCTATCCCTGATGCGTGCCTCCATCCGAGCCTCCATACCTAACAGCTCGGCAGTGAGCTGTTCTCTAAGCTCTTGTTTAAGCTCATCCCGAAGTTGGGCCTTAATGCGTGCAGCTTTCTGCGCCTTGGAAAGCTTGTGCTTCTTGTACTGCCACGCGTATTGGGCAAACCCAAACATCCATGGAACATTGGAGCCAATGCCCCTTGTTCATCCACGGTGTTCTTCGTTTCCCGACGCTTTCGTGAAGATGTCATCCTCGCGTTTTTGTGAGCAGACCTCTTGGGAGGCCTGTCTCTCAGCATTCACTTCGACCTGGGGTACAGTTAGGACACGTTAGACGAAGAATACGATACAACATAATGAAACCTATTCTATGTGTTCAACTTACGATTTTCTGATACACCGCTTGATCTTCGGGATTTGGGAACGAAAGAGTTCCGTCACTATTCTTCTTCACCCTTGCCCTTGCCCAGTTCCTTGCCCGCTGGACCGGGATATCAGCAAGCACTTGCGGGGTGTTAGATTCCGCTGCAGCTTCATCCTCCTTGTCCCATTCTGCCTGTTTCCCCGCGTAGCCTCCGGTGCCAAGCCGGTGCGGGTGAAGGTTCCTTGCCTGCAGATCACGGTAGGCCTGGCTTTTTGCCCGAGACCTGTTTACCAATTTGTCTTGGTCGGTACCGTGCAGGCAGTAACCCGACCAAACCAGATTTGGCAACCGGAACACTTCGTATTCTCCTAAATGCCATAATTTCAGTAACTTAATTTAATAACAGCTCTATGCATATCCATCCCATTTCCCTCAAAATCACCCAAAACAGCCCATAGTACACAAGTCACATATATATTATTTTTGTACCTAAAAAAACACAAGACATGACATATAATAAGTTTGGCCTCAGTTTTGCTTAGAAATTATGCATCAATTACCATCATTTGCAACTGCCCCCACCCCCAAAAGAAATTAAGAACAAGTGTAGAGGGTCTGTCCTTATGCAAAAAAGAAACAGCCATAAAAAAACAGCCATAAAAAACACAAGTCACACACCAAAACTCACATTTCCCCCAAAATAATTCAACCATCACAGCCGACATCAATTCATCCATCCCATTGGACCCAAAAAATCCCAAAAATTTTGCAAACAGCCATATAAGAACAAGTGTAGAGGGTCTGTCCACATGTTGAACAAGAGTGAGGCCGGCCCAAAAATGCATCCATTTTGCAAAACATCCCATACTGCCACTCCTCCCAAATAAAATGAACAAGTGTAGATGGTCTGTTCTTATTGAAAAAACCCAAAAATCACAAATGTATATGGTTTGTTCTTATGCATTAAAAACCCACATTTAAACCTAAACAAGAACAAGAGTGAGGCCGGCCCAAAAATGCATCCATTTTGCAAAACATCCCATACTACCACTCCCCCCCAAATAAAATGAACAAGTGTAGATGGTCTGTCCTTATTGAAAAAACTCCAAAAATCACAAGTGTATAGGGTCTATTCTTGAGCAATCATCATTGGCCATTCATCACAAATACATCCATCACAGCCCACAGCATCCCAAGTTGGCATTTCCCCCAAAAAATGTCAAATTAATTCCATCATAGCACACTGCATCCCAACATGGCATTTTCCCCAAAAATGACAAATTAATTCCATCACAGCCCACTGCATCCCAACATGGCATTTCCCCCAAAAATCACAAATTAATTCCATCACAGCCCACTGCATCCCAACATGTCATTTCCCCCAAAAATCATGCGGCTATATTTCTCATGTATAAGTATATAGGAGGAAAATATTACTTTCTTAATAATATAATAATATAGATCTAATCTAATGGTCAAAAATATCAGGATAACTTTAAGTGAAAATTGACGGTGGGATTATATAGTGCTACCTGGATATATAGTTTTAAAATAATTTCAAAGACAACCTGCAAAGAGAGGTGGTTGGATATTTTATATTTATATTTATAGATCTGTTTAACTCTGCATATTTGCATAAATTTGTAGAATATATTCTATTAATCGTAGAAATAAATTCTATTTTAAACAGCATCGATTTTTCCCCACTGATATTAGACATGCGTAAATTTTTTTGCTCTACCGTTTTTTTAGTAAGTACGTGCTTTTGTTTATTTTCTTCCTGGGCAAAGAGTAGGTAAGCTTTATTGGTTTTCTTTGATCATACGTACATGCGGATATATTTTTTTATACGGATACATGATGAATATATTACTTTTTAACTAATAGATCTAATGGTCTATAATATCGGAGCCACCAATTTAGATGAAAATTAAAGGTGAGAATAGATAGTGCTATGTGGATATATAATTTTAAAATAATCTGAATGTTTAAAGAGCGTTGATTGGATATTTATATTTATATTATAGATATAGTTTAACTGCGTATATTTACATAAATTTGTAAAGTAATATATTTTATTAGCAGTAGAAAATCTTATTTTATCGTTGATTTTTTTTCACTGGTGTTAGAGGTACATATCACATTTGTTTTTCCTGCTTTTTCTTTTTTTTCCGTAAGTACATTTATACTTTTTTTCTTCTTCTTGGGAACAGTAGGTAAGCTTTGTTTGTGTTTAAAGTACGTATATTCATCCGTATACGTATACACGAGTCTTTTTAATAACAAATCTGATCTAATGGTATAAAATATCGGGTCACCAATTTAATTGAAAATCAACAATAAGATTAGATAGTGCTATGTGATAACCTATGAGTGTTTGTAGATGTGCCACGTGGCGGCTTGGGAATGTTTCTAGGAAATTTAATGGACTTTTAAGTATATAATAGATAGATAGATAGATTGATAATAAATTAGACAGCATAAATTATTCCATCGTTTATTTTCTTGTAAACATACATAGCTAAATTAGATCTTGTAAGGAGAAAATATCAAAAACTCATAATAACTCAATGTTTGCAAAGGATTGCTGCTCGAGGGAACAATTTTTAATCTGTTTCTCGGTACCTATCCATGGTTGTTACATTTTCTTTGGAGACAAATTGTTATCTTGACAATGCAATTGAATAAAGTACCAGCATGTTTCCTTAAAAGAAATATATTAAGTACTATGTTTTGATTAAAAACACATCACATAGGACCATTCACTAAAATTTTGGAATCGATTCATAACTGAGACAGACATAGAGCCAATCACGAGCAAAAATTTTCACGTCTAAATCCAAAGACCAAACAATAGTTAGCAAGACAACCAGAAGAGAACCTATGAGTAGTAAAAAAAAATTGAAAATATACATTTTCTTCGATTATTTTACCGGAATATACACGTTTAGAAGGGAATGATATAGACATATTGCAAAATGGAAGTGCGAGGCTGGGGTTGAGTGAGCGATACCGGAGTAGAGAGACCGCACACGGCCAGTGTGGCCATCTCGCTCGGCCAACAAGCGAGACCGAGGTACAACACCGATCTCGCGACTTAATGAAACCTTATGTATGTGGACTACAAATAGAACTACCATTATTTAAACATTTTCTATTTCTTACAAAATAAATTACTGCATAAACTACTAAATAATTATAACTTAAATTACTACGAATTAATTATAACTTTAATTAAATTTTCATCCCATATAAATTAATTATGTCTACCTACTACATTATGAATATGTAATATTTATTAACTTTGTACGTGGCTATTTTCGTATGCAACGTAAAAAAATATAATTATAAACTAATATATATACGTCTAATATTCTCTTACACAATTAATAACAAACATTTAATATCACTACTATAAACCACGTGAACTAATATTTCGTAAATCCTCGACCCTACAAATTTTTACTAATAAAAAACTAATCAACTTACATGCACTTGCTTTCTTCTCTCCACTGCCTCCTCTCTTCCGAACGCCTCCACTCTTGCTAGTCCCTGTTCTTGTCCTCCTCCTCCCTCACTACACTCCCACTCCATTCATGCTCTTAACATCATGCATTTCTTTGTTCCTTTATAACTACCTACATTTATAATACATTTAATCACACCATTTATTCTCGTTACTATATGAAACCTTATGTATGTGTCCAACAAATAGAACTATCATTATTTCAATTTTTTTCATTTGTTACATATAATATTGGCTATATATATAAAATTAAACATCACATGAACTACTAATTAATTATAACTTAAAATTACTACAAATTAATTGTAACTTTCATTAAATTTTTGTACCTTATAAATTAATTATGTCTACCTATTTTTTTAACCCCGAACCGACTCTAGATCATATCACACAAACTACCTCCATTACCATTGGCCTACTTAATAATAATATACTACATTACGAATATTTCACATTTATTTTATTTTCTACGTTACTATTTTTACGTGCGACGTACAAAAATAAAATGTACAAACTAATATGTATAGCTCAAATTTTCTCCGATATAATTAAAAACAAATATTAACTAACACTACTATAAACCTCTTTCTCTTCCTCTGTGAGGTCCATCTCCTGTCCTCTCATTCTATGCATTGAGAGCATTGTTGACGGTCATTATCGATCAGTTTTGCCCATCAATAAAACCTAAAATAAAGGAGAACTAGTTATGCTTGTAATGCATATTGTGTTAGAATAAAATAAAATCCACTAGTATATGGTATACTAACCCTTTGCAGAGAATGAGTACAAAATGGAGGAGAATCGACATCAAAACAGACGAGATCAAATCAATCGGATGATGTCGAGAATCAGACTTATGAAGAGATGGGCCAAGAACTCAGAAATGACATGATCAATTGGGCCAAAACTCACAAGTCTGCGTACAGGTGAAAAAGAGGAGGCCACCAACCAAAACCTGGGCTGGTTGGGCCGGCCCATGGTTCGGCCGAACCATGAACCCCCCTCACAGCCGTTTGATCCAGGGCTTTGCCTGGACGGCTTGGATTAGCCCCCAATGACGGTTGAAGGGTATTTCCAAACATTCCAACCATCACAACTGTCATTGGGAGGCTATATAAGGAGCTCACTCTCTTTCCATTTCAACACACACCTCAAGCAAAGCTTTCTCATATAGTTTAGTATTCTCAAGCTAGTGGAGTAGGAATAGAATAGAAGTCCGAGCCCGGATGTCTTCGGAAGAGTTCGGTATGGCTCTAGTAGCTCTCCTTTCTTCTTTTGTAAGACTTGTACTTTATTTAGAATATTCTTCTATATACAATTCTGGTATTGTAATACTTTCCGAGTATATGAATACCGACTTTACTTTATATTCGACTTATATTGATTATACTGCTAGCTTATCTGGGAGATGCAGTGGTGAGGGTATAATGTTTGCTTATGTAATTACTCTATGTCATGACGATGATATTAGAGTAGTATCTGGTAGTTTAGGCATGGTGTCTAGATTACTGGGTATCACTATTTGGGGTTATATGCTGCGGAAGAGAGGTGGGCCGCTGATGGTGACAGGTTAGTACGGGTATTCCTCCGCACGTGTATATAGTCCTAAGTTAATTTCCTAGGGAGGGTACTCCTCCATATATAGCCCCGATTGTATGGTCATGACGGGCTGTCGTAGGTAACTCGGCAGTCAGGGGTGGCTTCTCGAAGTACCAGGGGCATCGGAAAGAGGGTATTAGCTAGTTAATCTCATAACTAGGATGTATGTATAATATGTATACTAGAAGTATAGGAATAGACTCTTTTCTAATTTCTTTCTACTTAGCTTAGATAATTTATGAGAGTGAGTAGTCTTATGCTTGTGTGTCACCCTAACCTATGCTTATATTAACCGCTGCTTAGAAATGATCAGTACAAGTAACATATAAATATTAGCTTGGTTCTCTCTATTATAATCTTCTCCCGGGATTAAACAAATACGATACCCTTTGATGAAGGATGCTAGGTCCCGATCTTCTGATAGGTATTGATAAACAATCGATTTGGTTGGAGTCGCGACACAACTCGATCCGGCTTCTGAACGAACACGCTACTGAGCCCCGCAATTGCAGCACCACGTCTCCGCTGGTTATCAACCGTGCCGAAACCAGGTTGACCTCGTCGAGAAGGCTAATCCCTGCATGCGAATTGAAGAACACAAGCAAGAACAAGATAGATTGCAACACAATTGCATATGAATGATTAAGCACTCGAATTTGGGGTTCCACAAACCGATCTAGCGGTGAAACTGTTTTTGACAGATTAATCTAAGCAAAACCAGACTCTAAACGATGACAGCTACTGAATAAAAATGATTAGGGATATCCTAGGGTTACCCTAGGGTGCACACCCCCTAGGGCTAAGCCCACGATACAATTACAAAGCCCAAAACCCAAAACAGATTCGTACTGGATGAGATACGTTGCTTGTTTTGCAGATTCCTGGCATCTTGGTAGGAATTTTAACATGGGACTAAAACCATCTGAAAGTAGACTCCATAAGCTTTCCAAAAAGTACTCATGGGCCCCAAAATTCCTTCTAGATCAGCGGCTAGATCCGTTTGAAGTTGATGCTGTCAGGAGGCCTAAATGCGAATCCAAAACATGTAGAATTTGATCTCTTGTCTTCTATGGACCAAAAGTGACGTGGTGAGCTACATGTAGACTTGAAGAAGGTCTTGGTTTGGTCCCTAATCAACTTCTTTAATCATCCGTGCATTCCTTACGCTCGGTCTCTTTTCCTTCGCCCAAGCAAGTACCTCTGCAAACGAAAACACACAAAACTTATTGTGTAGCAATGTTTGTTCAAATATATAACAAGTAAATCTAATATAGAACATATGCACCTTTGGTTGATTAGTACATAAGGTAGTCATGGTAGTCATGGTTATATCCAAGCTATTTGTGTCCTCATCATCCTCCCCTTCTTGATTAGAAACCGTTATCGGTTTCACCTTGTCATGGAGCGTATTGAACTTATCTTTATCTATCACAACATTCGGTGAGGACAATTTCTTGATACCCATATGATTGGATCCTAAAATCTTTGTAGTCGAAAAACCACAACAGTCCCCTTCTTGCAAACCAACATGTAACTCATTTAAACAACTAGAGGAACTAGATAGAGAATTATGTGTACGCATGCGGTCCTCTAGACAATACATTTTATCATGAAAAAGAGGTATAGTCAAATTGGAATAAATATATATTCGATGCACATTATATTCTCCTTTACTATCATAATTGCCAATAACATGAAAAATCACATCAGAAGGACATGGCAATTTAGATCTAGCAAGTAACTTCTTCTCTAAACAGTTGAGTGGACAAAAATCATCAAATTGAATATATCCCCAAAAAGATAGCAATTTAAGCTATTCATTTTCGCAAGCAGTGTGAATAACATGTTTAAATTCAACACGTGGTGGCTCTACTATAGAACTAACATGTTCATTCACTAGTTGTGGCATAGATATAAGTAAAGCATCGCACAACTCTTCTTTATCACAAGA
This sequence comes from Oryza longistaminata, assembly GCA_009805545.1. Classification (NCBI taxonomy): domain Eukaryota; kingdom Viridiplantae; phylum Streptophyta; class Magnoliopsida; order Poales; family Poaceae; genus Oryza; species Oryza longistaminata. The sequence continues at coordinate 26,737,247 of CM020180.1, read as the reverse complement.
AACATCAAGCAAATTGTTTTGTGAGAAAGTATTTCAACAATTGTTTCCACTATGGGTTGCTCTAATGTAGCATAAGTAGTGGACATAGTTGGCACATCATAAATATGCATACCTTGATTAGTTGTAGCACCATTATCGTTACCTTTATTCTCATCTTCATAAATTATAGGTGCTTGGCCAATTGAACATTCTTCAAACATGCATGGAGCTACGGATAGGTCTTTTTTCTCTTCGTCTTTCTTCTCTTCCTCCTCATCGTCTTCAACGTCGGAGGTGCTGATGTAGCCATCTTCTGTAGCAACGTATGCCCGTTGACTAGGGCAAACCTTCTGCACATGGCCAAATCAATGGCAGCGGTGGTACTGAATCCTAGGCGCGTCCCGTCGAAGTGACAGATGAGGCACTCTTGGTGGATACCTACGAAGAACCTTTACCTGAATATGCAGGTCGTGGGAGAGGTGGTTTTGGCGCTGCAGAAACTCCGGACGTAACTGGTCGCTTGCTCGTTGGTGGGGGCGCCCAGAAAGAGATGGGCTTGGGCAGCCTCGAAGATGGCGTCCCACGCGGCGTGTACGTAATCGCCTTGTTCTTGACCTGTTGATCACGCCCCTGCAATTCCTTCTCTGCAAGCATAGCAAATTGAAACAACTGGTTGACAGTGTTAAATTCCTTATCATCAACTATGTCCTGAATTTCACACCTCAATCCCAAGTAAAAACGACAAATAGAATCCTCGGTTCCCTCCACTATGCTACATCGCATTAATCCCTTTTGTAGTTCAGCATAGTAATCCTGTACAGATTTATTCCTTTGTTCTAAACGTATCAGTTTCTTGCTTAAATCTCTAAGATAAGATGGAGGAACAAATCTATCACGCATAGCTACCTTTAGTTCTTTCCATGTAGTAGGTAAAGTTGTCTCTACAGCTAACCCAGTCCACCAAATATAAGCAAATTCTTTAAAATCACTAGTAGCTTATCGAACTCTATGTTGGTCAGGTACAAGGTGGATACTAAATTTTTGCTCTACTATCATCTCTCAATCAAGGTATTTCTCAGCATCATAATAACCCGAAAAAGATGGTATTTTAAACCTAACCTTAGCATAAGGATCATCGGGCACGCGATTATTGTTACCTTGTTGGTATTGCTGATATTGAGCGCCATCCATACCTATCATTGCAAACACAAAAACAGCAACAAACAGTGAAGGTTATCCCTAATAATCTGCTACGCTGTGTAGTGGTGCCTCTCAACAACTCAGCCAAATGGAGCACCTTATCAAGCTCTTATAAGTGTCTTACCAGCAATGTTAAGGATGGTACAACCGGTGGCTGGTTCGTGACACCTTAAAGGACGTGATGTGGCGATTGCAAGGATCAAAGTGGTGCTGACCAGAAATATATATGTGGAGATTAGGAGGCACAATATATAGTAGCAAAGGAACGCAATTGTGCTAATCAGAAAATGCAAAGTTGAATAATAGTTCAAAGTACTAGTCAATGTGCTGGTCTAGCCTAGACTCAATTCTAGCTCAAGCAATCACCCGACAACACTAAGGACTAGATATGAATCAATGCACAACTTTGCACTCTCAAACCATACTCAAAAGATGATTGATTTTTTTTCTTTTTCTTTCTGGTGCGGCTTTTTTTAAGCACCTTTCTATCTTTTTTTATTTTTTAGGTGTGGCTTTTTTTTTTCTTTCCACCTTTCTGCCTTTTCTTTTTAAAATTTTTTTTCAGCAAGAACCGATCAATGACCTCAAACAGAGACTCAAATGTAAATATGAATATTATAGGGACTCAAACGCAAAGTGCAAACTAAAATTGGATCACCTCAAAAATGGATTGCTCATATCATGTAGGTTCCGTTTTTACGAAAAATATCTCTAATATGGAACTTTAACACTTTCAATACTTGAGAGAGAGAAACTACATACGGAAGAGCGGGGGCTCGGTCATGGTAGAGATCCGATCCTCCTCTCCCCTCACGGTAGAGTTGTGTCGTGACTCCAACCAAATCGATTGTCAATACCTATCGGAAGATCGGGAACTAACATCCTTCATCAGTTGGTATTAGAGCAAGTTGTGTCCTCATCACCCTTGGAATACTCTCAGGTGAAATGCTACAATGGTATATCCGTGCACTTGCGGATGAGTTCTGTAACTAATATACCATGAATATTTCTGCGCCATTGCTGGAAATTCTATTTCTAGTAATGTTATTAAGAAATACCAACAAGCATTGGATTTGAACGAAACCTAGTGGTTACTAGCTGAACAAATGTGGCCGACATGAAGTGACTGCAATAGCGAAATGATAAGAGAGTGCGCAGAGGTATTCCACTCTATTTCAACCCATGCAGAAAGCAAAAAAAGAGAGATGGCTATTCGAACCCGTACAACAAGCAAAAAGAGAGATGGGAAAGAAAAGTGTCGGTGGCGTCGGTCTTGCGCATGCAAAGCGCGACACCGCGGTCCCACTGTACTCCCTCATGCTGCGTCGCTATCGTGCATTCAAAGAGCGAGACCGACATCGGTCTCGCGCCCGCAAAGCGCGACACCACGGGCCCACTGTGCTCTCCCACGCTGCGTCACTCTCGCGCAAGCGGAGAGTGACACCGACACCGGTCTCGTGCACTCAAAGCGCGATACTGCGGGCCCACACTTCTCCCTCACGTCATGCTCGGTCTCGCGCTTTCGGATGACGATACTGTCCTCGGTCTCGCACAGCGACAAAGCAAGAGCGAAGGGGCCCGCCTGCCGCACTCCATCCCAAAATCGGCAATTTCTCCGCGTGGCGCTCTCGCTCTACGAAACAGCGATACCCGTGCGGTCTCGCTTTACCCTTACGCGATACCGCCAGCTCAACTATGCTGTTGCAATTTGATAGCGCGATATCGCCACGATATCGTACTTTCCAGTTGTGAACCTCGGTATCGCTCTTCCAAACAGCGATACCGATGGTATATTTGTGCAAAACCTTTGCAATCCAGTATATTTTTGCAAAATAAATCAATGAATAGTATATTTTCAAAATTTTCACCTCCTCTCTCTTCCTTTCCTTTTATTTTCACTCCTCTCTCTATTTCTCTCTTCTCCTCTCCTCTCCTCTCCTCCGATCGAGTGTGCGG
>CM020180.1:26720018-26733221 GCA_009805545.1 Oryza longistaminata | reverse complement strand
ATATATATGTATGTATGTATATAGGCTTTACAACATATGATTAAGTTCTCTTTCTTGAATTTCGTTGTAACATATGGACATTTAGTACTTGAAAATCTTGTTCTAGATTTCCGATAGATTTTCCAAATTTCAATGAACACCGGATTTTTCTTACTACTCACGAAGTTGAAACCTTTGATTTGTATGAGACGGCAAGCCGAACGTAGTGAGTACGCCGGTACGACTTGTGTGAAAAGCCTAATGGGCGATCGATCGCCCCTAGCGATCAACCCCTCCTTACATTGTTTCCTTTTTTGGCACCGCATTACTTTACTATTTTATAGTAAATATATGCACTTAAAGTTTATACACCTCAAGTTTACATATCTAAAGTTTATACTCCCTCCCACCCATAAAAAACCATCCTAGTACTAGATGTGACACATTCTAGTACTATGAATCTAGACATATCTTTGTCCAAATTCGTTGTACTAGAATATATCATATCCAGTCCTAGATTCGTTTTCTCGGGACGGAGGGAGTACATCTAAAGTTTATATACCTAAAGTTTATAGACCCAAAGTTTATAAGTAAAAAGTGATTTATTGAATTTGAATTCAAATATTTTTTATATATAGTATTTCTATACATAAAGTTTATACGTGCGAAGTTTACGGTATAAAGTCTATACATAAGTATAGAGTCTATGCACATAAATAAGAGTTTTAGATTTTTTTTCTATTTTTTAATATTTTTTTCTAACTTGTTTTTTTTAAAAAAAAATTTATGATATAGTAGGAAAAGAAGAAGGGAGGAGGAAGGGGTGGGATGGGATCGCCCGCCCATTAGCCATACCCCGACTTGCGAGCGTGCATTGGCCGATTGGTTGTGTGATGACTGGTTGGTTGTCCCTTGTCCGTGACCCATCGTCGCATGAGCTACCACATTGATCAGAGCTAGCGACGGGGGGTATACTGTGCCCACCTTTCACGGTAGGCAATTTTCTGACAGCGAAGACGGGCGATCGAGTCAATTCGGATCTCTATACATTTTGTTTCTAGCTAGTAGTTTATTTTTTTCCACGGCAAAATCTGGCATCTAGCTAGTGTACAATGTATGGATGTCTCAGTATAGCTCATATCCATGAGTAGGAAGTAAGTGCTGGTTTCTGGTAACTTCACTGTATACAATCTGTCGGCCGATCTGTTTGAGGGGGGTAGACATGTTGTAATTAATGTTAATCAAGTTACAAGTACTTCCTCAATTTCAAAATATCAAAAAAAAATAGAATTCAGATTTTTGAACCACAAGATAGGTATTTCAACGTTGATTCTCATAATTCCTATCTTTTTAATTATTCCAAAGCCAATTAGATGTTTGGAAAGAAAATCTAAACAATTCAAAATTTAAAAGTTTACAACTGAAGTAAAAAAAGAAGATTATTTTAATTAGCTAGTGAACTGAGAGATGCAAAATTAAGATGAAAGGTGAAGAAGCACTTCAGGATGGTATATATATTATGGTTACTAGCTAGATGCCCGTGCTTTGCTATGGGTAAACGAAAATGTATTCATGTGGCGTTCTTTTTTTATAGGGAATATTAATCTTAATCTAATTTTTTATGTGGCTATCCATTTAGATTTGATCTTTTTAATACTCCCTCCACTTCATAATATAAATCATTTGACTTTTTTCTTAGTCAAAGTTTTTTTATTTGACTAAGTTTATAGAAAAAATTAGTAATATCTACAACACCGAATTAGTTTTATTAGATCTAACATTGAATATATTTTGATAATATGTTTGTTTCGTATTGAAAATATTACTATATTTTTCTATATATAAACTTGATCAAACTTAAAGAAATTTGACTACGAAAAAAGTCAAACGACTTGTAATATGAAACGGATGGAGTATTAAGAAGTTCAAGTGATAACTTGCAAAATTTACAATGAGAGTGGGTGGGATGACAGATTTACTGTTACCACCATTATTTGTTTTAAAGGAGTATGCATGGTACACACAACACGATATTATTACACACCAAGGTGTAGCAGTCGGTCTTCTCGTCAAGTCTTCTGCGCGAGCAGGTACTATGGTAGGGACTCTATGCTCTTTGTCCCTAGATGCCATACAAAGATGCATCGAACACGGTCTCGTCGTCGGCACTTCGGCATGGAATATATGTAATGATTATACTAAACAAAGCACGATATAACACACCAAGTTGTAGCGGTCGTCTTCGTCAAGTCTTCTATCCGAACGAGCAAGTGCTATGAGAGCATCCAATGCCGTGTTTGAGAAGAAAGGAATAGTGAAGATTGACAAGATACGTAGAACAAAATAAGCTGTTAGTTTATAATTAATTAAGTAGTAATTATTTTAAACTTAAAAAATAGATTAATATATTTTTTAAAGAAACTTTTCTATAGAAAGTTTTTTCAAAAAACACACCATTTAACAGTTCTGAAAACATACGCGTGAAAAACGATGCTTTTTTTTCTCTTTGTGCTAGCTGCTCTCAAACACATAATCAAGAATGGGAAAATATATAGTGCAAACCACATATGTAGTGGAAACTTGGAAGCTATCGTTGGATCGAGAAATGGATGTCCGATATTCCTCCACGTCAACATGAGTTAAAATTTAACTCTCATTGAAATTTTAACTCATAAGTGAATCTGCGAGTTAAATTTTATCTCTTGGTGACGTGGACGAATCTTGGACATCCATTTCTCGATCTAACGGTAGTTTCCAAGTTTTCACCACATATGTGGTTTTCACTACGTATTTTCTCATCAAGAATAACACACAAGATGCATTATCACGATGGTGGTGGTGCAGACACTGCTGGACTACTAATCTTTGCTCGATCGGCAAAAACAACAAATATCTCGGATGTTTAACGAAATTTTTGGTGAAAATATTTTGGTTGTATTATACAAATCGAGGAGATCTAAAAGGTTAGCAACTTCATCCCCTATTGATGCAAGGTGAACATTTACATTTCTAGCTATGTTTATATCCATTATTATCTCAAAAAGATATATGGAAATACGATGAGAGAGAAAAATTGTTTAGGGAAAATTAGGGTACTTAATAAAATTATAAATATTTGTATAAAATTGTTAAAAAGAGACAACAAAGGGCAAATATAGAAAATGAAGAATAAAAATAGAAAACTAAGTCCATTTGAAAATCTTTAAAATAGTTAGAAATAAGTAGAATGCATTAAAAATATGTTTAGAACTTTTAAAAATAATTAAACAAGGATAATACATGAAAAATATATTTACAATTTATTGAGACAGATAAAATTTATAAATAGTTAATCATGACTCCGATTAAGTCCATTTAAAACTCGTTAAAATCGTTAGAAATAAGAAGAATACATTAAAACCGTCAGTTTTCAATTTAATTATGATATTTTAAATTATTATATGATTATTTAAGTAGTTTCACTTTTGTGGACTTACTTTACAATTATTATCTCCTAATGTAGATGAATCGGCAATGGATGTACACCGCAGAACAACGGTCGAAGGAGTTTATTGATTACGTGCATTATTTTTTGAGTGTGGCCAATGCCCACAAGCCTAAGGGTTTTATATGTTGTCCATGCAAAAGTGCAAAAACCAGAAGGAGTATTCTACATCTAAGAAGTCTTCATATCCACTTGTTGGAATCGGGATTCATACCTGGCTATAATTGTTAGACCTTGCACGGAGAGTTAGGGGTTGCAATAGAAGAAAATGAATAAGAAGACGACAACATTTCAGACTGGGCTCAATATGATGGATTTGCAGAAAATACAATAGGCGAGGCGGACAGAGCTGTTGAAGAAAACGGCGGTACGGATAATCTTGGTCAAAAGTTGTGCGATGTAAAAAATGACTGCAAAAGTGAAAAGTTGGTCTAGAAATTGGAGCGGATGTTAGCATACCACAAAACGTCCTTGTACCCAGGTTGCGAATAGGAGCACAAAAAGTTGGGTACCACACTGGAATTCTAACAATGGAAGGCAAAATATGGTGTGACTGACAAGGCATTTGGCGAGTTATTGAAACTCGTAAAGAATATTCTTCCCGAGGGAAACGAATTGCTCGAAACAACGTACGAAGCTAAAAAGGTAATCTGCCCTCTCGGACTGGAAGTACAGAAGATACACGTATGTCTGAATGATTGTATCCTCTATCGCGTTGAGGAGTACGAGAACCTAGAAGCATGCCTGGTTTGTAAGGCACTACGATATAAGATTAGACGAGATGACCTAGGTGATGTTGACGGACATCCTTCGAAGAAGAGAGTTCCTGCTATGATCATGCAGTATTTCCATTTAATACCACGGCTAAGGTGTTTGTTCAGGAACAAAGCGCGTGCTAGAATGATGCGCTAGCACACATAAAAACATAAACAAGACGGGATGCGAGACACCCTACAGATGGGTCGTAGTGGTAAAACATCGATAAAACATTTCAAGACTTCAGAAAGGATGCACGGAACATAAGGTTCTGTTTAAGTACGGATGGCATGAATCTATTTGGAGAGATGAGCCGCAATCATAGCACTTAGCTGTGACCATGTGTATCTACAATCTTCCCCCTTGCACGAAGCATAAGTAGATCATGATGCCGATTATTATTCAAGGCGCTAAAGTGAACAGCTGTGATGCGCCACCGCCTCCCATCTCGCCACCGCTGTTGCCTACGCCGGGACGCCGCCCGACCACTGCCGCGCGCTACACAGAGAGGCGAGAGAGAAAGAGAGAGAGAGAGAGAGAGAGAGAGAGAGAGAGAGAGAGAGAGAGAGAGAGAGAGAGAGAGAGAGAGAGAGAGAGAGAGAGAGAGAGAGAGAGAGAGAGAGAGAGAGAGAGAGAGAGAGAGAGAGAGAGAGAGAGAGAGAGAGAGAGAGAGAGAGAGAGAGAGAGAGAGAGAGAGAGAGAGAGAGAGAGAGAGAGAGAGAGAGAGAGAGAGAGAGAGAGAGAGAGAGAGAGAGAGAGAGAGAGAGAGAGAGAGAGAGAGAGAGATATACTATAGGTGTCGGTTCTTCTTTAGAACCGGCACCTATAGTTGCTTAAAGGTGTCGGTTTTACGTGCTTTGAGTCCACGGAGGAGGGAAAAGTATTATAGGTGCCGGTTTTAGTTGTTCCGGCACCTATAGTGCCGATCTCTATGAGGTTTTTTTACTAGTGTTGACCAGTAGATAGTAGCGATCTCTCAACACCTAAAGATTCTTCTTCAGGAAGGAAGTTCAGAAATGGAGATTCTTCTTCGACCAGTAGATCGTAGCGATCTCTCACTACCTTTGTGATTTGTTGAGTACAACTATACACCTGGTCTTTGCCTAGTGTGGTGGCCGTCTCATCATCTACATCAACTTCTGTAAGTTTTATATGTGCAATATTTGTCTGTTGATCCCCTCTTATATCGCCTCATCTTGAAGGCAGTCCTATTGTCCCTTTACGCTGTTCTGACAAGCCTCCGAGAAAACTAATGGAATTTTGGCTGGGGACGCCCAGGGCAGATAAGGTCTTGTCAGATTCTAAGAGCCGAACGAACATGTAAAACCTGGTCATGTAAGAGCACTAAATGGTTGCGTATTAACCAATTTGTGTAATCGGAAATTGATTTTTGCAACTTCATGGCTGGGGGCTAGGATTTGTCAGCTTCAGCAAGGTTTGTTATAAGATTCAAGCTGTCTTTGTGGAAAATGGCAGCTGGGGCCTAGGAAGAGTACCAAACTCCGTTTGCTGAGGGCAGCTCTAGCGAGAGTACTCTTTTATTGTCACACACAGATTCAATTTATTTCAATTTTTCCATACATATGATAGCATGTTACCCTTGAGCATTCGCTCAGGGGCTATTGCTATCTAACAACTTGTTCTAAGTATTGATTTCAGGGAAGTCATATATCGGATCAATTAAGTCAAATTTCAAGGCTTTGTCGCAGACCTTGGACCTTCTCGATTATCCGAGAATGGTTGATGGAGCTCGACAAGGAATACGGAATGAAGCGACGGTGTACCCGCTGAGATGAAATTTCTTTACTTCAATCCAAATTCTCAATTACAGTAAGACAGGAGACTTAGTAGTATGTTCCGTAACTTCTCGGTTAACATCGGAGATTATCCTATACAAACCCAATATAGTGCCTACAAAGGCCGATAAGAGGAATCTAGCATTATCTCTAATTTCACCGAGAACGGTCAAGCGAGCGCGACAATAGTTGCTCTAAAGTCTTCGGTCGAGAATCTCAACTCGTTCATTTGCATTAAAGTCGGGCTACTGTCAGGGTTATGGATACCACATACCCAATAGTAATCGACTAAACTCGGCGAGGCCCACCACATACCAAGTCTTATACGGAAACATACCTCATATATAGAAGGAGTTCCGGATAAGGAAGGACAAAATAGAGTTCTATATAGAAACGACAAGTACTACTCGGATTGTATCCATATTGGTCTCCCTAGTTCTACTTGGACAAGGGGAAATCTATGTGTCTAAATCCAAGCCCCCATAGGAGGAGAGGGGACACACAACATAGAAGCCACAAGACACAAGCCAATACGCCGCCAAACATCGACATCTGAGATTAGCCTAGACACACCCCATCCGGTACCTGCAGAGGCCGGCAAGAGGGATCTAGCGATATCTCTAATCTTGTCGAGTTCACATTCGAGGAGAAAGGCTACCCCGTCGTCGACTACGAGTTGGTGTTCGTGCCGCCAAGTCGACAACGGCTAGATAGGTTATCCCAATTGTTGTATTCTGTGGTTTTCTATATCAATCACATATAAACAGGATGTAGGGCTATTACCTATCAGATAAGGGGCCCGAACCTATATAAAAATCCCTGTCTCCATCTCTTTTACCTCAATCTCGCATATACCCTGGTACCGATGATCCCCATACCATCCAAATACCCTAGTCGTGACTATCAAACGTCGACAAGCTTATTATGGAATTATATTTAAATGTTGCACGTTGTTGCACCAAGTATATTGGAATTGTTTCACTAAGTAGATCGAAAATATTTCAATCGTTTAAATCGGGCGCTGTTTCACCTTATATAAAAACAATGTTTCAGCAAATAGCGAAAGAATGTTTCAAGTCACTGCAACATTTGATCCATACATAGTGAAACATTACAAGTACACTAGGTGAAACATTTTTAGTGGAATAAAAAATGAAACGAATTCCCTTAATAGAGGGTTTCCATAATATGTGGGTAATTTATTGCAAAAGAATGTTTCAATTCACTGCAAAATTAGATCTATACATAGTGAAACATTGTGAGTACACTAGGTGAAACATTTTTGGTAGAAAAAAAATGAAACGAATTCTCTTAATATAGGGTTTCCAAAATATATGGGTGATTTGTTACAACGGAGTATGTGATGGGGACACGTGGCAGGTGTTTACAACGGCACACGTGGTGCGTGGTGGGGTGGCGTGGCATGTGCGCGTCGTGGGGCGGGGGAGCGCTTGATTTTTGCTCCCCCCGATGGTCGACCGATCCCTGGTGTTTTCCCCATCCTATGCACTCACGATTAATTGTCACTGCGACCTTTCAACAAGCCAGAGTTTCTTAATTAATTACTTGATGCACACACGATTAATTGTAATTGGAGAAGAAATGAGCAAAGCTTAGTGTAGTTTACACTGAATGCAGCTGAGCTACGCGTGCAATCGAAATCAGTATAGTACAAAAATCTGTACCATCACAAGAAATTAAATTAGCACTATATAAGCAGCTGCCTCCTCTGTTATTGCAGCGGCTTGGTATTTTCTGTCTCCAAATTATGTCTCAAAAGTGTGACCGTATTTTGCTCCTTCCATAGCATATCCAGGTCAGGATCACTATTAATTGTGTCAAAAACTCCAAATCCATGTAGGCTGTCTTCCAGATAATTTATTCCAAGATATATAGATCGGTGATTTTATTCATCTCCACAGACTATACTTCACTAAATTTACGTATGAAACCAGTGTACCAAACAAACATGTCAACCCTGGGTCTCTTTGGATATTTTTGGGCCATTGCTAGAAAATTTCAAAGTGACCTTGGTATAGCTCCTCTTATATTGTTGCTTGCTAAATTCAAAATATATAGGCGTCCAAGATTTGTGATGTTGTCAAAGAAAATCCCCACCGAATATGTTATGGGGTCGAGTATCCGCGGATACCCAAGCCCATGGGCATTACTGCCATCCCTAGTCCCCTTTTACCTTTTTCAATCGAATTCTTAAGAATAGTTGTGGGATCGAAGAAAGGGATGTCTCCTTTTTCCTTTTTCATTCGAATTCATAAGAATAGTTGTGAAAATTTAGTAGAAAAAATTGATAATACAGAGTAGAATGATACCTACTTCAAACATGATCTAGGGAAACAAATTTGGGTACGAATATATATATTCATACTTTAAATTTGTCTTTTTCTCTTCCTTGATGTATGAGTTGAATTTAGGCTTAAGATTTTGCGGAGTAATATATATATGTCGTCGAAATGTTGTAAACAATTTCATAACTATTTAAGTGTTTGAGTAACATAACATAAAGAAATCAATGAGTATGTACAATAACCAACTACCGATAAAAAAAACAAGAGGACTATGTTTTATTACCCATGTTTCACTTCAAATCACTATTTATTAATCAATATTTTCAGTTTGGACCGGGTAATCTTAGCTTTGTTTCACTTTGGACCATCCCGACTCTCTTATCAAGCGTACGAACGATCTAGAGTATGTCAGTTCCCACTTATCAATAAACTCTCACGGTCATATGTAATATCATTTCTTTAGTATATGACAAGTTAGAGGTAGATGGATAAAAAAAGTTAATGGTGATCCAAAGTGACACGGACGGGGAATCGGGCGCTGACATCAGCATGACACATGCGTGAAAAACCACTTTAAACTATTTTTTTTCTCTTAAGTTATTTATCTAAATCATGATCCAATTGCACCATTAAACTCGTTGCAATTAAATCTTTAAAATAAGACCACATATGGATATATTCCGACGAAAAAAATTAGCTTATTATTAAATTATTTTTAAATGTTACACGATGTTCCACCATATATATCGGAATTGTTTCACTGAGTAAATCAAAAATGTTTCAATCGTTTAAATCGGGTGTTGTTTCACCATATATAAAGACAATGTTTCAGCAAATAGCAAAAGAATGTTTCAGTTCACTGCAACATTTGATCCATACATAGTGAAACATTATAAGTACACTAGGTGAAACATTTTCGATGGAACAAAAAAAAATGAAACGAATTTTTTTAATAGAAGTACACTAGGTGAAACATTTTCGATGGAACAAAAAAATAAAACGAATTTTTTAATAGAGGTTTTCCAAAATATGTGGGTGATTTGTTGCAAAAGAATGTTTCAATTCACTGCAACATTAGATTCCGATTTTGCTCCCTCCCCCGAGCGACCGACGGGGAGGATTCCCGAAGTGACACAAAGGTAAAAATATCGATGCAAAATGAAAACATTGGATAAAGGATGATCTAATCTAAAATAAAACATTGGTAATAAAATATGACTCAAAGCGAAATGCACTTTAAAAAAAACAATCACATCCAACTGAGCTCTGTTCAATTTGCTCCTTCTCCTCCCTGTGGCTTCTTCTTACTGTGGCCAGGACACGCGAGCAACAAAGATAAAAATACCGATCCAAAGTAAAAGCATTGGATAAAGGATGATCTAATCTAAAATTATACATTGGTAATAAAATATGACCCAAAGTAAAATACACTGAGCTCTGTTGAATTTGCTCCTTCTCCTCCTCCCTGCGGCTTCTTCTTACTGCGGCCAGGACACGCAAGCAGGTCGGCGCCGGCCTCGTACTCGACGTACCCTCCCTGCTCGTACTGCGTCCTCACCGCCTCCGTCACCGCGCGGATCGCGTCGATCCCCTCCTCCTCCTTGGTGAGGCCCCTCACGGGCTCCAGCGGCGGCGGGTCGAACGACATGAGCAGGTTGATCTGCGGCGGCGACATCCTCACCATCTTCTTCCTCCCCTCGTCTCCGGCCACCGCCGCCGCCGTCGCTTCTCCCCTGTTGTTGTTGCTGCTGCTGCTCTTCTTCTTCTTCTTCTCCGGCGAGGATCCCGAGGACGATGACGGCGCGTCCACGGCTGCGGCTGCTGTCTCTTTCCCTTTGTCCGGCGAGCTCGCCATGATCGTCACCTCCGATGCCTCCTGCTCCTCGCCTGCAATGCAAAGATCCGTTTCTCCAACCCGAGTCCTACTAGGCTTCAAGTATAGTAGATTAGTAGAGTTGTGATACTCCACGTACTCCATTGAATTTAAATATGTGGCTGACTTATCTGCTGAGTTCTACCCAAACAGATACAGATGGAAACTAATCCTATCCTACCATAACAAACCGGATACAATACGATCTTATCCATATAGTCTAACATGATTTGCTAATTCACATAGATTCATCAGATGGTAATTAGCTGAATTCTTCGTACACTAACTACAATTCCGGCAAGGATAGGATAAATCTTTCTTATATAATGCAAGTAGAGCCCGATTGCTATTTGGCTCAGTTGGTGTGGTACTATGGGCTATAAACATGCATTAATATGCATCTATTTTCTTCGACCCAATCAATTTTACAACTAAGACAAACAGGCCCTAACATCTTGAGGAATTGTAACTCTTCGTGCACGAATAATTGTAGTGAGCATGTTTCCTTTGTGAATAATTTCAGTGTAATTTTAGGGTCCCTTGTACCTGTTATATGTTAGCTGTTATGTTCTATATTGTAATCGAGTTCTAGTTCGATCCTAGTCTGCCATGTTCTCTATATTGTAAAATGAGAATTTCTTCTATATTGAATTACTCACCCGATTTATCACAGCATTGTAATATCATGAGGAATCAGCAGCATTATTAAGTTGAACACAAAAGGGTTGTTCACTTATGTAAATTGCAAAAGGATGTACCTGATGAACTCCACAAACTGGAGCAGCAACTTGTATTTTGATACCACATTTTTGTCTGTCTTGTCTCAGCCCTTCTACAACAGGCCAGATCATGACCATAGGATTCAGCGAATTTCTTCAGACATGGAGAAAAAACGGTAAAAAGGGTTCCTGAACATTATAGCCTGAAAATATAGCAGGGGTATAAGAAAGTATATGATTGATATTGTTCTTATCTGGAAACAACCAATCACAACATCTTTCAGGAAGGCAGTACAATGGCAAGAACCAGCTAAGTTGCTTGTGAAGGAGAATAGGATGGTAACTCTTTCTTTTCATTTTCAATGACTCAATAGAAAGCAGTAAAACCAGCTCATATGTCCTTCAGAAAGCAACCAGTACAGGTTGTTGCAAGCTGAGGCGACCAGTACACTGTGTATCTGGATCATTGTCCACGGATGAACTTTGGACATGCATGGATCTCTGTATTTTCAGGTTTGAGCTTCCTGAATGATCGTTTAAGCCGATCGTGATCATACTCGAGATCATTCAGAAATCTCAGCCGAAGCACCTCTGCCTCCCAGCCTTCTTCATCTCCAAGTGTCATCAGTTTTCCTCCCCTAATGTACAGCTTCGTAACATCCTTCGGCGTAACCCACTGAGCGAAATCCGTCAGCGGGAAGCATCGGAGGTCTAGCTTCTTGAGATTTGGAGGAAGCGCAAACTTCATTTTGTCGATCGGTTTTTGATGCGACGATGCTTCAATTCTCCCTTTGTTATCAGAAGTCAGCACACCCCATCTGATCTTGAGCGATTCGAGCGCCCTGAACTCGCCCAATTTCATGAACTCATCATCTGTTGGAACAGCCATTGCACCAATCACAATGCCAAGCTTCCTGAGCTTGTTCAGCTTGGTGAGCTCATTGAGATGGCAGGGCTCTCTCCTGCTAGGATTTGCAACCACAAACCCCTTGAGGACCTCGAGCCGTGTGAGCCGGCCAATCCCTTTAGGCATTCCGACGAGCAGGTGGCACTCAGACAAGTCGAGATACTCCAATCGATCCAGCCTTGTGATCCCTTGCCCCAATTCCTCCAGATTATGGCATGCCCGGAGATCCAGCACGGTGAGCTCACGCAGCTTGCCGATCGAATCGGGCAGGGACTCGATTCTTGAGATTCCCCTGAAGCTGATGTACCTGAGATTCTTGCAGCTCTCCATGTCTGCGAGGTGTTCGACGCCGCTGAGCTCGATGTGGCTGTCCATGGGGTTGGCAATCTGCTCGAGGGGGCCGAACTCTCGCCACTGGCCGAGCTGCAGCGCGCGCAGCTCCTTCTTCCCGGCGAACCAGGCGTCGTCGAGCTCGAGGTATTTCTGGTCGACGTTGTAGATGGCTCTCGCCTCGGCGCTGAACCCCGAGGACATCCTGCCGGCGTTCAGGCACGCGCGGCGCGCGAGGGTGAAGTCGTTGCCGGGGTCGAGGTCGAGGAAGGCGCTGCGTTTGGCCACGCCGGTGAGGAGGTCGCGCATCCATGGCCGCACCGTGCAGCGGTGGACGGTGGCGCAGAGATGGCCGGGGATCGGGACGATGAAGCCCTTGGCGATGAGCTCGTCGAAGCGGCTCTTCCCCTCGTCGGCGGAGCGGACGAAGCCCTCGCCGAGCCACCAGTGGATGAGGAGGCGCTTCTTGATCACGGCGCACTCCGGGAACGCGGCGAGGGTGAGCACGCAGCCGCGGAGCCGCGCCTCGAAGCCGCCGATGGCGAGGCGGAGGTGCCGCATCTGCGGGCCGCGACGGATCTCCCCATCCTCCTCGTCATCACCACGCCCGTGGCCGGCGCGGTCGCGGCGGTGGGGGATCCAGGCGTTCGTCCCGTCGCAGGGGAACCTGTAGACCTCGCGGATGCTGGACCTGATGGCCTCGATGCCGAAGTCGACGGCGAGGAGCGCCTCGCGGACGTGGCCCGCGTCGGGGCGCGCGTGCTGGAGCGCGTCGTCGATGCGCTCCTCGACGGGTCGAAAGCCGTAGCGGATGCTCTTGTCGCGTCGTCGATGCGGCGGAAGACGGCCCGGAGGTGGGCATCTTCCCCGGACCTTCTCCAGCAGCGCGCCCGCCTCGGCCTGGCGTTCTCTTCCTCGGCGCGGCGGCGGCGCGCGCCGCGCACGCGGCGCTGGCGCTCTTGACGATCGGGCGTGGGCGTGGGCGCGGGCGCGGCGTGAGGAGGCGCGGATGGTGGCGAGGCGGGCGAGGAGCGGGACGATGATGTCCTCATC
>CM020180.1:26706149-26717376 GCA_009805545.1 Oryza longistaminata | reverse complement strand
TGAAAGATAAATATATATATATTGTTCTAGTTTCTTTGAACTAAATATTCTTAAAGTTATTGATGGTCAAAGTTACGAAAGTTTAACCTCAATCTTGTCCAAAACGTCAATTATAATAAATCCGGAGAGAGTACTACTTCCGATATAAAATTACCTTGGTACTAAAATATAAAATATGAGGGATTTTGACACTGCAAACCCATAGCCAAAATCCTATATATTTAAGTGTAGTATAAAATATTTGAAAATCTGGCTTTTATCTTCTAGTTAATTTTTTAAATTCTATAGCTACCGATTCCTAGAATTTGAAAAAAAAATCTTAA
Organism: Oryza longistaminata; assembly: GCA_009805545.1. Classification (NCBI taxonomy): domain Eukaryota; kingdom Viridiplantae; phylum Streptophyta; class Magnoliopsida; order Poales; family Poaceae; genus Oryza; species Oryza longistaminata. The sequence continues at coordinate 26,717,053 of CM020180.1, read as the reverse complement.
GTGTTGAGAGAGTTGAAGATTTTAAAAGAAATTTCGAAACATAAAAGCCCCTGAACCCAAATAGTTCCACAGACCCCTTGGCTAGTCGATTCACGAGGAAAAAGAACATGCCACAATTTTACTACTCCCTCCATTCCTGAGTAAAACGCTTTAAAAAATTTTCATAGTTCAACTTTATAAAAACACTAGCAAACATACCCGTTGCAACAACGGGTGAAAAAAAATGTAATGATAATATACGTTTTTCATGCATAACCATATATGACAATCAGAAAATCAGAAAATTGGAACATCTTAAATGTAATAGCCCAACCTCGATGATGGCTTACTAAAATAATTGGATTATTCACGTGACAATATGCATATAATCTAAAATATTCTTTTAATATCATTATTGCAACCAATCAAATCCTACACTGCCTCGTATACACAAAATAGAGTCACTGTGCACTCTTCTCTAAATAACAATTAAAATATATTTATTTACTAAGATTATTTCCATATATATGTTATGAAGAATAATAGCTATATTTCACAAAAATAGTATGATAATTGCCTACAAAGAAGTGCAGAGAGAAGTGTAGGGTCTCCAATACAGGAAAATAGATGACGAAACAAAAGTCGTGTAGGAGATGAAAAAAAAAATCGATGGAGCCTATCCGACCAAGTGTCCATCAATTTAACGTTTTTTTCCTAACAGTTTTTTCCTCATATGCTTTTTTTTACATACGATGGAAATATTTTTTTCTCGCGTGTTTTTTTACTGGCTACGGAACTTCTTTTCTAGCGCGTTTTTTTTTTGCGCTTTTTTCTTACTTTTTTTTCCTCACGCGTTTTTTAAACCGTTTTTATTTTCTCGCGTATTTTTTTTATTTTTTAATATACGGTAGAAACTTGTCTTTTTAAATAGTCAGATTAGATTAGATTAGAGATAAAGAAGAGATATAAAAGGACTACAAAAATGACGAATAGAAATTAGACTTTTTTCCGCCCTTTTTATTTTTTTCTCGTGCATTGTTTTTACGAACGGTTTTTTTCGCCACTTTATTAGTGTCGGACCTTTCTAGATATAATAGGATTCGATTTTTTTTTTACCGCATCACATATAATTCTTTTTTCTTTGGAATCGGACACTTTTTTTATTTTTTTTGCCTTTTTTTTACCGCGGCGACGGAGTCGGATTCGTTTCGATTTTTCCCTTTTTTGCCTTTTTTTTATGGACAGATTTGTTTTTTTCGCCCCGTTTTTTATCGGACTTTTTTTTTATTTTTTTCGCCCGGTTTCTTTCGCTCGGTTTTTTTCGTCCGGTCGATTTTTTTTACCGTGTCACATATAATTTCTTTTTCTTTGGAATCAGACAGTTTTTTTAATTTTTTCCGCCCTCTTTTTACCGATTCGTTTTGTTTTTTTCCTTTTTTTTTGCCCCGTATTTTTTGGATTGGAGTGTTTTGTTTTTTTCGTTCCGTATTTTGGATCGGACATTTTTTTTCTCCCGGTTTTTTCGATTGTTTTTTTCGCCCGTTTTTTCGCTCCCTTTTTTGGATCGGACTTTTTTTTCCGCCGGTATTTTTCGCTCGGTTTTTTCCGCCCGATTTTTTTACAGACGAAGGAAACACCTTTTTTTAAGTACTAGAGATTAGCAACACCTATGATATCAAATTAATTTTATTAGATCTAATATTGAATATATTTCCATAGCATGTTTTATAACGTTGAAAACATTGATGTGTTCCTCTGTATAAACTTGATCAAACTACTTAGTAAGAAACATCTCATAACATGGAACGGGAAAGTAGGCACTGGCTAACGTTGTTATTTTTCTCAGGAGTACACGCAATGACACGAAATAGTATAGTACTAGCATGCACTGTTGCATACTCCCTCCATCCCATAAAAAATCAACCTAATATAGGATGTGACACATTCTAATAGTATGAATATGTCATGTCCAATTCTAGATTCGTTTTTTCGGGACATATGGAGATCATGTTACAGCATCAGAGGAAGCAGTAGTACGAGGCAGATCATGTCGTGCCAAATTGCAAATGTATTTATTTTCTTCATGTGCTTTTGTATCTTTCTTCGCTACTTGACAGTAGTACTAGTAGCAATAACTTATAATTTAATAGTAAACACTTCAGAAAAGATCATGATAGAATTAGAGTATCCTACTCCCTCCGTCTAATAAAAAACGAATCTATAAAATCGAATATAACATATTCTAATAATACATATCTGGACACATATATATCCAGATTCGTAGTAATAAAATGTGTCACATCCGGTACTAGATTGGTTTTCTATGGGAAAGAAGGAGTAACAAGTAACACCTCAAATCCTATATATTTTTTTTGAGAATATATATATATAAACACGGAAATTAAAAGATGACATTTTTTCCTCAAGAGGTTAAACCTCATGTTGAAATTTCTCCTAAATGTTTATGTTTAAGCCTACTAAAAAAAATTCAAAAATGTTTTAAGCCTACTAAAAAATTTATAGGATTTTTGGATAACAACTACTCAAATCCAAATAACTATATGGAAAAGTTCTTCAAAATATTAAATTCCTCTCGCAATACTTTCCTCCAAAGGAACATATTCTTTTATTGTATGGGCGATCCCAATCAGTTTTTTTTACAACAGATCCCAATCAGTTGAAACTCCTCGAAAAAAGATCAACCTTCAACAAAGGAAAATGCCGTAGAACGGTAGAAATATTGAAAAATACCGGACTAGTCTAGTTTAGTACTATGCTCTGATTATGAACATTTGACTTTGTTTTGATGAGAATTGGTGACCGGCATTTTCCGTCAAAAGGTGTTACTACCCGTCCCCTCCGTTTCAAAAATAAAGGAATTAAAACAAGAGAAAATTCAAGAAATGCCATCAACAAACACCCTAATCCCAGAGATGTCATCGATAAGCGCAACTTTCCAAAAATACCATTGTACAAGCCTCTTTCTTTCAAAAATGACATCACCGTCAACATCCCGTCGATTCTACACCATTATAACCGTTATATTTTTTTTATAAAGACCAAATTGCCTCACTCACAAATATACATACCCAGTATTTCACGGTAAAAGGAAAAAGGGAGATGCAATGGTGAAAATCCCTAACACTAGACCGGATCCCGATCCCTATCCAGGTGGCTCTCCCGGCGATGACGCGCCTCTCTCGGTCGGCGACTGCTGCGAGGCGGTGGTCCACGGCGGTGGCGTCGCTATGCTCGGTGGCGGCGCGGTGGTCAAGGCGGTGCTGTGGAGCGTGGCTTGGAGGTCGCAGGCGGTGTCAGTTGTGGCGAGGGGCGTAGAGAGGAGGCCACAGGCACTGGCGAGGAGGAGCCCGCAAGCGTCGGCGCGGGGTCCGCAGGCGCCGGTGAGGAGGAGGCCGCAGGCGGGGCCGAGGGGGCTGCAGGCGCGCACCAGTCTTCGTCGCCGCTTTAGTGTCATCGTCGCCCGGCCAAACCCGTCCACCCCGAGCCAAGCCACTGCATCGTGAAGGTCGCCTCGTCCCCCTCTGCAAAACGCCCCAAGAACCACCAAGATCGGTGGAGCAAGCTGGGAGATCGACTTCGTCTTCCCCAACTCCGGCCGCCGAGCACCACCTTGGCATCCTCCTTCTCCGGTGAGCCACCATCCGATTCCCCGTGCAGGTGTCATCCCTAGGACCTCAAAAGCTTCACATGCACTTCCATTTTGTAGCTGGGAGGCCGAGTGAAGCCCGCGTCGTCATCGTGTTGTTTCCGTCACCGCCGCTGCCGTGCCCTCCCATTGCCATGACCTTGCCGGAGCTCCGCCTGTTACCTCCTCGCCGCGCCGTGCGCCACCGCCACTGTGGGCCGCCGCGCCGCCGCTGTGGGCCATCGCCGGAAATTTTGTTTCATCTATTTTTCTTTGACAGTAAAAACTGGGTATATTTTGCACCGAGGGCAAAATGGTCACTATAAAAAAAGTTGTAACGGTGTGGAGTTGACGGTGATGGTATTTTTGGGAGAAAGAGGATTGTGTAATGGTATTTTTGGAAAGTTGATTTTGTTGATGGCATTTCTGGCATTAGGGTGCTTGTTGATGGTATTTCATGGATTTTCTCTTGAAACAATCCTAATTTGAGATAGAGGTAGTAGTAGGGCTCCCCTTATCGTTTTTGGCGCGGTTACCGCATCCTGTGGTAAGCGAGATATACCGTCGTTTTAAAAACTGAAAATGTTACCACGCGTGGTAACCACGCGGTTTTATAAACCCTGGGTAGCAGTAGTACACTCCTAGTACATTATTAGCTGATATTTTCAGGCTGACGTCTCCGCACGCTTGACTCGCGTGTTGACATCATCTGTTATCCAGAGATGGAGCGGGAAATGAGAGAACAGTCAAAAGATAAAATTTAGTATATTTTCTTCGTCTTATTGATACATCTGTCTATTCGGATATATGAATTTGGACAGAGATATATAAAAATCAATATTAAATTGGTTTTTTAGGACGAAGCAGTAAAACCCAACCTAATATGAATAGGAGGGGAGAGAGCAATCAAGGAATCGATGTAATCGAGTTTATGGATAATACAACAAAAAGAATTATCAAGCTTAAAATGAAAATATCCATTAAAGATGATCTAAAACTAAACTTTAGCAATTAAATCAGGTCCAAACTGAAATCTATTCTTTCTTTTTTTAAGAAGCTATACAACACCCGACAATTTTTTGGATGAAAAACTTTCAAATGCAACTATTATGTAATTAGAGTATAGTTACATAGTAACTACAATATATTTGTTCTAGAAGTCGAATGTAACTCTCGGAGCAACTGGTTAATGGAATAAGTGTGTATGCTGCAGGTCTTTGGGTTCAATCCCCATGGCGCGCTTGTAAATTTTTTTCATCTTCCTCTACCAGCACGAATCTTGGAGCCGAATCGAACGGGCAAAAAAAAAAAAAAACCGAAAGTTTTCAGCGCTGAAAATTGTCGACAGTTAACTAGCAAAACCGTTTTTTAATGCCACTTTCTAAGTTGGCCTCTTCCTCTTCCCTGTGTTACCCTCTCTTCCCCATTCTGGCGGCGGCGGCGACGACGACGACGACGCCATGGATGTCGCTGTAGATCTGCAGAGGGTGGTAAACATGCTGAGCTCGGCGCGCATGGAGGAGCAGTGTCATCTGCTGGGCTTGGACGCACTGCTCAGCGAAGTGCGTGACGCCATCGTGCACTCCCCCAGCCTCGTCAACGGCATCATCGAGAGGCGGGAGGGGTACCTCCTCGGCGAAGCGAGATTACCGATTGCCCAGCTCCGTGGCGAGCTCGAGGAGATCCTGAGCAGGCTGGCGAGAGCCGACGCATGGTATCAGGTACCCACTCGCTCCATCAGCAACCTCATCTTCCGCCATGCCTCCGCGCGTGAGCTCAGGAGGTTGATGGAGAACTTGGCGGAGATAGAAGGGAGGCTCATGTCCGTGCCACAGCTCAATAAGCTGGACGGCATGGTTCCAGCAGGGACCTGGACGAACGATGTGGATTCCAGGCCCGGCGACCATGTCCAAACCCCAATCGTGGGTAGATCGGAGCTGGCAGAGAAGATGCTGCAGAGGATCTTGCTCGCCGCCGACGGCGACGGCGACGGCGACGGGCCGCTGGTTTTGCCGATCGTGGGAGGACCTGGCATTGGAAAGACACACCTAGCCCGGTTCCTCTTCAACGACGATAGAGTCAAGAATGCATTTCAGGTGCGGCGCTGGGTGCATCTCTCACCACATTTTGATTTGTCCAAGGCTGTTAGTGGGATTACGAGCAGGTGGATCGACTGGGAGGATGATGATGATTATTCCAATTTTCGGCGTGTCATCTTCAGTGCTCTGAGGGGGGCGAATTACTTGGTCGTCCTGGATAATGTCTGGAATGTTGGCCAGGAGGACCAGCCATGGCCTGAATGGGACAATCTTCTGCTGGCGTTTCCCCCAAATGGCAAGATCCTTCTCACCACAAGAACTCCCTCTATCATACCACGGACGGCCGCCGTCGTCCGCGCCACCGATCCCTACTTCTTGCAGCCATTGGACCAGGAATTCTCTCAACAGATCATGGATCAATACCTTTCTCCTCATTTCGAGTATGATGACGATATGCTTGGAGAGGTCAGTACCAAAATTGTTGAAAAGTGCGCCGGTGTGCCTCTGCTACTGGAATACACTTCATTTTTGTTGCTTCACGGAGATGGGCTCTCTCTACTCCAGTGGAAACGTGTTCTTGAAGGGTTTTGGGGGTTTTACCCAGCAGAAGAACTCGATGATATCTTGGAGAGAGCTTATGCCAGTTACCGGCACCTCCCGTCCCACCTGCAGGGTTGCTTCTTTTTTTGCTCACTATTTCCGCTGGACTTCAACTTCAATGCTGAAGAATTGGCTGATCTTTTGGCTGCCCAAGGTCTTATTCCATCAACAGTGCCTGGAGCCCAACGGTTGCGATTCCTTCAGAGGTTTCTTGACGAGTGCTTTTATCCGGTGCAAGAGTATGAACATAGAGGGAGGCATATGTACAGGATGCACAAGATATTGCACATCTCCACCTACTATGTGGAAAGACTTTCCAGCTTAATCATCTTGGTTGGTCAGTCCAATGTTGTTCCACCACGTGTTTGCGATGATATCTTGTCTACTCGGAATGCATCACTACTCGTTCATCCTTCAACTGAATTGCTTCCAGTTTACATGTCTGAACTAAAGATGCTGAAGACTCTTATTTTGCTCCAGGAAGGGAAAATGTGCTCATCTGACCAGCAAAGTGAGATCAAGATGATTCCCCAAGCGTTCTATCGAACACTTCGGCATCTAGAGATCCTTAGTTTGGAAGCTACTAAGATCAAGAAGCTCCCCAATAAATTCGAGTTACTCCTGCACTTGAGCTATCTCAATCTCTCAGGAACAGATATCGAATTCATCCCCAGTTCAATATCCAAACTGCAACTACTGCATACTCTGAAATTGTCCCATTGTAAAAGGCTCCAAAAACTGCATCAAAATACATGCAGACTTGCTCGGCTACAAAAGTTAGATCTTGAAGGTTGTCACTCTCTCACTGAATTACCTCAGAATATCAGTAAAATTAAAAGCCTTGAGTTTCTTAGTGTCCTTGGATGTGCATCAATTATTCGAATGCCTCACAGAATGAGCCATCTTACAAACCTTCAGACATTGCTAGGATATGTTGTTTCAAACAGCAATGGAGCTATGATGTCAGAGTTACAACCTTTGGCAAACCTTCACAGGATAAGTTTAGAAAGACTTGAAAAGGTTTTGGATATGAAAGATGCAAGAGATGCCATGCTACAAGATAAGCTAGAACTTGAATCATTGGCACTGGGGTGGAACATGGATGCTGAACAAGCCAATACATCAGCCTATGAACTAATTGAGATTCTTCAACCACAGCAACGTTTGAAAGAGTTGGAGCTTGTTGCATATGAAGGTGATAGGTTTCCATCTTGGATGATAAGCACTGAGCCATATCTTAAATCTCTGGTTGAGATAAGCCTGGTTAATCTGAGAGAATGTAAATCATTTCCTCCTCTGGGGCTACTACCATGTCTGAAGATTGCTGAGATAAATGGGGCTGAAAAAATTAGCTGTATTGACTACAATTTCTATGGACAAAATGGCACATTCCCCTCATTAGAGAAGCTAACTTTCTCTTATATGATTAACCTTGAATTGTGGGAACAAGTAGGTAGGACAGGTATGTTTCCTCGTCTTGCAGAAGTGACGATCATTCAATGCCCAAAATTGAGAGCGTTGTCTATGGAGCTTCCATCAGTTGAAAAGTTAATATTGTGGATGAACAACAAGATGTTATATGATTCAAAAGGAGGCCTTTTAGGTGTGGTAAAAAACCTGGAACAGATATCAATATGTTTTGGAGAAGAGCTGCGAGCTTCTTCTAACTTCGAGGGTTTACAGGATCTTGTCATGCTTCAGAAGTTGGACATATGTGGATGCCATGAACTGACATGCCTCCCACAGGGTTTGCAGCATCTTTCTTCTATCAAAAGCTTAGCAATTGACAACTGCGGCAAACTGGAGACTTTACCAGAATGGTTAGAGAAGCTACCTTATTTGCAAGTTATATACTTGTCAGGATGTCATGCGCTACATTCTATTGCAAAAGGATTGCTACAGTGCCATAGTATCCAAATACACATCGATGACTGCCCCAAATTGCCAGAGCAATCATCAGGTATTATTTGGCAAAATTTCCGGTTCCAACTACTATTTAATGACAGTTAATATCTTCTTGATACCTTGTGTGAAAATAGTTGTTTCAATATTTTCAGTAGTAATACATTTTCTGTTGCATTGATCTCAAATTTGCAATTGTATCATGGACTATTTTTACACTCTAGGAAGCATCATAGAAAGTCTCTGCAAAAGAACATTAATAAGTGATATTTAGAAGTTCTCTAACTTGATGCTCTTGTTGTTCTTGTAGGAAGAAAACCTGTTATTCAAGTCAAGAAGCAGAAAGAAATCGTTGGGGATGATGAAGAAACCCACGTCGAAGACGATACTTACCTAGAAGAGTTATTTTTTGGTCCTCGAGCAATAACAGGAAGGGATGATGAAGAAACCACCTAGAAGAGTTCTTTTTTGGTCCTCAAGGAATAACAGGAAGTACCAAATTTCCTAGTGTAAAATTGTAGCACCTGTCAGTAATACTACACTAAGAAGGTACCACATATTTACACTAGAAGGCGTGGTTCCTCTCATCGTAGTCAAAGTGCCTTTGATCATGGAAGTCATTTACAAGTAGTTTGGAAAATTACCGAAGTTTGAATAACAAAATTCTGCAGAGTTTGATTTCTGGTCTCATGCCATTGTGCAGTAACACACATCATGATATATATAAGCTGTTGTTTCTTGGGGATTCAGCAACCACATATGCACATATTGGCTGGATAGGGTGACCAGTTGACCATCATATTATCGATGGCATGAAGGAGGGATGCAGATTTCCTTCGTCCTAGAAAGTTCCCCACATCCAATCCAAATGCTCCAGGTAGCGTTTCTTTTTTGAAGTTTATACAAGTGATCAGAAGCTGTAATACTTGTTAGTGCGGTTTCACAGTACAGAGCTGAAAGGCTTGACACTATATAATTTTTCTGAACTTTGTTTTACCAATTTGTAGCTAGCAAATTATATGATAAATTAATGAACTGGGAATTCTTTCAAGATCAGAAAACTCCTTCCCCGCAAAAAAGAAAGAGAAATCATAGAACTCCTTTATAGGAAAGCAAGTGAGGTGACTGACCCTCTCATTAACAAGTAGAGTACCGCATATATATGAGCGATTAACATGTATAACCATTAATAACTAAACATCACTGATCGAACGATCGATAGATACAACTGATTACTACTCCCTCCATCATATTTGAGTTCTTTTCAAATAAGTTGTTCCGATTTATAGTCTCTATGCATGCAAAACTTAACAGAGATGTAAATTAAATGTTTAATCAGAATTCGAGTTAATACTTATTGGTTGCATGAGCACATACACTCCTTAATCTTTGTTACATGCAAGATAAGTTAATTTCTCATTGATCTTGGTGATAAAAGTAAGTGTAACTTTTTTGAAAGGAGTGAGGGCAAGTTGAATCATCCATCCATCCATAAAACAGACGCTACTTGTAGCAACCAGCTTCCTCGTCCCAATCCCTGAAACAGATGCGGCTGAAATCCTTCTTGGCCCATTCTTCCTTGATCACGGCCTCGGCCTCAGCTTGCCTGGCGAAGTAGCTCTCGTCGACCATGTAGCAGCCGTTTCTCCTCAATTTCGTGGCAGACCTCGGCGTGGAACTTGTCGAAATAGTCGTCGACCTCCTTGTGGAGAGCCGCCATCTCCTCGCGCTCCCAGTGATCCTCCGGCGAGAGGTGTGTTTATACCTAAATTTGACACCTAGAGTCAAAATAGAGAAATATTGCCAAACTTAGAGAGTGTCGGTTTCCTTTACGGAGCCGGTTAGACCACTGCTTATGGGCTGATCAGACCGGCGGTGTGTGTCCGGTCAGACCGGCAAAGTCCGATCCTAACTCCAGTCCAGCAAAGTGAGATGGTTGACGACTCCATACCACCGCAAGATGTTTAGGTGTCTCATTGGTGATTGTCTTTTTGCCAAAAAAAAAATTGCCAACAAGGTGCTTCAGGTCATCCGTGCTGGGATACCTCCATCTTGAGTGCCACGACCCACGATGGCGTCAATGTAGGGGGCTCCTAGCGAGCACTCCTCCCCTATTAACTACCTATATGAACACTATTAGTTAATATACTTAACTACCTCTATTAGTTAGTATACTTAACACTAATGATAATGATAGTGATTAGGAAAGATTGTGGAGATTTTTTACTAACAGATTGAAAATTTTTTAAGTTAGATTTGAAAACTTTCGATTTAAATTTTAAATTTTAAAATCAAATTTTGAAAACTTTCAACTCAGATTTGAAAACTTTCAAGTCTAGATTTGGAATTTTTCAAAACTTTCAATTTGAGATTTGAAAACTTTCAACTCGAGATTTGAAAACTTTCAACCCGAGCTTCGAAAACTTTCAAGTCCAGATTTGAAAATTTTAAAAAATTTCAAATCAAGATTTGAAAACATTCAAGTCCAGATTTGAAAACTTTCAACTTGTGATTTAAAAATTTTTAACTCGAGATTAAAAACTTTCAACTCGAGATTCGAAAACTTTCAAGTCCAAATTTGAAAATTTTAAGTTAAGATTTAAAAATTACTAGTAAAAATAGGAAACTAATCATTAGTAAACTAATTACGATTTTTTCTCCTACCCGTGCGGCAGCGAACTGCGAAAAAAGAAAAAAAAAGAAATAGCGGTAGCTTGCGTTAAAAAAAAAGAGAAAAA
>CM020180.1:26683868-26706124 GCA_009805545.1 Oryza longistaminata | reverse complement strand
ATTACTCGCCCGTTCTTGCACTATTGCTATTCATCCGGAAGCAGAAACCTCAAAACACCGCCAGTGCGGTGGTCAGTGTTTGCTCGACGCGAATCGGCGATGGGGGACCTCCACCTCCACCTCCACTTCCTCAGCCAATCGTTGTGCGAGGTCAAGCCACAGCAAGCCGAACAGCACGCAATTACACCTAACTCCTACTAACCGTACACCTACCTAAATGTCTAACACGGCCATGGGGAAATTCCAAGTCAATGGTGAGTAAAGAAGATGGTATGCCGACTGTTCGTCACCGAATTGGTCTGGGCAGTGACATCGCGCACGTGGTGCCATCGAGCACTGTCTTCTGAGCTGACTGCGTTCTGCATCCAGTCGCCCCGCATGCAACTCAGCCGCCTTAGACAACTCAGATACAAACACCCAAGAGCCGAACACGGAGCATCCTCACCGCAGGAAGTAGAGCCTAGATTGCAGAGACACCGAGGCAGTGACAGCTGGTCGATACAAACCGACCCACGACACACTTCGATCCAGCGACCATGCGTAGGGCACGAGCCGCGGCCGAGAGTAGCGAAGACGACGAATCTCCCACCTCGGACGGATAGGATGGCTGATGGGAGGCAGACGAGCGCGCCTGGAAGTGATGCTGACGCGCTCTCGGCGCGCTAGCACTGCGAGAGAGGAAGTAGACTGTGGTCGAAGGGTTCCGAAGCATTGTATATAGGACGCGCTGTAATATAACCAACGAGTGTGAGCGAGCGGCCAAGTTTGGAGGAGAACGGCAATGGCCCAAAGCTCTAACATATAAGGGGGCCAGAGTTTAATGGAGCCTTGTATCCAAGCATGAGCAGTGTCGAGAAACCCTTGGATAGACGGATTTATATGGACTTGTGAGGGCACTCGGCATGATAGCGGTCCAGTTGGGTCACTACGGTCACCTGGGTGGCGCTCCATCGCTACCCGGTGTGCGACTCTATGTGGATCTGACCACAGTCAATACTGATTCACTCAGATCTAATACACTCAGGGGTGGGCTGCAGGGCGAGAGCGAATGCCCCGGCGTTCTGTGCGAGCCTACAGTGCTATACTACCTAAGGAGCCTCCTGAGTAAACCGTTCTAAGTTATCTGACATCGAGTACAGGTACCTGGAACAGATATTATTTTATCTAGGTTGACCGAGACTTGTGTGCATCAGCCAAAGCTTTGGGTTCTGTACGAATAAAAAAACAGTGCCTCAAAATGGGACAAACATGAAAAGCATAACACAGAACCGTTCCATAAGATCTTTATCATCACCTAACAGGGGAATATGCACTTTCAGTGGCTAATGACATTATTAAACAGCAATTAGCCTGGTTGATGATGTGCAATTAGGATCAAGTTTCCCTCTTTCCTATGCTCACCGTGGTGACACTGAGTGATAATCGGGTTCCCCTTTTCTATGAGCTCATTCTACTTTTCATTGTGTTGGATGTGAGTGGATGATGCTGAGCAGGCCCTCTGGCGTACAGATGGATTAAAAAGGACAAAAGTTCTCCATTAAACAGCTCAACTTTGGCTAGATTCAGCAAGGGGGGGGTTTTAGTGTAATGTAATCTGGGCCGGTATCAACTTTTGGTTGGGAACAATACCTCCACTCGAATGCCCCCTTAGTGTTTATTAGGTGACATCTCTGAGGAATAGAGAAAGTTTGGGAGAGTGCATTTGTAGCACTGGCATTTTGAGAATAGGGCAGAATAGTGAATTCATCCACATTGCTTCCTCCCGGTCTATAGACATATAAGTACTTAGTGCCCAAGGCCCAGGGATTAAAGCGTAAGAACTACTACTACGAGCGTAACTGAGTGCTTAACTCGCAGTAGATTGTTGACAACTAGTTAATTATCTTGTTTCTAGCTACACGGAACTTCTTTGCTGGATTAGTACTCGATTGTGCCGACTAAACTTCGCTTATGAGACACTACCGAGAAGGCTATGAGTAGACATAAAACTTCTATATGGTGCCTTATACCAACATGTATAATAAACACTGAAACACTTATTGAATATCGCTAGAGAAGTTTGTATACCCCTTGTGGTATAGCAAGAATATGAGTTGATGTAATAGACGGTATACACGTATGAGTGCGGCACAAGAGTTGCAATGCATATGTGTATTAACTAAAATTCTACAATAGATGTCAAAGTGCACGAACCACGTATTTGTCGCATGAATCTAGAGATAACTCGAGTTGTTTAGAACCTGTCTATATATATACGATATCGAAGGTTTTGAACAGATTCGAATCGTTTGGATCCCTCCCTGTTGCAGTCTTTGCCCTTTTGTTGCCCGGTAATGCAAAAAACATATCCACACGTATATAATGATACAACAACCGAGCGGATATGGTAAATATATAGCCAGCATGGGGACATTACCCATCCACATAACGTGGAGAAACGACTGAGAGAATGTAAAGACAAGATATATCAGCCCAATATATAGACCGAAAAAACCCAGACGAGTACTAAAGAACTCGTGAGGATAATACCAGGGCCCTATCCACCTTATATCACGCATTGCCGTTGCCGCAGTTACACCGCTATCTTATAGGGCCAGGTAAAGCTCTCCTCCCTTGTCTGTCGAGCGCCTTAGCTTATGCAAGTTGGTCACATCGGGCGCGAGGGTTTAGTTCAGGCTTCGCACGCAGGGGAGGGGAGGGGGAGCGGCTGAATCGCTTACATTCTCACTTTTTCACCTCTCTCCCCGAATCCCAAATAGTAGCGAATTTCAGCAAAGGTGTCGCGGTCTAGAGCTCGGGAGTTTAGCAGTGTTCGTGTGCCGGATTTCAAGGTGTCTAATTGAGCTGGGACCTCAATTGGTATTTCCTTCGTTGGCCTGAGCGCGCAGCGGCCGGTTCACGCTTAAGCCGCGGCGCGATTGCGGGTCCATCAGCGCCCGAGCGCGGGAGCGCGCGCTTCAAGCTCCTCTAGCTCACCTTCTCCGGAATATGTGGTCTCTGTGTTTTCTGTCGCATAGTTCGCTGCGCTGTTCCTCTTTGTTTATTCCTTTTTTTCTCCTATTCTGTTTTTCTCACTAGTTTTATTTCTTAGAGTATCTTCTAGCATGTCTATGTAGTTTGATTGTAAGTATTTTAAAATATGACTACATTCTTGATCATAGTTTACTAGAGTGACATTGAAAGAGTTTAATCGTACAGCACTAGGTGTTTAGAAATAGCTGTAGTTCGATATATCATCGGATGACAGTAATTTTACCGAGACAAATCGTCAAATTGAAAGTTTGCTTGTAGACAACATTTTTATAGACTACATGAGACATTGAGAAAAGTTTTATACGAGAGAGTCATGTCGAGTATATGGTTTTTTGAGAATAATCAATGTAAGCGGAAAGTTCAAACATGTTTATGGATAGATCTTTAAATATTTGGACAATAATTTATATAATCTCGAAAAAGGTATTTGCAAATAATCTTAATATCTCCGTTTCACGACTACTTCTAATTCTTTAAGAGAAAAAACTTTCTTAATCTCATGTTAGAAAGATAAGGCATAAAATCTCTCCACGAACAATATGCTTTAACTCTCCTTCATTATCTAAGTTCACATTTCACTCACAGTATTCTGCTAAAGATAATATCAATGTTAAATGATGAATAGCAGATAAGAATTAGATAATATGCTGATAGATGAAATGATTAAATATATCACCTCAAATGTATTAGTTAGAGAGTGTTGAGGGGTAATGAAACAAGTATTTTTAGATACGTTAAATAGGGGAGAGGAAGAGAGAAGTTTAATACTGTTAGGACGACAAGGTCAATCCTATCAACAAGATAGACGACTCCAATCAATCGTGCGCATAAGGGAGGTATCGGTTTTCTTCGGGAAAGGACACCGCGCAAGGCGAAACTGCAAATTAACTACTTAATCGAGACTACAGCACTATTAGATTGTGTCTAATAAGGTCGTATATTTTTAGCGTCAACCTAGAGAAACCAGAGAAACTAATCTGTCTGAGAGTGAAGCGTCGCTTCAATACCATGTGTCTCAGAGCGGGCGTCATGGATGTCTTGTCGTTGCTCAAACCGCATGCAAGCGTACGCATGTACTATTGTGGCAGCTGTGAAAGTTATGGGAATCTCAGGATAGTACCTTTGCCCGGTCTGACCGGACACTACCACCGCCGGTCTGATCAGACCATAAGCAGTGGTCTACCGAAAGACCCCCGAGGCTCGCGCGTAGAGGAGGAAACCGAAATACTTAACTCTGATGGCGTCGTCAAACAGAAAGAAAACAACTCTCCACAGACTATGTTGGTCCGACAAATATTCTTCTCTCAAGTTGTGTTGTACTCCTCAAAGGATCGCCTCACACATACTCATAAAGGATAACGCCCAACGCCAGACAAGCCTTCCCAGACAACCCGAGCAAGCGATTCACTGGTGGAAGAGCAGGCGAAGAGAAGAAGTCGGTCGTGCGCTCTCGGTGGGCGCGAGAGAGGTCGCCACCTGAGTCAACACTGTACCACTCTTGTTGGGGACAAGTTCCTCACTCGGACCGGAAGGTCTGCCACGAAATCGATCGGGCTACACCAACTGTGGCTAGCCTTCGAGAGACCACTGGCTCCCGACCCGAGAGCTAACTTCGCCCAGGCAAGCTGAGGCGAGGCCTGTGATCAAGGAAGAATGGGCCAAGCAAGGTTATCAGCCGGCCCGCTCGTGATTCAGGCAGGGGAACGATGTGAAGCTGGGCTATGCTACGCGAGTTCGAGTCGATTCTTGTTATGGCGAGTCGGAGTGGACGCATACGTCGCAGCGACAGCTATCACAACGGGCTATATAGTCCAAATAGAGCGCAGTTACACTCGACAACCTTGGACCTGACTGTCCTCACGGTTGACCTACATTATTGGAGTCAGACCGCTAGGAACGACGTGTCATTCTTTGAAGCAGAGATGCTCAGACACGAGCATTAAGGGACCGGCGCGCCTCATGCCAGATTCCGCGAAGATCGAGTGAAAGATGATCTCGCTAGTGGACGAAACCTTCTGGATTAGATGAACATGGGAAATTTATTACTCTTCGTTGCTTGTACAGGTGTCCTGCAGACTAGAGAGCTATCACTGCGAATCGGCGCAGAGTCATCGAGTTGACCTCGAAAAGAAGATCTCAAATATGAGGGAGGGGAGTCGCTATGTATTCTAGTTTAGTTATCTTGCTGAGCGAGAGATAGGTATAATTTCTAGAGTGTGCTATTGATCGAATGTCTATGAAGTGTTATTTGTAAACTGATGTGGATGATATAGGGCATCTTGTCAAGTACCCCACTGAATTCACAAAATAATAAATTAATTATCCTAATCGCGGTGCTTCTTGCTTCAGTGGAAACAGGCGCAGGAATCCAATCCCCTTCATTGAGTGCTTCTCTCAATAAAATAGGAGCTCGTTTATATGATTTCTCTTTCTTATTGCTTTTATGCTCAGCGAGTGGAAAGTAGAGTCACTTTATCATGAGTCTTCTTATCTGCAATAGAATTGTACCCTTAGTTACAATTATAATGGTTTCATACATATAAGAATTTCAACTCAGAGCAATATTTCGCGCCTACTAATAAACGAAACAGGTTCAAGATAGTTCATTTTTAATATATGCTGTATATTTATCAGCCTTGTGTCCAGACATACTCAGAGTTACCTAAGATGAAACCGACACTAGCAAGATTATTTATGCATACTTTCGCTGAGATCACTTGTGTTATATTTGGAAAACTAAAAACTATAAAGAGAACAGCAACCACGTGTGGACGCTAATGTTGCATGGTGATTAGGAAGCTTTGTTGGGAATGTGGACAAGAGATTTGCGAGTGTCGGCCGCGTCGGTACTCTAGCCGATTACTGGAGCGAGAATATGGAATGAGAAGGGACACACGGTTGGGTCGACAGAGTGATTCAGTCGCTGACTGATCCGTGGCACATGCACAGCAGATAGAATGTCTCTGTCTACTATGTGTTTTCCGGCAACCGCAGAAGCAAAACACCAGTTATCTTATATGAGGTCAATATGGCGGCCGGGCAGCCATGCAGCTCAGGTGCCTTTTACTCTGTTACGGTTCACACAGCAATCGCAATGTCTGAGATCCTAAGACAACTGATCAGAAGTGAGTCTGCCACGGAAATCTTGTTATCGATATACGGTCAAATATAAATCGTGGTTCCAGACAACGGAGCCTGGGTAACACTGACGTGCCTACTCGAGTCAATTCAATGCCGGCACTGTCGACTATCGAATGAGAAGGGAAACCCTCGAGTGCGCCTCAATCTACGGCATAGTATATGATGGGTCTACGTTTCTATGGATACGATTCACCATTCGATCGACCTAAGCAAAGGGCTGTGCCTAAATCATAAGTTATCTGTCAATATCGGGTCCTGACTATTACACGACTCTAGGAAAATATCTCATAACTAACTCCGTGATCTTGTCCTGTGAATGAGACCTCAAAAAGAGAAGCTCCTTACGAGTGAGATGTAAGCATAAGATTGCTCTACACGGATTGTGGGCCGTCATTCTATTTGGCAGCTTAGCATGCCACTTCCTCGCTGTCGCAGTTTATGCTCACACGATGGCCAGACCAAGAGTCGCACTGCTAAGTCGTGAGATCCGTCCTTCGACGTGGTTTCTTCACTCGAATGTTACGCCACGCCTCAGAGCTGTATGTATTCATTCGCTCGCCTATGTTATCCGACTATATAAATATAACAGGCCTTTCTACCTATACGTCAGAGTCAACGAGATGGAGCCGATCCGCCGCTTGCACGGACGCAACATCTTTCAATGGGTTCTTTTGCAGGGACTGTTCCTATTGATGGCTTTCCCTAGAGTGTAAAAAATCAGTCCATGATACAATTGCCTTTGCCGTCAACTGCACATACATATCTGTTATCCTGCGTGTCCCGTCCTTACTCGAACCGCAGAAGAGTCATTGACGAACTCCACTTGCCGGCGGCACCTGAGTTTCCGGACACAGAACGCTGTAAGTAACATTAAAAGTCGGATAGATATAGATTTCGTGGCATATCGATAGTTTTCTCTTGCTTGAGATGCCTGCCAGGCCTTGTGCACGCGAGGTAGTCCATGACACGCAAATGGATTCTGCACGACAGAGTTCGATCCGTCATACTGACTTGTACAGTAACATTTCGGCTGAACTAGTACAAACGACGGCACGAAAAGGTCAGTAGCAAGCATTGTTGCCTATGCGGCGGCACCACTTCTGAACGGCTCGCGACACTCGCGGACCTGGTGAGAGCGCTCGTGTGATCGGTGAGAGTCGCGGATGACGATATGTCCTACCGATACCTTTGTGGAACGAGAGTTAGACTCACTTGAGATCAGCCGATGACCAGCTAGTTGCCTCGAGGGATAACATAACCCAATCCTATTTGAAGAAGCTCTCGAGAATTCGCGGTCGCCTTGCACAGATGATTTCGAATGCCGCTCACAGGAAGATGGCAGATTGTAGGGATATTTGGCGATAGGATGGCAGTCTTGGTTAACTATTCCTCTGCTTGGCATTACCGAGTCGAGTCATAGGGGGAGGACGCTATTCGGAGTCGTATGCGCTGCCGAAATATGCCCGGTTTCATTTAGCTGGAAGAGGCCATGGTCTTTTACGCAAGAGTGCCAGAGGCGTATAGGAAAAGCAGGCGTTGTCTCTCGGCTTCGGTCATTTTGTGAGACATATAAATGTATTTTTCTGGATGCCAAGAGTCTATCCTATCTGCCATGGAGCTACATTCTCACCATCACTTTTTAAAAGGTACCTGAGAACCACCCATCACAATCCAAGCGGGTTCACAACCATGCTCGCTTCGATCGCAATTATGTCATATGGTATTATTATTAGTGAATTTATCGACTGATGGACCATGATCTCCGGCTCGTAGATGAGCAAGACGCACACCTTGCCGAGGTCTGCGAAGTAGTCGATCACAACCGAGGAGTAGCTGATCGATAGCAGGACATAGCGTTTTTCTTATGTAATTCGCATTATAATCTGTATTACAGAATTCAGAAACCGAATTGTCGACGTTGCTGAGCGCGTCTAGGAGCGACACGAAGCTCACACACCCGGCCCGGCAGGCAAGTGACGGCGGTGGGCGACGACCACGGGTCTATAACACCAGCTGAAGGCAGGGAGGAGGTACTCGAGAGTCCCGGAGCGCCGCGAGGGCGCAGCACACCCGTCATACCCTGACGAAGCGGAATCATATGCGCATGTTAAAGCCGTGAGCAAAATATTCCTCGTGCCATTGCTAATTGATATGAGTATGATTCTTTCCAGCTTTGATTTGGAACCAGTGGTCCGCGAATAAAATATAAATGAATTAGTCCACTCATCCGTCTGCTTTTTTTATGAGCTGTGTCATTTTCTGAGAAATATTATAGGATATCCATGATGACGAATAGATTTAGCTCAAACTACACTTGGCTTAGATCCGGTAAAGTGTCCCCAAGAGCAATGAGTAGATTACGCAGTGTAAAGTCCGTTCCATTAGGGAGGCGGTCCGCAATTCTAGGACCCTTTTAAGCATCGAAACAGTTTCCTACCCCGCGGGCCCTGGGGCCAGGGAAAAATCGAATGAAAGCCGCTACTACTATTTCTGCTGAATCGCTGAATGGAATCAGTAAATTCAATTTTTTTCTAAGTTATTTTCGACTTTGGAGGTTGCAGGAAAAATCCAAAAAGAATGCACCGAACTCAGATCCTGGGCACAGTGGGCCGGCAGTGTATCCGGTACGGGGATTCCGCTGGCACTCAGCATTGATGCCCAGGGAGACGCGCGACCCAGTACCTCAAAATAACACACCGCACGCACTCTCTTCGTTTCTTTATAGGGGAAAACAGAGCGCTCCCTCATCAAACCATGAACCTGGGAATTAAGACTCACAAGCTTCACCAGCACTTCGTATCCTTCCTCCTCTTCAAAACCATTACACCATGCCTTCCCTCCTCTGCTCTTTTCCTGCTCCTCAAGCAACACTCTATCCTCTTCCTTTCACCGTCACTCAATGCCATCCGCACTGTCCTCCTCTGGCCTATACCTATATGTATTCACGCCAAAGGCAAAGCCTTCATTCCATCCGCATGAGAGCGTCGGCATCTTTTCCACCCCAGCGGACAAGTGGGTGACACAGTGACCGAGAGTGATCATCCGGCGACGCACCGCTCCTCCCAAGTCTCTGAGCATAGCATCCGTCATGTATTTGAGTGGACCAAGACATCAGGATCCGTTTCTTTCCAAAGTTCGATCCGAATATTCCCCGCATCGCAGTGAGCATGTCCACGACCTTATGGTCTGACTCTCTCTTTGTCTTAATTGAACTACCCTCTATACTGTTCTGCACACTATCGGCGTCTTTCGACCTGTGTCTAGAGCGACTGGGTGTGTGTCGTTGGTACGAAAAGGCGGCGGGCAAGTAGTCTGGGACACGCGGTCGAAGACATCACGAGAGCTGGAGTTACAATGAGAAGCGTAACCCTGGAGGCACAAGGGTGGGGGAAATTTGGTGTAACCAAAACATCTTCGGCATCCAATGGAGCTGTATGAGATGTAATGTAGCGCAGAAATATAGTAATGGACTCAGAGAGAAGGCAAGAATGGAGGCACGCTACGCTGGACAGTACCACATCTGTGTACTTAGGAAAAGGTCTGCTGACAGGGACTATAGGGTATGGTTATCAAAAAAGGTATGATACTGATGACGAGTTGGTCAAAATTGGAACCGAGCCGCTCCCGCACGCCCGTTTTCGCGGGACCGTGTCGCTTCCGCACGCGTCCGTTCCCAACGGGACCGTGCCGCTCCAAGGTGCTGCATCGCTTCCGCGCAATTCCCGCCGTGCGGGACCGGCTTCGATCCCGGAACCAAGATACAATCCACTCCACCACCGCAAAGACGTCTGGTGAGCTAGTGAAGCAACGGGAGTGAGAGATACTGAGGAAGGCGGGTTGGAGGTATCTCCGAATGCTGACGTCTCGCCGAGTACAGTACCGGCTAACATAACATATGCGGACAAGAGGAGTGACAAAGAAGCAAATGTAATGGTTACAGAGCAAGAATATGAGTCGATGCACACATATGGCGAATAATCACGTTTCGCCCAAATTGCAAAGAAAAAAAGAGTAAATATTTTTCACAAAAAAAATATTGTTCGGTAGTCAAAAAAACGTAGAGCAGATTGCGATCCCCCGCCAATTAACTATTCACCTTGGTTGTTGTGAACAGATTTTCCATTAGGCGGATGTTGGTTGAGGGTGTCGGAAATTTGATATACATCCAACGCAACGAATCAAAACACTAGTCATGATACCCAGCGCCTCCGAACTGCTGAATATGGAGAACAACTCTGCAATGGTCTGCTAAAGAACCACTCCTTCCTGCAAAGCTACTCATGGATACATACCATCAGAACTAGGCAACTACTAAGTAGTGAAATAATATTAGCCCTAAACACCGGAGAGAGTTAAGGTCAGCCCTGGCCTGACGGAAGGCTGTAGAGCACAGCCGGCGGGTTGTATACGGTGGTTATGACTATGGTGCCGCCCCACGGGACTCATCTCGACTACGGACACCCATGTAGCGCGAGAAGGCGCACCATCAACAAGTATCAACGTGAGATATGCGTCCAGCAGTCGTGTTCACAGAGCATTTGCACGTAGCTTCCTTGGGGTCCAGCGAACATATGTGCCCAGAAATATCGAGCCTTCCTCAAGGCAGCTTCCCACATCTTTTGAGTCTGGGTCTCAAGGTTAGCTCTAGTGAATGAATCTGGAATTTGGAAGCTGACCTGTGAATAGATGAAGCATTTGAAAATAATTTAAGCTTTTGGTTGGAGTTTGAGAGGCTCAAGATGGACATCGCACTTGGCCATGTGGCGCCGAAGGTACACAGCAGGCCACGCTGCCAAAGTCGCATTTGCAGTCGCTGATCAAAGGCCGGAGCAAGATGCATCACAGAATGGCACAGATCGCATTATATGGAGCGCGATAGGTGGAGGACACTAACCGAGACGTACATTATGTGATTGTGACCTGAAGGTGTCGAACATCTGCAGCTCTGCCCGAAGCACCGCGCCACCCCGCCGTGCTGACGCCATCCACGCCCGGACCTTCTCTTTTCCGGGCACCTGATGACGAACACCGTGAATGCTTCCGTCCCTGGAAGCAAGAGAAGAAAACAATCGAGCAATTGAAGGAATATGCACCATCCGATATTATACTTTTTGTTGGTGGCATTTGATCATGACCGTTTTCCGTACCTCCAGACATGCCGGGGCCTTGCTGATTCTTGGCGGCGACGAGGTTGCTCTCCGACAGGTAGGTCTTGAAGGTCGGCCGACGCCCTTGGCCTCCCTGCCGTGAGCCGCCGCGCCATCGGCCGGCCTCCTCTCGGTGAGCGCCGGGGTCCGGCTGTGGCCTCCTTGGACGGGTTCCCCAGCGCACAGGGAGCAGCGCCAACGGCGCGCGGCGGGCGACCACGAAGAGGAACTCCTCCTTCCACGCCCTTGAACGGAAGGACGGAGGCCCGTGGACCGCCGCCGGGTGGAACGCCCGCTGGCGCGGAAGGAAGTACCACCCTTCCCGCTTGGGCACGGCGCCCAAGGGGAGAAGTGGGGAAAGCACCGGGAGTGGACGGGCGCGCCGGACGGACCGCGGAAGTGGCAGAGCACGGCGAACCGGCCAGGAACGCGCCCCCGTTGGGGCAAGCTGCGACGGGGCGCGATCCGAGTGGGCCAGCGCGTCGCGACGAACGGGTTTGCCAGCGGGCAGTGCGCATCCGCTGCCGCGAACGCCTGCGCGTACACTGCCGTCGGCGCACCTGCCGCGCGCCGCGGCCGGCGCACCCCCCGCCGCCGCCACGCGGAGTCACCCGCGAGGCGGCGCACCGCGGCCTGGTTGGCACCCGGCGGGGTGCAGGCCGAACCCCTCGGGGACGCTGTACCATGCGCGGCATCCGAGCGAAGCGGACTCCTGCCGTGCGGAGCGTGGACCGACGGCTCCACCACCGGCCACGAGAGCGCCGTGGTCTCCTCTCGCGCGGGTCGTAGGACACCCCTTTCCCACTCTTGGGCGAGGGCAAGCGGCGGCTGCTTCACCACCACCCAGCCCGGCTTGACATCCCTCGCCGGCCGCGTAGGAGGCAGGCAGCGCGGGCCGTCGTAACGCCAGTGCTGCTGTCAACCGGCGGCTTTTGACGTCGCTCTTTGTCGCCTCGCCGTCGAAAGTAGGACGTACGCGTGTGGACGACGTGGCGGTGGTGGTTGGTGGTGGAGTGAGAGGACAGAGGAGGAGTGGAACACGACCGCTGACGTGGCGGTGGAGACGGGGAGGGATGACGACGATGGGGTTGCCAAGGTATTTTTGGGCCGGTGGATTGGCAGGAGAAGGAGAAGGGAAGCGCCGCAGAACGGTCGGATTTGTTTGCGGAGGAAGGCCGTATGCGCTCTTCTCTCCTCTCTTCTCTCTCTGTGGCGGGTTTCCTTCGTGGAACTCGTTCGTATTTACTGGCTTGGATTGGCTCGGACTCCACAGGTGAACGTTGCCAAGATTTATTTCACTATTTCTTTTCTTTTTTAATTTAAATACGGCAGTACAGTAATAAGGAAGGGACTGATTACGTGGTCTTGCAATGCAGCCATGCAAAGTTGCATATCGCTTTCCTCCCTTTCAAAATTTGACGCTGTGTTCAGGTAATATTGGTTTTTAAAACTTCTATTTGTTTTTTCAATGCACAATTAAACTTTTTCTAAAGGGCTTTGGCGTTTAATTCGTGTGCCAAAAACTTTTATATATTGACACACATTGATGTCTTAAACATTAGATGATAACAAAACAATTACAGATTCCGGTCAAATGCGAAGAACGAATCTTATTAGCCTAAATTAATGCATCATTAGCAGTTTACTGTGCAACAATATTATTATCATGGCGTAATTAGGCACTCAAAAGATTTGTCTCGCGATTTTATGCATTGTTAACAATTGTCTTTTTTATCATATTTTACTGCTCCTGTATGTGTTCCCAAACATTTGAATGTGCGGAAAAAAGTTGGAAGTTTTTAAGAAAAAGTTTGAATCTATAAACTGGGCTTGTGGCCGTGTTTAGTTCGTGTGCCAATTTTTTTTAAGTATAACGGACACACATTGAATTTAATAGAGCTATAACAACAATTAAGATTCACCTATAAAATGTGAGACCTGAATCTATTAAGCCTCATTAATCCGTCCATTAACAATGTTTTACTGTGCACACATAGTCAAATTATGGCATATTAAAGGCTCAAAGATCGTCTTGTTGATTTACATGCAACTTGCAATTGGGTTTTTTTTCGTCCACATTTAATTAACTCCATACATGTATCTAGACATTTGGATGTGACGAAAGTTGAAAGTTTGAACAAAAAAAAAATGTTTTGTGTTTAGTTCACCGCCAAAAAATTGGAAAGTTTGTTGAAATTTGAACGATGTGACGGAAAAGTTAAGTTTTTGTGTGTAGAAGTTTGGATTAGTGGGCATGTTGAAAGTTTTGGAAGAAAAAAAAAGTTTAGACTAAACTTCGGCCAAAAGATCGAATCTAATTCAAGGGCCCGAGTTAGTTTTCAACATTTCAACTTTTTTTTCTTCAAATCTCCAACTTTTCCGTTACGCGTAGTGTTTAGTTCCAAAATTTTCTTCACTTCCAACTTTTCCATCATCCAAACTTTCTACACCATAAACTTTCAACTTTTCCATCAATCGTTCCAATTCAACCAACTTTCAACTTTTGAGTGAACTAGACAACATATCAACATCGGACTTTCCCTACACCATAAACTTTCAACTTCACGTACACATCGTTCCAAATTTTCAAACTTTCAATTTTGGGCTGTGGCTAAAAACATCAGCCAAATACTTATGGCTTTGTTTAGTTCCATAAATTTTTCTCAACTCAACTTTTCCATCACATTGAAAACTTTTCCTACATCATGTAACCTTCCAACTTTTCCATCACATCGTTCCAGCGTTATTTAAACTCAAACTTCCCTATTCCATTTTGGTGAGAACTAACCATATATTCCAAAACATTCTTAAAAAGCTAAGGTTAAACTAATAAGTTTTAAAACGACGGTGTAAGGAGGAAGACGACGACGAGGAGGAGGTGCAGGAGGAGGGGATAGTACTACCATGGAAGCCGCCGCCGGAGATCTGCAAGCGGTCATGGCCATGCTGAGCTCGTCGCAAATGGAGGAGCGGTGCCGTCTTCTGCGCGCCCGCAGCCTGCTCGACGAAATGCGCCGCGCCGTCGCGGACGTCCACGGCGCGCTCACCGCCACGGGGGCGACGACCAGCAGCTTGGCTCTCGCCGCCCGTACCAGGTCGGTGTGCGCGCCACTCCGCGACACTCTCGAGGCGGTGCTGGCCATGGAGGGGGCGGCAACGACCAGCACACTGCTCAGAGCCATCATCTCCAGCCGCCGCCGGCGACGCCGCCGCGGCGCCGTCATCAGCGACCTCGGGCAGTCGCTGCATCATCTAAGAGAGCTATCGTCCCTTGCATCAGCGGAGAGCAGCCGTTCTTTCCTCCGATACGACTCGTTGGAGATTGAGCGCGCGGTCCGTGCAAACACCATCAGAGACGCTCTCGCAGAGCCCATGGTGGGGAGATCGGAGCTTGCAGAGAAGATGGTGCGAGCATTGCTCGCTGTCGGCGGCGAGGAGGTTGGGCCGCTTGTGATGCCGATCGTCGGAGGGCCAGGGATTGGGAAAACTCGCATAGTACAGGCCCTGTTCAATGACTCCATGGTCAGGGAGAAGTTCCCCGTGCGACGCTGGGAGAATGTTTCAGAAAGGTTCAATCTATTCAAGATGAGGATGCCAAATATGTGGTTTAACTCAACGAAATTTCAGAATTTCTTGGATGAATTCATAAACAAATCTCTAAACGGTCGGAAGGGGAAGTATCTGGTTGTTCTTGATGATGTTTGGAATGAGAATGAGGCGCAGGATTGGCCAGAATGGGATAGCCTGATGCGAGCTCTTCCATCCAATGGCGCCGTCATTTTCACCACCCGAACTCCCACGCTTGTGTCGAAGACAGCTGCAGTTGTGCCAAGAACTTTTCCCTACTTCTTGCAGCCATTGCAACATGAACACACCGTACAGTTCGTACATCAATGGTTGAAGAGATGCTGGCTTGATCGTAGCTCTGAACTCTTCAACATTGGTATGAAGATTGCTAGCAAATGTGATGGTGTCCCTTTACTGATTCAGTCTGCAGGCGCAATACTTTGTAGAAGGCCAGAAGCAGCCTTCTGGCAGCAGTTTCTGGAAGATTTTGATGTGTTCTTTGAAGGCAGTGGACTCTATTCCTCAGATGAAGAAGGTAGTGATATCTTGGAGAGCGCCTACAGCAGCTACAAGCATCTCCCATCTCACCTGCAAAGTTGCTTCCTGTATTGCTCTATGTTCCCATTGGGATTCAATTTTGATGCTGAAGAATTAGCTGATCTTTTCGCCACTGCTGAACTTACAGGAGCACAAAGAATAGGATTTATTGAGCAGCTCCTTAATGAGTGCTTCTATCCAATTGAAGATTCTGAATATGGAGGGAAACTTATCCACAGGATGCACAAGATATTGCACATATTTGCTGTGTACATGGAAAGGGAATTGACAACAGTAATGACAGCTGACAAGGACTTCACACAAGTGCAACCCTCTGTTAGACTTATGTCATTGATAATTGCCCCTTCAACTGCATCATTTCCACGATACATAGATCAATTAAAACACTTGAAGGCACTAATCTTACTGCAGGACAGCAGAATGTTATTCTCTGATCAGCGCTGTGAGATTAAAGAGATCGACCCAGTGCTCTGTCAATCACTCAAACATCTCCAGGTCTTGAGTTTGCAAGCTACTAAGATTAGGAAGCTCCCCAATAAAATTGAGCTGGTGCTTCATTTGAGATATCTCAACCTTTCACAGACAAATATCGAAACCATCCCAAGTTCAGTGTCCAAACTGCAGCTTCTGCAAACTCTGATACTCTCTCACTGTGAAAAGCTATGGAAACTGCATGAGAACATATGTAAGCTTGTGCAATTACATAAGCTAGACCTTGAAGGATGTCTCTATCTTGTCACATTGCCTACAAAGATGAGTAAAATGAAGAAGCTTCAGTACCTAAATATTCTCAATTGCTACTCACTCACAGCAATGCCTCATGCAATGGGCCAACTTATAAATCTTCACACATTGCTTGGTTACTTTGTCCCCAACAATGGAAGTAGTGCGATGTCAGAGCTTCAATCACTGCCAGACCTCAATAGACTATCACTAGTGAACCTTGAAAAGGTTTCAGACACTGAAGATGCAAGAATGGCAAAACTTCAAGAGAAAGAAAAGCTCGAGACATTGATGTTGAGGTGGAATATGGATGCTGTAAATGCCAGTAGAATAGATTATGAAGTACTTGAAACCCTCCAACCTAGCCAGTGCCTGAAAACTTTGGAGATTGTTGCGTATGAAGGACATGTATTTCCATCTTGGATAACAAGCACTGAGCCATATCTCACATCTCTGGTTGATAATATTTTACTTTTGTATTGATGTGTGTGAAATGGATGAAAATTAAACTTATTTTATGACGGGAGTAGTAGATAATAGTTACCAGCTGTTTCTTCCTTGCTACTAGAAGGTGGTATGAGAATTAGATCTTGTTTGGCACTTTGGCACAGTTTTAAATCTAAGCTAGATTTTGTAAGTTATAACTTACTAATTAAATTATAGTGCTATGAAATTTTATATTTCCAATAAAATAGGGATAATGTGATTCATCTAAATACTAGTACTAATTTATAATCACAGATCAAGATCTATATGGATTTCTAAAGAGTAAATTGCACCCACGGTGCATCAACTTGGTAGATGGGTGCAATTTGGTGCAAGAACTTGAGAAATGAGCATTCTAATGCAACAACTTGGCAGCTAAGTGCAATTTAGTACAAGAACTTTATAAATGATCGCATAAATGCAACAACTTGCAAGATATGTACGATTTTGATACAATAAGTTAAGAAGTTATGCGACAACTTAATTATTTGAAGCACTTTTTTTATACATATTCAACTTTTAAGTACTTATTTGACAGTATACTAGCATGGATTTTTTATATAAGCATATTTATATTTTTATCCTAATAACCAATAACTGAAAGTCAATTAAACTAAATATAGAAATTATTATATTTCGATTGAGATTTGGGAAGGTGAAGAAAACAAAAATTCTTAAAGGTAATTAGATGTGCAGTATAATTCTTAAAGATTAAATTTAATATTATAAGGTAATATCCGTATGATTGCTATGTAATGACATATTGACATCATAAAAAAAACTCACCTAGCATATGCTTAGCTAAGTTGATGCACCAAAATACTAAATTGTCAAGTTCTTGTACTAGAACACACCCACCTGTCAAGTTGTTGCACTTGAACGTTCAATTCTCAAGTTCTTGCATTATATCGCACCCACCCGCCAAGTTGTTGTACCGTGGATGCAATTTACTCATTTCTAAAATTAGGAATTACTACTTAGCTTAAAAAACCTCGGATAGAGTTGTGTCAAACGTACATGATCTATTTTCTGGTACTACACTATGCAAGGTTCTTAAGTAAATACATTGCATTACCAATAGCTTAATTAGTTGATCTATACTGTACATATGTCGCGCGCATGCATAGATGTTAGTAGCAAGATTTCCTTTTCCACTAGCAAAGCATATGATTAAGGCCATGTTTGGAAGATTAGCCCAGGGCTAATTTTGAGAGCTAATATTTAGTCATAAATTAGTAGGCTAAACGTTAGCCTAGGGTGGTATGTTTGGATCCATGGGCTAATTCAAGGCTAAAAGGTGGAGAGAGAGTAGAAAGAGAGAAGAGAGAAGGAGAGCTGCTTTTTTATAGTCCCCACACAAAATTAGCCCCATTAGCATCTCTTGGAGGGCTAATGTTTTGAGGGGGGCTAATTCACATTAGCTCGAAATTAGTCCACCTGTTTGGATCCTTGAGGGCTAATTTAAGGCTAAAAGGTGAGGGCTAAACATTAGCCCATAGAACCAAACAGAGCCTAAGTTCGTAGTGTTGTAAATATTTTTCAACATCACATATAGTGGTGTATATATGCTGGTGCTTAATCAATTGGGCACTTAAGATACATGACTGTCCATTACACAACACGCTCGCTCTTTATGGATAACAAAGTACAATTAACATACTCTAATAATTTAACATGAACCAACCACGAGGGGACGCAAGGATGGCACTATCATTAATTATCTCATGCATTAACCCAAAGATTTTATTTTGTTTTAGTTCTCTTTTAGCCGCAGCCCTGAGTCAAAATCAAATTATTGCTTAACCTTTTAAGGTAGTAACAGAATTGCATGACACCCCCTATACCTCTACATCAAGCATTTATCAAATCCCGTACACATTGATTGATATGGATTAACCGTTTATTGAGCAACTAGCTGACTAATTCTGTGCGATGCATGCGACCGAAAACGACGCCATTGGTAGCAAGCAACATACAGGCTGCATATTGCAGTATGCGTACACGTGTCCGCCAGCTGACCAATCGATCTCATCGGATATTTAGTTTTAAATCCAATATGTATATGCAATTTATAGCCCAAAAATGTTTACATTTTAGAATAGATATAACACCTATTTAGAATAGTAAGATTCTGAGAAGCAACTGTTTGATTTATAAGAATATGAAAAGGCTGGATTTTTCAACTTCTGACTTCTAATTCATTTTTTCGATTCTATATCTATAGCTTCTCAGAATCTATACCAAAAGCTAGACTATTTAAAGAAATTTCTGAATCTGAAAGAAGCTATATAGCAGTAGAAGCTCACCAGACAGGTCCATAGTACAGTAGTATGTTGATAATCGATCTGACCGACAGATACCCTATCCATCATATATCAATCTTGTCGTGGTCGTTGTCCATATCCAGGTGGACATCATCATCTCCCACGTGACACACACGCGCTCGAGACGTGCACACACCAACGCCACTGTAGCGTACGAGTGTAGGAGTAACACACAACACAATCAGTGACCCGTACTCGCGCGTCGCTGTTGCTGTTCTTCCCGATCAATCTATAGCTAGTTGGAGTAGCCGATCGAGCAATTTGCAGCTCCAGCTAATATGGTAGAAGGTTCAGAAAGAGACTCGGATGACGTTTACACACACTGGAACGTGTAGTAGCCACGTAGGCAAGAGAGGAGAGGGGATATATCATGATCAGATATACTTGATACTTTGATATTGCAGTGATAAGATGTGTGTGGTTTTTACCATAAGGTCTCGTGTTCAATCTCCAACACCCTGGCAATTTCATTTTAAAACCAAATCTCTTTTTAATATATCCTGATCGGTTGGTTAATTTTATTATCTCCCTATCGGTAACTTATCTCATTTTGACCCTAAATTACTTTTAAATAATACGATGAATACAAGTGAATATAAGTGGTGGTTATATTTATAACATAGTGATAGTATACGTTTTAATTAATACAACGTTTGTACGCATCATCCAACTGGAAAAAAACTGAACCTTCATAATAGCAAAAATGAAGTGATAATTGTTGTCACTAGTACAAATAAAAAAAGAGTTGTTGCAGGAAAAATATCAAAAATAGGCAAGAAAAAAATGGAAATGATGATTTTGACCTTAAGAATGTCTATTGAGTAAACTGTATTGCGGTATACAAATTGCAATAAGTACGTAAACTTGCAAAACATTCATTTTAATACACGAATTTGTTTGGTGCGAGCTGAACCAAGGCCAAAAGAACAAACAAAGCTATTCTGGCTAATTTAAGTATTAATTACTATTATGCTACATAAACATGTGCATAATAAGAATGCTACGTAGTTAACGTCAAAATTTGGTAAGATTATTTAGTGGATTCGGTTAAGGAAAGATTACAATCAGCCGATGGAAGCTTATCCATAACAGATCCAGTTCGAGAAGGAGTCACGAAGACCACAGCATGGCAGCTTGAGTTTATCTATTAATTAAGCAAGTTTTGTATTTAGAAAAGTTTGTGTCATGTCCGATCAGGACTTATGTTTTTCCTTTTATCTTTAGAAACTTTGTATCATGTCCGACTAGGACTCTTATCGGCCTATGGATATAAATATATATGTATACCCAAGGTCCTTGTAATTTATATCCACGGATCAATACAATTACTTTCGGCGTATTGCCATCATCTTTTCCGATGTTTTTACTTATCACCGGAGGAACCTGGCACATGACGCGGGGCTAAATCGGCTTCGATCTTTGGTGAAGGGGTAAGCCCTATGTTCCGTTGGCCCGGGCAATTTTATCGGATACAGTGATGCTGTTCAAGGTTGTATCGCTTCGACCTCTTGGATCACTCTAGTTCGGTTGGTATTTTAGTCTACCTGGTATTTCGATTCTATCTTTAATAGCATTGTGTTTAAAGATGCATTTGTTTAGTTGGTATTGTCTCAGTTAGGTCTGATCTTCCGTCTTAGCCGATATATCTCTACAATCACAATGTTATTTTAAATAAATTTGTTATATCCATCACGTTTGCGTAGGTTTAATCGGCTCATTGAGTATTAGATTATCATATACAATCTCGTGCAGCATCGGTTAGGTCCGACCAACTAAATTGCCATTGATAATTTAGATCTTGTTAAGCCGATAGGTTTCATGCCTATGTTTTATCGGAGTTCTAGCCGATAAGTTATTTTTGCATCGGACTTCCAACCGATCTATGTTTTAACCATTAAGCCTACATTTAATATTTTGTATTAATATCGGCCGATTGGTTCATTGGATATCAACTTCATCAAATTATCATCGGCTGATTGGATTGTTTGTTCTAGTTCTTCAATTGTTTATTAAAATGTTAGAATCCACATCGGACATATAGCCGAACGTTCAAAACCCTATTGGCATATGCTGTATCGCTACATCGGCTTGTTAGCTGATCGACTCTTTGGTCATTAATATATTTGCATCTTGAAGTTGCCGAATCAAACTGACTGGCACGCCGCATCTCATCACGATTTAGGACATGCACTGGAGCTAATCAAATCTCCCAGGCATTCATGTTGTTTTTTTTAGGTTAACAAACGTATATATACATTCACATTTATTCAAGAAAAATGGTTCAATAAGACCAAAAGATTGGACGGAGGAAGATATAAAAGATAGAAAAATGATGCAAGAGGTAAAAAAAAATAATAGAGCATAAATCAAGTTCACAAAGATATATAGCATGTCTCATGCCCACCGCGTGTACGCACGTCATGTCCTAATCAGTGTTTTACTTGGTAAAATTAGTTATGACAGGTCGTTTTGGCCTTGTTTCACATATATAAGATAAGTTCATACACCAAAGCAAATGTTATATAATACACAAAACTTGTACACCAAAACAAACGTTGAAGTAAGGTGAATGTTTAAACGCAGATTTAAAGGTCAACGGTGCCAAACAGTACAAGTTCCGTGTACTATTTGTAGGAGGTCCACCCATGCATTATAGTACAAGTTTCAATTGTTTGAGAACTCAAATAGCATCCATAAACTTATACTCCCTTCGCCCACAAACATAAATATTTGTAGGAGTTAGTAGAGATTAAAATTAAGGAAATATTCTTTAGATACCTCTAAAAGTTTAACTAATTGGTAAATATTACATTCAACAATGCAATAATAAATATATAAGGCATTATGGGGTGTACCTTAATTGGGAAATAGTACATGGAACTTGTACTGTTTGGCATCGTTGACTTTTAAATCTACGTTTAAACATTCACCTTACTTCAAAATTTTATGAAAATATATAAAAATATAAAGTTGTGTTCGTTTCTCCCCTTTCCAACCTTCTACTCATTATCCATACAAACGCTTCTCAAAGTTCTAAACGGTGTGTTTGAAAAGAAATTTATAGGAAAATCGCTTAAAAATTCATATTAATTCAATTTTCAAGATTATTATAGCTAATATTTAATTAATCAGAGGGTAATGAACTATTCCATTTTATGTGTGCGAGAAAGAAGTTCCTAACCTTCTCTCTTGAACACACACTAATGAAACGGTGTGTACCAAGTGGTTGTACCAATGAAACACATAAAAAATTAAATTATAATTATATAAATAAATA